>VZZY01012777.1:180220-231295 GCA_013400335.1 Eurystomus gularis
CCCCCCCTCCTCCTCGCTCCTCTCTGGCAGCGGCGGAGGGAGGGGGGGGGGGGCACTCAGCAGGAGCGATGTGCTCCCTTTGTGCAGTGAGGCGGAAAAGAGAAAGTTTGTTTTCTTTTTCGATATTTATGGCTGGCGTTATCTCGGTTCCGGTTTCCTGGAGGATTTATGGGAATTGCAGAATAGATTTATGGGAAATTGAGTTCTCTGCTCACTGTTTTAATAAGGCAGAAAAAATCATGTGGTCGGTTCACCACACCGGGTCTGAAGTATTGGTGTAAAAAATGGCATTAGTGAATGTCACAGTCATGTTTCAAGCATGCAGCAGAGTCCTACATGGTGTTTTGGGAAAAGGCAGACAGTGTTAGGCTCTTTCATTTGTGATACAGGTTTTTTTCACGTGAGATTACCCTGCTCAGTTATAACCAAAGAGCTCTCTGATAAAATGTCTAGGTACAAATACAGTTTTACAGGAGATTTTATCATTTAGAAACATTTTTACAAGAATATGTTGTAAGGCCTCAAGCCAGAAGCTCTTAAAGCAAGAAGCTTTATCAGTATGTATTATTAAAAAACTATATAATGTAGAGAGTTATGCGAAGAGTTGCTACTGAAAGTTGTCCTTGCAGCTGTCCACATTGTCTGAGTACCAAATAATTTCTTGTCTTTTTGTTACATAATTTATTTCTGTGTTTTTGCTTAAGATAGAAGGCTGTATTTATACACCACAATGTATATAAATAAAACACAGGATTGCAGCAAACAGGAGGTTTAACAACCTTTTGTAATGCTTGGTACACATATTAAGACACTACTTATCTATCTGTCATGCCTCAGTAATACTTTAAACCAGTTTTCCAGCTAAGAGTTTACTTTGTTAATAGGCCAGATCATCAAATGAGAAAGCATGACGGGATAAGGAGGAGAGGAACTGGCATGTAGTTTGTTGGCTTTGATGCAGAGTGTGTGACAACAATTTGGCTCCAAGAGGAGGGTGACTGCCTGTTCATAGTCTTTTCTTTCCATGGTGGTAGGTTTTGCCCCACTCATCCTTGCACATCATAACAGTGCAATTCAGTAGGCTGGAGTTTCCTTTCTAGAAAGTTACAGAAGTACCCAACACTGTTATTCATCGAGGTACCTTTGAAACTAATTTGTGCGAGTTCAACGTAGAGTAAGAGGATTTTCTGTATTTCCATAAAGAATTGTAGGGTGAGAGATGAAAATTTCTCATCTAAGGAATAGTTCTGCCTGTGATTTCGCTGTAGATGCATATAGTGAATAAGCTGCACACCCCTGGGAAAGAATTGAACCCAGAGCTTGAGATGTATAACAACTTACTGTGAGTGACTGACATTCAGGATATCATTAAATGTAACTGCAGGCAACTTTCTGTTATCTCACTCTTCCAGTGCAACAGTTTTAGACTAGAGGAACATATTTTACGACACCTTCTTGCCTTATGACACTCCTACACTGAAGGAGCTGCTGTTTCCTTTCATCTCATCACTTCATTCATTGCTCTGTGTGGTCGTAGGAAGACTTTACGTTTCAACTTGGTGCACATATGCCTAGCAGCACAGGACAAGCATCTGAGGATACAAAGAGCTGCTGGAAACAGAAGTCCCTAGTATTTTTCCTATAGGGTGAGAGAAAAGAGAAAAGAGCTATGACATATGCATTTTTGCAAACAAGTGGAAAGAGTAGGAGCAGAGGTGGGCAATCATGTCTTGATTCCAGCAATGGAAGGAAGAGGAGGTATAAAGTGGTGACTGATGAGAAACTGTTAAGAATACTTACTGTATTTCCATTTTCAAAATCTCCAAGTAATACCTTTCTTCCCTCTACTAAAGTACAAATGTCCAATGTCCTGACATGGGTACATGCTGTGCTGCTGAAATTGGCATTACTTGGAAGGAGGTAATTTTTTCATGCCATCAAACCAACGTGGTGCTAAATCAAGAGCTCCTTCCAAAGCATTGTGGCAATAGATGCCTTAGCTCTACAGGCATCTCTGTAGCACACGTGCACACAGGAGAAGTGCTGGACAATGCCTCTATTTGCTGCACATGGCTTCCTGTTGTTGCTTCCCAAGATCCTCTTTTTCATTATTGAGCAGAACTTTCGGTGCCAAGTCCCAACAAGCTGCTGTCTTGCTCCACGTCTTTTTCCTCCAAAGTCTGGTAATTCTTCCCTGCTCTGGACATTCCATGTTTGTTGACTCCGTTAACTCTATTTGTCCATCTTTTCTGTCTACCTATTGCTCTCTTTCTGGAATTAAAGAGCAAAAGCCAAACTGTTTGAAGGGATAAACTGAGATCATCTTGTTTAACTTCATATGGGGTTACTTGGACTAAGAATTATGCCTCCTGAAGTCTGTAAAGCATTACTGTATATTATGAAATAGTGTGTTAGTTTTCATCCACAGGTGGATAGATAATTACTTAGACAAACCGATCACTGAACAGTAATTTTTTTGCACCATATGAGGTTTAGGTTGTATTTGAGCTTCTATTTAATTAGACAAGCTGTGCATAGAGAAGCAGATCATGTGGGCTGTACTGTGTAAAAACTGGTTTCTTCGTTTTCTGCATGTAGTATAATAGAGGGGAATTTGTTAATGTTACAGGAGAATGATATTGCTGGGTTAGTAACAGGGACATGAAGTAGAAAATATTTTTTGCCTGACCAAATGGCCAGCTTCCATGCTTGGTCAACTAATGTCCTGTTCCACTAATACATATGGGGGAATTCAACAAACACGTTATTAGGAGGATCATAAAATTCTACTCAGCCAGCCTACCCTATCATACTTGTTTAATGTCATGTTAATGTGCATGTGCTTATTCTTTTTGTCTGGTTTGTTTTTAAGATTATTGTCCTATTCTCTCATAATCATTATAAGTGGAAACAATGCGTCTGCACTGATAAGTTTTCATGGTGATTTTATAATTCTAATTTAAGCAACCATCTATTTTGGTGTGTAGGGATTTCTTAATTAAACACAGTTAGGCTTGAGCTTATGTTTTATATTTCTTGTCAGAGACAGCATCAAACACTGTTACAAGCATGTAGAACAGTTGAGGCTTAATTATGGAATGAGATAAACACGCATAAAATCCAATTTCTATAGTTATTGATCTCCCAT
This sequence comes from Eurystomus gularis, assembly GCA_013400335.1. Taxonomy (NCBI): domain Eukaryota; kingdom Metazoa; phylum Chordata; class Aves; order Coraciiformes; family Coraciidae; genus Eurystomus; species Eurystomus gularis. The sequence goes on from VZZY01012777.1 coordinate 183,369, forward strand.
ATATTTCAATGAGATCATTTATGCCCATGTACAGATGAGTAGGTCAATTGGAGAGCAATTTATACCTTCTTCGAGGCATCAGATCTTGCTGGAGGAGCTGACAGCGTGCAAACATCAACCATTCCACCTTTAGCCAGGTAATAAGAAAACCTTTGTTAATGGACTCACTGGATTTGTTCTTTATTTGGTATTTCCATTCAGCCTGGAAGCATGAATACAGATAATGCTTGATGCCAGACTTCATCTAAGCGAGCTCACAGTAGTACTTAAAATAGAGCAGGAAGACTTATTCACTCCCAGTTTGGTGCATGACTTGAAATCCCTTTGTGAAATGTGTCTGGTTTGTGTATATATATATATATCTTTCTGTTAGTTTGTCTATTGAAGAGTGGTTATGTTTCTAAAATGTAATGAGCTCTCACAGCACTGCTTAAATAGCATTCTGGCAGTGTTACATTTGGAGCAGAAAAACCCAGGGCACAGTTCTGTGATGGGTATGGATTTCACAGTTACGGAGATACTGAAGGCAAGAGCTTTCATTTTTATTCTGCTCTTATACTTGCCAGCTTTTAGCGTTATGCCTATTAACTTTTATAGATGTCATACATTTTTATGCTAATGGTGCAGCTTTGAGTATAGAGAGAAGCTCAACTTCTGCTCATCAAACTAGTGTACAAGCAAAATTATGACACTTCTTCGAAATGGTTTAAAAGCTGCTTTTATTGTTTCATGTCAATTTATTGCTTGTGTGTTTTTATGGTAAAAAAGGATTTTTTTTTGAGTGTGTCAGGACTAGCAGGACTTCACACCTGTTTAGTAGAAGGATTTATACTTAATTTTATCTTTGTAGGTATCAGCACTGGCAATTTAAATTTTGCTGAGGCTTATGCCAGATTTCACGGTGAGGTGATAGAAAAGCACCTGTGTTTCTGTGGAGTTTCTTTTTCATCACTGGATAATGAGTATTCTGGCAGTTGTCTATGTCTTTGCAAAGTCCCACACCCAAAGAGTATGAAGCCTTGTTTTCTTTTCTTCGCTACAGCTAGAGGCAAGTTTCTGATTTCATACAAAATCTCGTGATTCTTGCAAAGGAAACAGCATTTGTACTGTAGGCTGAAGTATCCCAGAAATAATTGGGAGCAAATCTGTATTAGAAATCTTCCAACAGCATGAAGTAGTCAGTGAACCATGCAGAGAAAGAAAAATGAGTCCACCTCTGTCCTACTGGGAGAGCTCCTGGCACAAAAGAAAATACAACAGCAGAAGGATGCTTCTGTAAGTCATTTGTCCTTTCGTATGTGGCTACCTTGGCAGAAATTTATCCCACTGACCGGTACCGTTTCCTCACATCGTAGCTCTGTTTCTCCCATTGTTCTTCTGGTACAGAAAGGCTAGACACTGTGCTTTGGTTTTGAGTCAATTTAAGGTTTGTTTTATTTTGTTTGTTGGGGTGTTTTTTCCAGAAAGGAGGAGAAAAGTGTAAATTTCGGCTATAATTTCTTGACCTACATGAAAGGATACTAAGAAGCAGTATTTGTTTTCTTCTCTTCTTTTGTTTGGTAAGTTCCCTATCCAGCCTTGTTCTTAGGAAAACATCCTTATTTACAGATGTCCATCAGATTCAGGAAAATACAGAGTGGAATACAATGCATTGCAACATTTGACTGTAGAGATATTGTGGTAGTATTTGGCTTTCAGTTTAATATTTGCAAGTACAAAGTTATACACACTTTCACAAACTCACTGTTTGTTAAGCACTAGCTCTGTTTTACCTTGCCCGTTTAATTTCAGATAGAGGCGAAATGGAGGATGTTGTCCACCTCTATTCCTTGTGTGATGTTAGCCAAATCACCTAAATGCGATTTCCTTGAGATAGAGAAAGTAAAATGGTGTCGGTAGAAATAATTCCTTGGGTTTTACAAGCTGTTGGTAATTGTGGAATATGGTGATATTAATAATTAGAAGCTTCTTTTCCTCTTGAATTGTGCAGTGACCTAATCTATCAATAGACCTTAGTCAAATCACTTGTTTTTTTGTGGTTTTTTTTTTTTTAAATGTGTGTATGTGAATCTGGGCTTACTACAAATTAAACTCATGAGAAATTCCACTATTATTTCCCATGTTGGTTCCTCATTCAATGACATACTGTTCCTTTCCTGGAACTCTGGTGCAAGTTTTGTTGTTTGTTTGTTTGGGTTCTTTTAAAATGTTTTCCTCATTTCCCACAAACCAGAGCAACAGTTGCTACTTCTCCATGGTGCTTTTCATCATCTTGAATATGTTTTGCTTTACAAATAATAATTTATTGTTGTTTCATATGGATCATTCATACCAATGTGGGAATTTTTTCATTATATAAATTCTAACGGAATAAATGATAAGTAGTAGCATCGTCTGCATCCCAGCTAGAGATGGCCCTGTTCCAAGATAGGAGATTTTGTCCATTTGAGCAATCTACAAATTTGGAAGTTCAGATTTGTGTAGCTGAGCTATATAACCAAAACCCCAAGCAAAATCTTATACCATTTCATGTACTCAACGCTTGCTGTGTGATCAAAAAGGAATATGATGTCTGTCGCTTACACAGCAATTTGTACCCTGATCTTACATTATGTATGGCTGTCGTTGTCCACTGACTTGCATTACCTTTATGCATTTCCATACAATAAAACAAGGGAACATTAGGATTATTTGCCTGAGGTTGCTGAGGCATACCAGATAAAAAAATAAGTCAATGCCTCTCTGAAACCTTTCAGAATTAATTATTTGCAAAATCTGTATGGAAAACATTACTGGATTACAATGACAGTATTTTTCGATCCAGTTGGCATAATTTGTGAAGGACCATACACAGGTGCTAATTAGGAGAGAATCGGCCCCTGTCAGCCAAGGTGGAAATATCAAAGATGAGTAGCAGATCCCGTGGAATGTCTCATATATCTGCCAAGTAGAATTTAATTTTTATCTGATGTCATTTCTGTCTGTGACTTCCAAAAGGAGAGCAGTGAAATTGTTATGAACACTGATGGGAGAAAGACAGGATAAGCATTGCTGATCTCAATGACTAGGTTAAAATAATTCAGTAAATTCAGTTTACCTTTCATAGTACCTTCAATAAACTTAGTGCAGTTAGAACAAAAGCAAAACAAATTATATATAAAAATGACAACAGGAATGAACACAGTATTTGGCAGAGGTAAACATGACCCCATACCATAGATGCAAGAGGCCTGAGATTAAAAGATTCTCATTTTTGAGAGTATATCTAATCTGTATGATAGTTAGTGAGTTTCTCTTAGGTTTGAACCCGGGTCATGTAATTTATTCCTGGAATTACTACAATAATATTACTCTCAATTAGTACTAATCTCTCTCCTTTGGGATGTAATGCAAAAAGTGAAGCGTTTAAGAGAGTACTTCTGAATGTTAATTATTTTTACATCATCTTTGCTGCTCATTATTATTGTTTCTTTCTTGCCCATGTTCCTTAAGAAATACAAATTATAAAGAAAAATTATTCCTTTATTATTACAAATAGAAGAAGCCCTAGCAGATCTCAGCCACATTAAGAAAAGTAAAATGTGTAAAATCTGTATCACAATTCAGATAACTTTGTTGTACTGTAGAATATATCTATTGTACTATAGCAAATGAGTGATAGATATTTGCTAAGAAAAATGATAAAAGCTCTGGTAAGGTATTTAGGTTCCTAATTTCTGCTAATATTCTTTGAAGATGCTGGAATGAGAGCCCTGTGAAAATCAGTGATAGTTATAGAATCATAGGATGTTTTGGGTTGGAGGGGACCTTAAAGATCATCTAGTTCCAACCCCGCTGCCGTGGGAAGGGACACCTCCCACTGGACGAGGTTACTCAAAGCCCCATCCAGCCTAGTCTTGAACACATCCAGTGTTGGGGCATCCGAAACCTCCACTGTTCCACTGAAACCACTGTTCCAGTGACTCAACACTCTCAGAGTGAAAAACCCCTTCCTAATTTCTAATCTAATAATTTTTCTGTAAATTGTATCTACTGTATATTAAGTAGCATATTTTAATGTGATATCCAGACAGATCAAGAAGATACAGTTTGTGTACCATATAAAAAAGTGGAGATTTTAACAGCATCTTTTTTTTTTTTTCCGTGCTGTACATATACCCTATTTTTGTTATATCTGTTATTGATTAAGTTGCTTAGGCTGGGAAAATAAGAAAGATATTACATCCAAAATGTTTAATTTAGAACAGAAAAAATAGCATGTAGATTGTAAGACATGTTGCTAACCAAGTTATCCACAGTGAAAGAAATTACCGACTGGGAAAAGCAAAGGCTCATTAAATTTAGTTCAGTGGTGATTTTGCCTCCTTCCTTCTCACTCAACAAAATCAGTTTCTTCAAAAGGAATAAAAAAGCAATGTGGTATGAGAGCCAGCAAGGTAAAGCACTGTCTTGGTCTACTATGTTTCTCATAGATTCTCATTAGCTGTCACATTTGGCAGTCTGCACCTAGATTTTAGATTAGTTTGCATTGCAACCAACAAAGCATCAAAGCCTTTTGCTATCAAATAAATGAGTAAAGTGGCTTATTTATCTATACTATCCATTAGGTAGGAGTCAGAACATGTTTCTATTGTTAGAAAGATGCAAGAAGCAATTAGAGGCTGCTTTAATAACATATATAACCTTACATATATGTAAATAAAACATACTTATTTTGGATTTTATGTTTGCTCTACTTGAAGGAGCTTTCTGATGTGGGCTGTCATAAGGAGCTTGGCAACGGGATGTGTCCAGAGTTAACCCCATCAAGTGTAGGATGGGTGAAAAATCTCAGTTCTAGATTTTCAAACCACAAGACAACTGGCACTGACCGTTTCTTTCTTTTTCTGTTTCCGGCTTCTGCAGCTGTACATACAGTGATTCTACTACTGAGGGGTAAGTTTATAGCAGGCTTTTCCCTCAAGCACCATGCAACAAAATACCTTTGTTTATAAGTGGAGAAGGAAGAATGTATATGCTATAAATCTGCACTTCTTACATATACGCTTTTTGTATAGCGTAATGACCATGCTGGTGCAAAGGTGCATGATGGTCTGTCCATGACTAAAACTGTAAAGGACGGAAAGGTACAACCTGAAGTTAGAGGGGAGCTAAGAAGTTTTGAATCTGACTACTGACAGAAATAATCAACATTAGTTCAGGGTTCCATAGGCATCCTTGTACTGAACTTTTGAAAGTCCTACATTACCTTTATTTTCTTGCAAAAGCAAACTTGTCAATCACAATTATCTGTAGGGAAAGCACTTCAAACATTCCTTCCAGTTGACAAGATCTGTGGTGGGGTGGGCTTTTTTTTGTTCTGTTTTTTAAATTGATTCTATATTCCAGTGAAGACACTTTCCAAATCACTGGAAATGTATGTGGTTTACTGCCATGTTTAACACTCTGTTTACCCCTGCATACACAGACTTCCTAGCTTCTCTCACACTGCCCAGCCAAGTGTTCCTCGCAACATGAATTGAAGCCCCATTAAGTCTAGCAAAAATACATATGTTTGCAGGAGATTTGTTAATAATATTCATATTTGCTACCTCTGGCATGAGGAGCAGACGGTATTTTTGTGTTAGTAGGAATTGTGAAGTTTGCCCGCTTTACAATTTTGTACACTCATACATGCCCTTTCCAGAGTGTGGGTTTTTTTCCACTGCCCTGACACAGCAAGCTGCTTTGTCCTGTAGCTCTGTATCCATTGAACCTTTCAGGTGACAGGAGCTGTTGCATTTTTTTCCCTTCTTTTCCACCAGTGAAAGTCTGTTACCCCACTATGTGCAGAGCCTGCAGATACTGAAGATTGCATGAGGATGAAGCTCAGCAGAATCTCTGAGAGCGGCCTGGTACTGAATTATATTGCTCACTGAGCTCAGTGCCATCACAGTTACTTGGATTTATTATTTTAAAGCTAACTGTTCCATTGTAGGCGAATCTCAGACGTTCAGCTTCCTAATTCCTGCATGCCAGCATGAAGGCCTTTGAGCAGTATCTGATTAAAAAGACTTAAAATAACTTCTTTGATCAGATACATTCACAATGATGCCAGGAAAATGTAACCTTTGGAAAGACCTGCAGACCTGCACTTCAAGCAGAGGGTAGCCTTGGGATACCTGTAGATAAGCTCTGCAATTATGGCTTAAGATAGGTTGCTAGGTAAGTTAAGTAAGCTATGAGGAGGCAGAGGGAATTCTTCTGCCTTTCCATAAGTTGTGCTAACATAAAGGAGATATCAGTCACCAGATTTAGAGCTTGGCAGAAATTTCCTCTCAGGTCAGGTCAGCAGAATACTTCAGAAATCATTTTTGGGATGGAATAATCTTTCCACTCTTTTGTTGCCATTTGTGCAGTTAGCCAGCTCAGTATCAAGGAGGAAGACTGAGGTAGTGTGAGAGTCGGTCGGAAGATCAGCCTTGTCTCAACCTTGTCATCAGGAACATGGACAATAAGGTACCCCAAAAGTTAGGCTAACATCTTGACATGAGTCTGCAACGGCCTGCCTGAGACACAGTTGCTGTTCCCAGGTATGGAATGTGGTTCCTATGGATACAAAAGGTGCAAACACCCTGGGATGGAGAACTGTGTGGTATGAAGAGCACCATGCTGTTCTCCACTACGAGGGAAGAGCCTGAGGTGCTAGAGATAACCCCATAGCTGCTGTCAAGAAAGACTGATCACAACTGCTGTTTCAGCATCGATGAAATCATGAACTTTAGGCGAACTTTCTGTATTATAATGACATTATAATGAGCAAACACACTTCTGGTCAAAAGCTACATGCCTCTAAGCCAGACCACACCTTGGACACTCCCCCCCTGAGCACGCGGGATAGCCTCGCTCCAGAAAGGTGAGGATAGGATAATGAATTTCAAGAAGAGGCGGAGATACCTGAGACAGGAGGAGCAAGGTGTGTTGCTTGGCGTAAAGATGGCTCCTTAGCAACTGAAGTTTCGAAGCTTGCCCACCAAGGATCATGAGGATTGTTAGGACCAGCAGGATGCTGCCTGGACCTGGGACCACAGGGATGCCTTGGACCTGAGGTGGTAGTGATCTTTCCTTTCCTCTCTTTACTTTTCCATCTTTCTTCTCACCCTTTTTACCTATTGCACGCCACTTCACAGCCAAAACAATAAAGTTTCACTGTTTCATTGAAGCAAACCCCTTTGGCGTGGTTGCCTTAACTTGCACTTCAAGATCACAGCAAACGAACCGTCATGTGTCCACCGAGTGGACCGTGACAGATAGAAATAATTTTTCTACAGAATAAAACAGATCATGCCCCTGTTCTTTGCAGTTCTGCACAATTTTTACGTACTCTATGGTGTCCAGTTGAAAAATGATCTGCTCTTTGGGCAAATACTGCTTGTATCTGTCAACAACATGGAAGTGGTGACAGAAGGAAAAGCAATACAGATCTGAAGTGCTTATCAGGACGGCTACCCCAGCATCCAGGCAGGCAGGTGTGAAGGGTCTGTCAGCGTACTTGTGTGTCAGGGTGTCTTTTGCACCTAGATGAGTTAACCTCCTTCACTACTTTATGCATTTTTTCACACTTGCATTAACATGTTGCTTAGGAAGGTGTCGCATATGGGACCTATGAGATGAGAACAAGAACCATGAAAAGAACCGATAGGCACATATTTATAAAATAATCTAACTACATCTAGGTTGTTACTGTGTTATCACTGACGGGAGAAGGATAGGCTGTTGTTCATCATATTTTAAAGCAGGAGTTAAAGTGGTAGATAATAAGTTTGAATGTCCCTTGGTTTTCCAGCTCCCTTAAATGTGCTATTCCCAGGACTGTCGTCCCAACTCAGCTAATAATATTATTTCACAGATGTGAAGAATAAAAATTGTCATGCTGTTCAGAATAGAAGATATATTTTTATTCGCTTTCTAGGTGGCCTCATGAAAAGTTCACTAAATCTGGTAGGTGAAATGGAGGGGGGGAGGTATATAATCCAGATATTATGCCATTATGTTGCCATGAATTGTGTAAGTAATTCTCTTTTCAAAATTGACTATGTGGTGACAGGATTGTGTCAGGGAGATAGGGAGTCAGTTTTTGGAATATAGTCTGAAAATTATGAAAATTTCAGAGCAGTTACTTTCTGTGTGTGATGTGCCTAAAAATTAAGATGGACAGTTTTTATGAAAGCTTGAAGCAGCTTCTAGGGTCAATTTGAGACCAATAGCTAGCACTCTGAAAACAGGATTGTTATCCTAGAAACTTTCTTTTACTGTACTTCGTAGCTAACAGCTAATTGCAGCAAAACAATTTCAGTAACAGAATCAATCAGGAGCATTTCATTTCAGTAACGCTAATTATTTCTGGTGACAGATTTTAAGTGGTCCAAAAGAGGATGGAAGTAGGAATTGAGATTATGGTGAAAGAGGCAAGTAAATCTGCTCCGTCCCCTTCCCAAATCAAGGCCAGTCGATTAACACAGCAGTGCTGAAACCTTTTTGGACAAATGTCAGCAAATCAGGCTACAGGGCTTGTTCTGCCTGTAGTCTTAAATGGGTAATAACTCCCAGGTGCCTTGAAGTCAGACAGCTTTTCAATCCTCAATCTGAATTACTGCTGCAATTTTAACCTGGTTACGTGAATAAATCATTCTAAAAAAATAAAAGTAAGAGGATATTGAACAGCCTAAGTATTTATAGTCTCTGGTTACACTGGTGCCGGACACAGGGCAAGAAAACCAATTTCCAGGGGTGGCCTACTTCATACATCACTAGTCAAGTATGCTAAAGTGCTGATGGCTAAGAACACCTAACTATGCATGATTAGACTGTGGTGGCAGCACATATTTTTTCCTTTTATGTTCCTTGGCTTGAAATTTAGAGGACATATCACTCTTGAGCTTAAAAGATCAGAGGTCAAGAAGTTTCAATCTCATCCTTCTCACATCGCAACCTTCATTTCATTTTTCTGCCCAAAGCACTATGTAGATCCATGATTAGATGCTGTGGTGAGAGCCACTAAAATATCTGTCTCTTTTGCCTGTCGTCTGTCTGTCTCAAGAAACTAAATACCAGCTATGAACTAAATGTGAGAAATGGCTAAATAAAGCCAAGTCATTGTGGCTATGTCCCTTTTTTTCTCTGTTGGATGTAAAACGCTCTAGGACTAAGGGGGGTGACTTGGCAGACTATCCAGGTGTTTGCATTATCTTGCATAGGTTGCATAGTGGCACAGACCAGAAAGTCTTTGAAACATGAAAAAATTGCAGAGATGAGATCACAGACCTATGCCTTAGGCCAGCAGCTGTGAAATTGAATCTGTGTTGCAATTCGACACTCTATTGGCATCTTCCCAGACCTTCTGCTGATGGGAAGTTGCATCATTGGGCTTTAAGCAGATGAGTAAACGCCTCAGAAAAAAGTTTTGCCAAGACTCAAGATGGGTTCTTTAATAATGATGATTGTTTATTTACTTGTAGGTAAGAATTTTTAAATATATCAAACCGAGGGCAATATTTATATTGATTGACTGCTGTTGGTTTTTTTGGTCTTACTCCAATGCCTAAGAAGGAATCAGTGTCAGTCTGATTACCAGCCAAGTCGCCCAAGTCAGGATCTCAGAGTTTTGTATTTCTGGTATTCAAGCTTTGCAGATGTATTTAGGAGGTGGTTCTGTGTTATCTCAGTCTGGCGTGGGAGTGCCGGGACTTAAACTGTGACATTTAATGCACAAGTGAGGTTGCATGCTCTAACAACTTCCTTCCTCCCTCCACTTCTAGTGACATGCTTTTTCTCTCTCACCTACCTCCCCAAATAATCTGTTGGTCACTTATTCCCTTGACAAGTCAATTCAGTTTACCCATCTAGGAGAAAAAAAACCCAGCCCAAAAGAAACAAGTCTCCTGTGAAGTGGAAATAAGACTGTGAGTAGGAGTCTGGGCGACTGGGATTTGGTAACTACCTGTTTTCATGAACAGAAGCTTGTTGAATCAGCTCTCTTGTGAGCCTTCATGCTCAGGGCAGTTTCAGAAGTCATGACTTAAGTACTCCCTGGGTAGGGTGCTTAGCAGAGGTCTTCATTCTGGCAGTAAATGAAGTCTGGGCTTACATAAAAATATTTTTTTATTCGCTCTTGCTTAGCTTTTAAAAAATAATAAAATAAAATTTCCACATTGTGATGAGAGTTACTATACTCTGGCTTTGACTGCAGTCCCATGAAATGTTTCTGACGCAGGGTATCATTTACATTAATTCAGTTGGTGTGGGGTCCATACTTCTTGGAACGTGAAGTCAAAAGGTTTTCCTTACATGTTCATAGGGAAGATCTACAGCCCTGTTGATTCCTAAAACTGCCTTTGACTTTTAGTCTTCATACTTGAGATAATTAATAGCCTCAACAGGTACAAACACATTTCCTTAACAGTATAAAGGTGTACAATAGGATGTGTCCTGGAGTGTTTTCTCTCTTCTGAACTATCTGTTAAAGGTCTGGTGAAGACAGAAGTTGTCATCATCCATTTAGTAGTCTACTTTGTTCTCCTGTGCTTAGTAGCAATTAAGATAAGCAAAGCAGAATCAGCCTGTAATACAAGAACTTATTTTTATGTTCAGTAACATTTATAACATACTAAGGAAAAATAAGCAAACCCTATCTTTCAGGATGCATGATAAATACTAGAAGATAACAACAGTTGTTGGACTAGATGATCTCCAGAGGTCCCTTCTAACGCTTACCATTCTGTGAAAGCAATTGGGTGGATGTTGTGTGGTCAAGCTCCCTGAAGCCTCTGTCACTGGCTTACTAGTTTGATAGACCAATAGACTGATGCAGTCTGGTAAACTCTGTGTTGTTAAAGACTTCAACAATGCAGTTTCTGTATGGTTTATAAGATTCACTTAAGGAAAAATGTGTTTGAATGCATTTTTGTGTCATTGTAAATTATTTATTTTAGCAAATTTGTATTCTCCTTTTCTCTGCATAACAGTCAACTTTCTTTTCCCTTCATACACACAACTCAATTCTCCCTTTCTTCTCCCTCATCTCTCTCCAGTTCTTACTACTGAAAATGTAGCAGGCATATTGGTGCTTTGTCACTGCCCTCTGAGACCCAGAGTTGTATAATGGGAGACAAGGTCATGCCACAAACGTATGAATTCAATTTCAATTTGTTAATATATGTGCAAATAATATGAATTATTTGTAATTGGATCAAGTTCTTGAAAAGGAGAGTAGGACACAATTTCTACAAAGCAGAAGATGAATTGAAATCCTAAAATAATTTTTTGCACATTTTTTCAGTAATCTGAGATTAAATAGTGGTGGAGAAGTACAGAAAGTTGGCCACAAGTACCACTTGATTAACATTTTTGTTTTCAAAGTTTCCACATGTGAAGGTGAGCAAGCATCCCATTATCGTGGGGATAAATGAACTTTGCTGAACTTGAAACAAACTGTATCCTCTTTTCCTTATTCACTAGTTCTAGCATGCAACTTTGCTACCGTATTACTATGTTTCTAGTGACAGTAATGATGTGTGAAGATTGCAGCTTTAAATTGCTGTACTTAATTATGGCTATTTTTCCCTCTCTGCTCTCCTGCAAAATTGTTTCCTTTTTTATTTAATAGCCAGTGATCAATGATTTAATGAAATGATCTGTGGAGAGTTTCTACTGAAAGCAGATTTGACACCTCTGATAATTCGAGAGGTTTTGGCTCATTTCTTAGGAGAAATGGCTTTAAAGAGTCTCCAGGGTTTTAATATTAAGTTCAGCCTGTAATTTAACTTTTGTGTATTGTTTTTAAGAATGCAGTTCCTTCAAAATTGCATTCTTTGCTATTTAAAGCCTGGTATTCAAATAATGTAATGAAATTATCTCTGGAGGTCCACATTGGTCTAAAGCAATCTCTTGTGATAGACTTCAACTGCCTTTAGGTTAAGCTATAAAATGTTACATTAGTTACTAGCTTTCAGGAAACACTGTCTCCATCCAAAAGATTTTATTAAAATCTATGGACCCTTTTAGCACCTGGATTAGCTGCCAGTGCTCTGAGTAAATATATTTGAAAGAAAAAGGAGGCCAATGTCTTTTTTCTAAATTCGTCTTGGTTATCATCTCAGATGTCAGGAAATTGGATATAGAAATTTGAGGTAGGAATGTGCTTTTTCCTCCTGCAAGTGAGTGTTTCTTTTGCCTGTAGGGCACAACACGAAGCTTACTGTCCTCTGCTCAGGAGATGTGTTGCATGATGACAGAGAAAGTGGGGTATATTTGTATTCTTTTAAATTCTAACTTGAAAATGCTTTTAGATTTTAACTTCAGACAAGGATGGGAAGAGGTTTGGGGTGGGAAGGAGGGACACGTGGAATGGCAGGGGAATCAGAATTGCTATGACTGGCTTAGAATAAAGCAGTTGGAAGAAGAAAACGACATCTAACTCATGCCTCGTGTTGCCATATTATGATAGAAATAAGTTATACTGAAGAAAAGTTTATGCTGAAATTACTGTAGCAGACAACAGCATCTTTCTAATGTGTATTATGAGCTTGTGCACTAGCAGAATACCCATCTGAGGGCAAAGATACTGGCAAAAGAAGTGTAAGTTGCTCTCTTCATCCTTTCCACTCCATTAGTGCAACAACGTAATGAAGTTTAAGTGAGGTAGTTTGTTATGATGGAAGCTCTGCCTTGGTGCTAACCCGTAGTGTAGAGGAGGTCATGCACTGCGGTGTCAAAGAAAATCAGCACTAATGGAGTTACTTAATTAAAATTAATTGTGTATGATTCTGTCTCATAAATGTAAGATTGATGTAGGTTATTTTCAGCTGCTTCTTTGCTTAAGGTTAAACTCACTTTGCCTAAGATATCCTATATTCTTTCTTTTGTTCTCTTACTGACGTACAAGTTGAAGTACAGTGAAATAGTTCTAAGATTTGGAGAATTCAGAGCTGGGAAAGACAGACCAGGCCATCTAATTCAGTTCTTCTGCTAGGCCTCGTTAGCATCTATTCATTCCCTCATTCCTCAGCATGTATGCTAATTGATGCCACAATAAGGATTGTGTTTATGAGAGCAAAACAGGATTACATGTGACAGGACATGCTGCGTGTTACGTATCATCTGAACACAATCTGGCCTGTTGTCATTCAGTGACATTTTCAGCACTGCCTCAACTTTGATATGGTAGCTGCAGACTATGGCCTGTAAAAATGTATTCTCCATATTGTTGCATGCAACTGGCAAATGTATGTTGATGGAAGATGAAAAACAGGTTCTGTCTTTTGTAGTATAGTAATTTAGGTGCTTACTTGGGGTTTTTATTGTCCTTGGGTAAAGCCTACAGAATGTGCATTTACTGATGACTGTTTTTTGCATGTATCAGAAGGTAGCATTTAAAAGTATAAATATTTGTAGATGGAGAAGGAAAAAGGAAAGGTAACAAATACAGTTGTCTATATTCTTGTTGTTGAAAATGGAATATAGTTTTACTTCATGTTATCATCCCATTTTTACTGTAATGCCTTCCTGGGAAGATCAAATTGCCTTTATTCATGTCACTATCACCACAACTCTGAAACGGTACCTGTACATACCACAAACTGTATAATCTGCCACAAAATATTATCTGGTTTTACAGCATGGTTGACACTTTCTGAAGTAGAAAAATAAAAAACAAATGGCAAAATCATGGCAGCCCACAGTGCATCTCTTGCTTATTCATGTGCAAAGAACTTGTGCCTTGAAGAGCTGTAAATTAGATTGCAGAAAATTGTTTGGGTTGCAACTCAGGTTAAATGCCTTCAATTATTAAAAGGCATGCCACTAAAATCAAGTGTGCATTGCCTTAGAGAAAAGGAACTAAAAAAACCCCCCTCATATGCAAAACACACATGCTCGGTGTTGCTTCCCTCCAGAATTTAAGTAACCACTGGGACTCAAAAATTGAACTTGCACATATCTACTTTCGTGCTACCCCCATTGTTTTAGCTGATTTCTAATATTATTATGATTTTTGTTGCTCTGTTGAGACTACTGGGGGAATTGAGCAAGTTCTTAATTTTTGAGAGAGTTCAGTGATTAAAGCGCCTGCTTTTCTTTGTGTGGCCACACCGATATGCACTATGAACGTGCCTGTTTTTCAGTATGGTATTTCTCTTGTAAGACGGAATACTTTGCTAGCCTTTTGCTAGTATGAGCTAGTGCTAATGCATTTTTTCTCAGACAATTCCTGTAAGTTTCTAGAGATATCTCTTAGTTTTCTACTGAAAGACCAATGAATCGTTGGCACCACAGGAGAGAATTGTAATGAATTCTGATTAATCTGTAATACACCACCACGTCAACATTCTTTGTTAATGGAATTTTCGATTAGATTAAGATTTGAATTAGAAGGGTTTTCATAAATTCCTTCTGTAAGAGCTGTACATGTAAGTGACATTACCATTTGGGAGTATTTAGTCGGCAGAAACTATAGAGGAGCAGTCCCATTTTGACATCTCAGTCCAGAGTCTGCAGGAATATGTTCATTCTTCTAATGGTTTTCCTCAGCTTCTTTTACAAACTAAATATAGTGACCGGTCACTACGGCCAAGATGGTTTTCCCTACCTACTGTTTTCACAGACTGATGCCTGCATTTTATTCTTTTTAGGCAGGTATTTTCACCTCCTTAGCAGACTGATTGAAAGAGGATTAGGTGAGCAGTGGATATCTGGACTGGGTTTTAGTATTGTAGTGCATAACCTCTACTGTGTCAGAGGCTGAATCGAAAAGTAAGGCAGTAGTATCTCTGGTGTTACTCAGTTTCCTCTGTAAGATTAGCTGTCCTGAACAGGTTTTGTAGTCTGTGCTCTCTTTAAAGTTTTGTATCTGATTCACGTTTCATCCGGATTTTCATAGTCCGATGAGGCAGAACCTCAAAATATTGCTGTATCTCCACCTCTTGAATCACTGAGAAGACTGTGCTCCAAATCCTTGGATGATTTTTATGAAACCTGGAAAAACAGAACTTCTTTTAGTTCTGCGGGAAACTATCAGCGAAGCTTCCATGAGAGCTTTTAGATGATAGTAAATAGCCATAATTTTTGACAGTTTTCTTGCAGCAGGAACTCTGTAAGCGTAACAGCAAGCCTCTTGGAAGGCAGGGCAAGGTGAAAGGCCAGACATCCCTCAAAAACTGCCATGGATCTGTCTGAAAAATGAATGGATTTGGGCAGCATTTAGATAATACACTAATCTAATCTTTCTGAGAGATTACAAAATAGATCACGTATGAGTTCCATGTTAGTATATACCTCTTCTCCCCTTTTACTGAAAAACAGCTCAGTTATTTAGCAGAGAAAACTCTACTTATGAAAGAACTATTTGATGTATTTTTTGTATTGGTATTTTTACAAAACAGTTAATAATATTTACCATATATGAGGGGGATAACATTTCAGACTAAATTTCTTGAAGCACAAGTAAAGGTTTAGAGAACACCTCGCTACAAATGCATATAAATGTGAATTTCATCAAGGTACTTGATAAACTAGAGCAGTTTTTTAATGTCACAAAATAAGTTGATACTACTGCTGAAATTATGAGAGGGATCAAGCGCTACCTTCAGGAAAGATCCAGGGAGTTCTACTTAATAACAATAAGTGATCAAGGAGACCGGCACTGAGCAGAATAGGGAAAGTGTCTTGGAAATCAAAACTTACTGTACACGAACCCTTTTTTAGAAAGCTAGCTCTCTAATGAGTGTATGTAATAATTTTTAAAAACATGACTGCAGTTCCTACATGCAAGAGTCATGAATTTAGGAGACTTTCTGGCAGAGATGCAGTGTCTATGGGAGAGAGGGTGCAAGCGGAAGTGCAAGTTTATGTGTGGGTAAGGTAATAAAGCTTCTCAGTCTTCAGATGAGAGCTCATGAGTTCATATTTTGCATGGTAGAAAAGTCTCACAAATATTTGACATTCAGTAGGTGTGATGAGACTGAGTCAGCTACATTCTAGGTGGTTTGCCTAGGCTCTTCTCTGTAGCAAGTGTCCCCAAAAGACAAAAATAGCTTTAAATCCAAAAGCCAGACTTGACCTGAATTTGAAGTATAGCAATTAGTATTTTAAAGCAGAAATAACTCCCCCCTCAGAATAATAGCCATGTAAATTGAAACTGATGTTAAAAGTTTACAAATTTTTCTCTGCCTGACTTCTCTCCACTTGCAGTCTTCACATTCTTTCCCTGGTACCACCATAGCCTTTCTTCAGGCTTGGTTCCACCCAGTGATTCTGTAGCTAGAGAGCAGTGTTTATGTGGTCTCCTCTGGGTCTCCAGCTAAAGGCTTTTAGCTGTCACCTCCGAGGCCTGACTGTGTGTCTGCTTCTCACTTCTCTCAGACTTCTCTGCTGTCGATACTCGTGTTGCTTTGGTAAGCTCCCATTCCCAGTCCTCCTTCTTCCTCCCTTCTCTTTACTCACCTTGCATCTCAGCCCCATGGAAGTAACTTGCTGTCCCCAGAAGATGCATCGTGACCCAACGCGAAGCATGAGGACAAAGCAAGTAACAACTTTCTAATGAGCACCTCTAGCGTGCTAATTTATAACATACCTTATACAAAATACATGTACATTATCTAGTAAATGGCAAATTAAAAATAAAACAGATAGTGCTTATCAAAGCAAGACTTTGCACATTTTCAGGAGAATGTAAAAACATTAGAAAATCAGCAAATTCTAAAAGGTGTGGATGTGCTGTGAAGACTGAGCAATATGCAAAGGATGAAAAGGTACACAGCTTTTATTCTCTAACAGCCAGTTTGTGGTAATACTGAGGTCAGTGGCAAAGCTTTTCCTCATTTCGTTAGAACTGGATTTGACCTTAGTTACTTTTACTTAAAACACCCTGAGGAATAAAAAGAATAATTAGAGTTGCAGTGAAAAAGATAGTGCAGTGGATACAAAAGAGAAAATATCACTAAAGTGGAAATGTGCTTAGAATTATGATGTATCGTCTTGTTAACCTCAGGCTTGAAATACTATGCATGAGTTTGGCTGTCTAATGTAACTACCTGTTATATTAGCAAATAGAAAAGCGGGACCATACATGAGCACTGATCGGGTCAATGCAGGTAGCAAAAATGTGTTTTATGAAAAAACTGTGCAAAGATGAAATTTTAGATGAGGGATAAGAGACTGACCTCTTTTTTTTCTTCTCTACACACACTAAGTATTATACACTGTAAAAGAATACGAAATATGACTTGTGCTTTTCTACTTGCAGGAAAGACCTGTAATTGTGACAGTCACAGCTGGAAACAGGAGAAGTTTGGGCTGGGTATTATGATGGGTTTTCTTTTCTCATAGTTCTTAAACTGCAGAACAGTTTGTTGTACAATGCTCAGGAATTCATATGTGGCTAGCAAAGAATGATTTTTAAAGATGTCTTCCCCCTATATTCTTCATGAAACATATAAATAAAAGTATTCTCTCTTATTTCCGCTGTATTTTGCCTGCCTTATATCAGAATTGTGCTTTTGTATGACTGTAGTTTTTCTTGGCAGTCTTAAGTGTATTATGAGGTTTCAGAGCTGATGTTTGAGGGTTCTGATGTGTTCAAATGTGATTTGGAAATACTAAAATAATTCAAAACAATTTAGAGAATTCATTAAATACAACAACATGAATGTCTTCTGGGGTCATTTGCTGGCAGTGGTAGTGGCAGGTCTTTAGGGAAAAGAATAGACAAGTACTTTGATTTATCCTCTCACCTTCCTGCTTCCTCTGCTTCTTCATGTTTTGCAGGCCTGGGTGGGCTTCCATTAAGTTGGATAATGTTTTTGAATGCACATTTGCATGCCCAAAATAAAAAACAAACCCAAAGCATGGGGTTTTATTACATACTTAATTTCCAATAATTCCTTTCTCATCTCAGTTTCTTTGCCATGAATTTCCAAGACAGTAAAACTTAATATTAGGTGGAAATACCAAACAACCTCTCTCTGCTTAGAATATCATCCACAAAAAATGAGTGAGTGTAAATTTGAGTGAAAATTTGCATGCATGTATTTTGTAGTTGCATGTGAGGTGTTAGGACATACAGCTGTACTAATTATGGGCTAGGCAGAGTGATGTTGTTCCAAAGATATGAATGTACAAAGCAGATCTTTGGTCTTGTATAGACAATTCTGTTTTCTGTTTGGGTTTTTTATTCTTTATTTTCTGTCTCATAAAACAACTGTGAAAGTGGAGTGTTAGTGGTACTGTAGGTAACTGCGCTTATTTTCAGTTAATTAAATGCAATTCTAGAATGCTGCCTGGCTTTAAGAAAAGCATAGTTCATGAAAGTCATTTTCTTTCATGTATTATGATAATCCTTAATGTAGGCTGTTATAAGTTTACATGCTTTTAACTTTCAACTGCAGGTTTATTTTGATCATTTAATCTTCTTTCAGTAGCATGGGAAGGGCCATTCATCTTCACACTACATTGTTAAAACAACAAAATAATGAAGCTTCTTACATGAATAACACTGGCAATCAGATCTAATAAGAAAAGCATAGAGAAGAACTAATGGCTAAGCTAGAAATATGATTGAATCTTTCCTCTGGACTTTTCATTAGAAATATATAAATTTCCAGAGGTTGCATTTACTTCATAGAAATGAATCATCTCTCTCAAGTTCACTTTCATATGTTTTTTTTTTTCCACTAATGGATTATATCTTACTTACGTTCCACAATGCAGTCTAGCTTTCCATACATTTTTCTACTCAGTACTGTATATGCAAGTCTGTTGTCCATATTTTATGTATTTTTGGTTGGTTGGTTGGTTGCTTCTGAAACCCTATATGGAACCTTTGCAAGTAGAAATCTTTAGGCATCAAGCCTTGGGCTATGTGGACATAACTTTCTACTCACTGCTTTGGTGCTGGTTACCATTGTTACCAAATGCTAAACCAACATGGTGAAACGTCTCATTTTTGCCAATTGGGAGACTCCAATTTCCAGGGCTTTGTCTTCTCGCTAGTTTACTGTTTATTGTTTGCAATGCAGATATTTGCTACCATTTTACAAAAGCTGAAGACCAGGTCTGTTGCAATTATGGGAAATAATTTCTGGATTTTGTCATTTAGCTGAGATGGGACACTTTGGATGTGACATTTGGACAATCACTAACAACTGTGGACTGATGACTATGTCTGACAAGCAGAGACTGTGCTTTCTTTGGTGTTTTGCCATCAGGTTGTGTATTAGGTGTAGATGTCTTGTAGGTTTGTCTTGTCTTTGTTTCTCACCATCCTAGTCTATTTTTAATTAGCAATAAATTAAATTAATCTTCTCCAAATTGAGTCTTTTTTACCTATGACGGTAATTGGTAAGCAATCTCCTTGTCTTTATTTCAACCCACAAGCTTTTTCATCTCATTTTTTCCCCATGTTGTGTTGAGGAGGGGGAGTGAGAGAGTGGCTGAGTGGGCATCTGGCTACAAGCCAACGTTAAACCCAGTACAGGTTGTAAAGACATTTTTAGAATGGCACAGTTTACTCTTTAAGTGAGTAGAGAAGTACAAAGTGCTGGGAAAATATGCAGGAATCATGGAGGAGTGCATCTTTCCTGTCCAACCTGAGGACGTGATTTCTGGGAGCTGCAGCAGATGTGTTGCAGACCTGCATAAGAAATGTAGTAGGGTCTGAACTTGCTTTATGATAGAAAGAGATTCAGTGAACCTTCATTTTCTAATGAAGTAGTATCAAAACTCCAATCTGTTTCTCTGGATATCAGCTGCAGAAACTGTAATTAGAGCTATAATGAACTTCTAATGTCTCTGCTTGTCTGAGGATAGAGTAACAAAACAAACTTCAGTCAAAAATCTTGGGGGAACTACTTTTAATCTGTAGTCTCTGAAGAAGCAACCGTAGTTTGAGGGAGTGCAAGAGCATCTGGATACAGATGATCAGTATAGTAACATTGGGAATTGTTCTTTTCACCTGTTCTTGAATTCCTATAAGATTTTTCCTGTTCTCCAAACCAACTGGAACAGGGTAGTGCTACAGAGCTATTAATATCTGTTGCTTTGTCCGTCATGCTTTTCTTCTAAAGTAAAGAGGGAAGGGGAGAGAGGAAAAAGAGTTCTGTGACAACTATATAGCTCCAGGTTCGTGCTAATTCCCGTTAGATCTTTTAGCAATGAATAACTATTAAGAAATAAACTTTTGCTCTCCAGCACTACTAATATGCCTGACGGAGCAAGAAAAATAGAATTAGTGAATGCCTCAGGATTCTGATGGAAATATTCATGGTCTGTCCTAAACACTAATTTTGTCTGTCTGTTTTTTTGGTGTTTTGTTGTTTTTTTTTCTTTTTCTGGCTGTAATGGTCTGGATTAAATCTTGTCTTCTAGCCTGTAGTACACTGGAAATAGCTGTAGTTCTGTACGTTAAGTGTCTTTGATTTTATTTTTGGCTTGCTCAAGTGCTTGTCACAAGTTGGAATAATACCCTTCCTCCTTTTTCTGTACTGTACTTCCTTCTGCCTTTTTTTTAGAAACTGGGTTGCTTATGAAGATATGTTTTTCAAATACCTTTCTGCATTTCACTTTCTAATTACATGACAAAGATGGAGTTATTAATGCTGTAATAAACTATCTGACTCAGTTAGCTGGAGGGAATTCCATTTTTGCTTAACTTCCAACATTTATCAAACCCTAAACCGCTAAAAATTAAATTGGGCCCTTAGAGATAACACTTCCTTACCAGTGTTGTGTTGAATCTGACACCAACATCCAGGGGTTATATTCAGAATTGCTTGATTGGCATAAGTAAAAATCAAAGTAAAAATTACATCACATTTCTAAAACATGAGATTTTATCTTTGCTTATAGGCATTGCTTTTGCCTCTCATTATAAATTAAAATTACAGCTAGATGCATCAGTATTCTGTACAAATGATGCCTAATATTATCAACTGTCAGGTCTAACAGATATCAAAGGCAATTCTTGGCCCATGTTGCCTTGACAACACATCTTGGTTTTGGCCTTCTTTGTCAATTCAAATTCTTGAGTTCATATAATTTAATTAAGCTGCCTTTTTTTTTTTCCTGAATAGGAATTGTTCAGAGATGGCACTGTATTTGAAATACATTCAAATAAAACAATTAAGTGGATGCTATAACAATTTGTTTATATTATATGTTGGTAACTGAGCATATCTTACCTTCTTATCATCTGCTCTGCTGTGAGGTTCAAGTGTGTAGAACTTGTCACCTAATCAAGACCCATTCGCTGCAGTTGTTTCTCCTCCACCTCACTCCCCTGATCATTTACCTAGATTCAGTGTTGAAGGCTCTGAGGGGTAGTTATTGCCATTTGACCACAGACCTTTCTTTGAGGAGCCGTTGCTGGACTGTAGAACTGTGCTTTTTGGAAAGCACCAAGCTTAATCTTAGTGTTTCTAATGCTGCAGAGTTTATGTCCATCCGTTATAAGGTGCTTCAGTGGTTCATTGCCTCCAGTGTTAAAAATATCCTCCTTATTTTTAGACTGTATTAATCTTACTTCAGGCTTTGGCCATTCATTTGTGATTCTTCCATTATCAAATTTTTCTGCTTCATGTACTTCTTAAAGATTGTAATCAAGTTACCTTCATGTTCCTTTAGATTGGTGAAACAGATTACCATTCCTTTTTATGGCATGCTTTCCTGGTTCTTTAGTCTCAGGGCTTGAGGTTGCCTTTTGAATCTTCTTCAGTCATCAACAATTTTTCTGAAGTATGAACAGCCAGGCAGGACCAATGGTCCACTAGCACTTTGATTCAGTGATGTATACAGAGGTACCGGGACCTCCCGGAGCGTACCCATTATTTGTTTAGCTATGCACATCCAAGCTCGGTTTTTGACCTACACCACTGCAGTGAGTTGCTCAGGTTCTTCTGACTAGGTGCTGTGACTTGTACATCTTCATCTCCAGACACTGTTTCCTAGGAGAGTGTCACCATTCAGTAAATCTAATCTTTGCTGTTGACTCCTAGGAACATGAAAGTATAATAGTCTACATAGAAAAGTAAGAAAAACAGGGAGAAAAAAAAAAAAAGCAGATGGTTTCATTCAAAGCTGTCATTACAAAATCAATTTACATCCCAATTTTATCTGAGAATAGAAAAAAAAAAATCAGACTTTGGTATTTGTTTTGACTCCTATCTGTACAGATTGTTTTCCTCTAATTTACTTGAAGTTCTGGGTTTACTGTCACTCAAAGTCACTATTTATTTATTGGTCTGCTGCTCAGTAAAAGGGTAACAAAAGTGACAAATCATCAATCAAGCTGGAGTGTAAGTGATCTTTTAATATAGTTATGTTTTCAAAATAGATAACTATTGAATGACAAAGCAAATGACTTTACTCCATATCTTGGTTATTCTCTGTTTCTAGCAATTGTATTTCTACTGGAAATTCAAACTTCCACCTCTCTGCAACTCAGCCCACTTGCTACTATTGTAGCAAAGCCATATTTGATACCGCATTTGTGCCTCTAAATTACTTTTTAAAATACCTGGTAGACCATGTTCTAGTTTCTGGAGAACCTTTTATAATTTAATTTCACCATTTTCATAGATATACCTTTCTGGAGAAGATTTTATCAAGATTTATGAATGCATTTTGTACTGCATTTCTTCAGTTCCATTCAAAGAGTGAATGGATGAGCACCTTTGTGGTGGTATATTTAATTATTGCCATTTAGAATGGGAATACACATTCATTTCTGGCTTCAAGAAGCTGAAATAAAATAAAACAGTGAAAAAAAAAAGGGCAATTTGTTTACCTACATTCATCTGTGTTTAAAGAAATACACCAGCTGTATTATCCACATAAGTCCAACAGCATGTAGGTTTTCTGTAATCATTTTGATCTGGAAGGAGCCAGGGTTCTGTCTTTGATTTTTTGGGGTTTTTTTTGTTTTTTTTTTCTCCTTTTAGTGACTTAAAGGTTTGTTTGCAATAATACCAAAAGTCCCTAGTCAGAAAGCAGCTGTCATTATCTGTTCTGTGCTTAGCTACCTTTGACCATAAATGGACCATCTAGTCTTTTAGTCCCCTCAAAGTAAAAACCAGAGTAATTGGAACTAAAAAACAGAAGAGTGGAATGACAAAGTTCAGCATAACACATGACCATGATTTAAAATAGCTTTATCGTTTCAAAGTATTGCTTTACATGTGTCAGTAAACAAATTATCCCAGTTTTCTGCAAGTGCCATTCAGTTTGTCCATAATTTTATAACTAATAGTTTTATGAATCGTAGGCAAGAATTCATGAAGAGAGATTTATTGGAGGAAAAGGCAGAGTGCATAGACGAGTAAGGTGCCCAAATAAATAAAAAACAAACCACCAAATTGTGTATTACAAAAAATGCCTTAGAAACAACTTTTTTTCTTTTTCTCCCAGACTGCATCCTTTACTCACAATGACAGATTAATTTGGACTGCAAGGGTGAGACATCTGCCACTGTAAACTCTGTCTCAGCATAAGCAAAGCTGCCCCTAGCACAGCAGACCGTGGGGATTCTGCAGGATAGGGGACAGCTTGTTGCATTCATGTGCAAAGAACTATCTATATGCAAGGCATCTTGTTTTATTCTCAAACTTCTCTCTTGGAATTTTAAAAGGAAATATTTACTTAAACTATAAATATAAATTTTTAAAAAATATGCAAGTATCTTTAAAAATCTTTCTGCTTGTACTTTACAAATACAGCTGTTTCACAGAATTAAGCTTCTTCCTGACATATGTATGATTTTTATCCCTAGCTTGGAAATTATTGTGACAGACTTTAAAGCATGTTTAAGATACATCTGTGGAGCACAGGTCGCATCTGAACTCTGAAAGATTTGGAGCAATTTTTGGTTTGCAAGGAAGAGTTAGAAGAAGGGCCTATCAGAGAAATTGGAAAATGGTTCAATTAGCCCATTGTAGATTTAAAGGAGTGAGTTTGAGCTTTGAAACTATTACTGGTAATTTACTTTTCTGAACTGGGAGTCAAAGGAGGTCTTAAAATGATTCTAGATGTTACTCATTTTTGCACCATAGGGAAATCTGTGCCTCAAGTGTATTAGCTCAAAAGGCCCGGGCCCATGATTTATAAAGAAATTCAATCAGAGCCTGTTTGAATATCATTCTATCTCAAGAGGTTTTAGGTTGAAAGAACTGTTAATGAAGTTTGTTATCCTCTCATCTCTTTCTCCAAAAGTACTATTTCACTTTGCAGCGAAGGGCTCCAGTTGAGGTTGTGGAACCCTAGCTGCTGATGGTAACTTTTTGTTATCAGCGTCGAGGAGTGATACCTGCGATACCCAGGTGGTGAAGGGCTAGAGAAACCTTCCCAGTGGTGGTCCTCCTCTAGCCCCCAGAAGGTGTTATACTTTTTTTGAGAATACGTTGGCCAGTGAATTAAAAATAATGGGGAAAAATGGAAATTTCTATAGTGAACCCATGCTTTTTCCTTAAAATAAGGCTATGCTTGTTGTGCTTTTAAAAAATACTTGGTTTTATAGCTGCAAACATTTTTCTTTGCTACTCACATACTGAGAAAGAATTTTGTATGTCAAAAAGGGTGGCCTTCAGTATGTATAAAAGGGTGAAGATCTGCACCCTGTTGCAAAATTGTGATTGTGCAAAATATCCGAATATCCTGATGGGACCCACCAAGAAACTGATAACACCATCATGGAAAAATATTAAGAGTAGTCTGAGTTACAGACTTTTAATCAGCAATAAGTATTTCTGCACGTGGTTCTGCATGTGCCTTTTCATTGTGTGCAGCTCAAGTAATAAATATTAATTTTAATGCAGCCTCGTGAAGGATTATATGAAAACTTTCAGCCAAGAAAATACACAAAACAGGAGCAAAGAGGCAGTGTCAAACTGCCAGCATATATGAAAAGGAGCAGACTACATTTTAGTGTAGGCTGGTAAAGAAATGCAATGAGTGTTATGTGAGAAAGTAAAATGCCATGACACTGCACTTTGTATTCACACTTGTTAAAGGCAGAGCGTGCCTGGCCGGGTAGTTCTTCACCCAAGGCCTTCTAGCTTTGCCATTAACCTCAGCAATGGTTCCAGAGTCAACATACAGCCATGTAACAGCTTGGAAAATCCTCAAGGACTCAAGTACAGGCCAGTGAAAAATAATACTGTACAGTGGCAATGCTTTTTTTTTTTTTGAGTAGTTTTTCTCTTTGTGCATAAGGCAACAACTTCCTTTTACAGTGAGTGTTAGTGGACAGCCATGCACATTTTGGCCATTTTATGTAGGTTTATTAACTAGATTATGAAAATAAACTAAATCAGTGGAAACAGGAATACTCTAGTTACTTACAAATTAGGTAAACATCACAGACATTGTTCTCGTAATGAAACAGGAAGTCTTTAATTTTAACATTTCCACTAGGCAACCTGGCAAAAAATTACAAGTTATGGTTGTGTTGTGCAGCTTCAATGTAAGACCTATTTTCCTAATTATTTTGTGAAACTCCTTCCATATTTTCTGAGAACTGAATTTCTGTCCTAGTGTTAAGAAAATAACCTTGCTCAGCAACTTTTGGGGACATCGGTGGTGTGTTCTTTCTCTTGGATGGGCAATGCACCAGATTGCCATGCAAGATTTATCCAACAGTTTCCACTATACATATGTTGTAGAGGCTGTATGTCCTGAAAATACTAGATTTTGCCACAATCTTTTTAGCAGGGAGGCAGTGACCTGCCAAAATCTTGGATTTATATGAAGTGAAATTTTGAATAATAAGTTGAATAAGCAGAGATGGAATCAGTCTTTGATACCATTCATGGGTCCTCTAGGAAACAAAAGTGAATGTCCTGTCATGTTTCTTGATTATTTCTTTGAAATGTTCTGTATTTTCTGTACTGCCAATGCAGTATAATTTAGAAAGTTGCCATTTAAATCCACATATCTTACTGTGATATTAAGTGTATTTAAACCACATAAAATGCCTTCTAATTTATTTTTCATTTAGTCCATTTAATAAAATAGCAATAATGTTCCCTCAAGTGAAGGTTATGGAAGGAAAATTGCTCCTACTTTTAAAATATACTCCTCAATTTGCTGTACCATTTATTGCACTGCAGAAGTCATTTACCCTCTAGAACATTCACTTAGAATAAAATTATTGCTTAATTTCTTTTAAAAATACTGGAAATTGGTCATGTTCTTCATAACTTTAAATTAAATTTTGTACATTGTTAATGCTTCACGGTTATGCCTAGCAATAAATCCAAAATTTAATTTATCCCTGGTATTGTTTTTGCTTTTGCCTCCTGGAAGCTTTGTCGTCTTATGCAGTCTTTGGAGAGGTATTAAAGAATAACAAAAACTGTTATGCTGATGATGCCTAAGTTATCTTAAAGTGTTTTATGATCCACTGCTGTTGCTATAGCCTATATAGACTATATTGGCTTTGAAGATGTATGGCGACAGCACGCTTTCTTCACCAGCACTGTTGGGAGGACATGCATTTCTGATTCTCCCACATGCTTGGAAGACATTTAGGAAGAAATGTTAAATTAGCTTTAAGCTTCTTGAGTCTGGTCAAAGTCCAAGCACCATTTCTGCGTGAGGAAGCTTCTGTTCTCCTCTTCTCATCTTGCATCCCTGTGTACAAGCCTTTCCTTCAATCAGTACTATATTCAGAAAGTGAAAGTCCAAGACTGAGAAGTGGACCTGTAGCCATGACATTTTAGAATTTAATTTCTCTGTTTCAGTGGTTTTCATATAAAGTATTCTCGATTTACAAGTAACAATATGTGTTTTATAAACTGCCAACCCCACATAGTACCTCTGGGAGCTGTAAATCAAGCTGTGCTGCAACTTTAATGATGTTGCTGTGCTTAAATGATATTTTTCATTATATAATTGCCCTCCACTTACAGCTGTGCAGTCCTGTTATTTTCAGTCAATATGAGCAGTTGTAACTGTTTAGAACTGCTGATTTGGTAGATAAGAGCAGAGCTAAAATCACTGCAAACTATGGCCTTGGTTTATGCATTTGTCATGGCACAGTTTTGTTGCTGCCTAGTTACGCATTACACCTGCCACACTTTTGCAAAAGAAAAAAGGCAAACAGACCACCCTGCTCCAAATAAAGATACCTCCAAGATCAGTTCAGTTTAGGGATTTGAGGGAACATGATAATTTTCCCTTCTGGACTTTTAGCTCGGGTTAAATATTTGA
This sequence comes from Eurystomus gularis, assembly GCA_013400335.1. Classification (NCBI taxonomy): domain Eukaryota; kingdom Metazoa; phylum Chordata; class Aves; order Coraciiformes; family Coraciidae; genus Eurystomus; species Eurystomus gularis. The sequence continues at coordinate 210,600 of VZZY01012777.1, forward strand.
GTCCCAGGCCCCTTGCTGTTGTCTTTGGTCAGTTCTTTTCTTGAATCTCTGAGGTTTATGTCTTAGGCTCTTAATTCTTTCTGATATATCGGCTTACTCCCAAAGACCTACATCTGGGTCTGGGAAGGTTCTGGAGGATGGAGCTTGAGCGACTCTTAGGTAATATGGGACTCTTGCAACTTTCATCGCAGCTAAGACCTACCTGCCTTCGTTTCAAGAATAGATAATTAATCCATTTTTCCCAATTTTTCCAATCTGAAACAAGGTTTATTCTTTCATTAAATGCAAGAGATAATAATAATAATTCCTATTAATTTATTTATGAGAATTGGTGGTACTAAGCGAGTTTCACTTAGAAAAGTTATTGGTCTTATTTATGGTTGTTCTATTATTTGTTTATCTTGCATCTAAATTCTTTGCCATTCATTGAGTGACTCCTAAGTATCTTTTCTCAATACAATAACCTGTCAGACGTTAGAGCAAATAGAACTTGGAAGATACAGATAACTGTCCTAGTAGTGAAAATCACAGTGGCCTTAGAAAGGAATTATGTTGAAATAGAAAGCTGTAAATAATCACACATGCTGTCTGGCAAAAGACGGTGGTATTACTCTTCTTTGGTGGGTAGCCAGGTGTGTAGGTGGAGGTCATGTGCTTAGTGAATACGTGAGAGATGAGTAGTTGCATAAACCACAGATAGTTTTTGGTCAACAAATAGATTGTATTACTTTGTTATGAAAGGTCCTTGTTAAGAAGGAGCAAATATGATATAAGAAATAGAAAAATACTAGATCATGAAGTGAAAGTGTAAAATGTGGTAACATAGTAACTGGTACCAAAAACATAAACATAGAGGAAATAAAACAATCTAGGCTCTCATGTGGTGCTTGCAGTTAGCCTTAAATCTCTACCTGGATAATGAATATTTGAAATGCAAAGTCTTATTTCCTGTTCATATTCTGAAGTATTTTATAAAAGAAATATTTATACTTGTGAGTTTCAAATTGTTTCCAATGAACTGAGCATGTTGCAAAAGTCACTGCTTTAGCCTCACGGTGCAAAAAGGCACCTTTGAAAATGTCTTGCAGTAATGATGAAAAAGAGAAGGATTCTTTCTCTTTGTGTGGGAAGATAACGCAGAAGTGTTGTAGCAAATGTATTTATAATTACCTCGGATGGTAAGACAAATGCTTAGATTCAATTCTTCAGAATATCTTATTGTGCTTATACACAGACAGAAACACCTACAAATCTACGTTTCAGGATGACAGTGTGGCTTGTGCTGTACTTAGTTAAGAACATACTGGTTAAAATATTTCTTCCAGTTTCAAAATTAACATTATTGCATTTTGGCAACTCTTAAAACACCTTGTTCTGTTGTTCCTAAATTATTAATGAACTTTCTCTTATGCCTTTCACTTGATGATGCCGTTGCAAACTCCGCAAAGGGGCTCAGATTTAATTTAATGACAATTTCCTGTATGTACAGAACATTGTGGGTGTGTGTTTAGAGATGCACAAAATCGTGTGGGTTTAAAAGCATGATGATTTGCTCTTTTGGTGTTTGAAAATGAATGCTTAATTCCCAAGCTATTAATGTTTTTTACTAAGCAAGTATGAGCACTTCTGGTAAAATCTGTGTGAACATTTGATTTCATATGACTTGTGAGCAGACAGTTCTTTTAAACTCTCATGAAGGGGAATTAGACATTATTTGCAATTAGAACTGTAGATAAACAGGTAAGACTAGACTGGCACTTGCTCACTTCCCCTTTTGAATGCATTAATCCCACCTGTCTGTCATTTATCCATTTTATCCCTCCCCCTTTTCACTCCATTCTTACACACAGTGCAATCTCCACATGTTCCTCGAAGGAGGATTTGGTTAAGCTAACCTTTGCTTTACTGAACTGCAATGCATCATTGGAAGTGTCTCCTTTTCTCCTCATTTTTCTTTATTTTTTTGAGTTTTACATAAATTAAGCCTAAGTGCTTACAAAGTGTAAGAAAAACAGTCTGTGGGGGGATAGTATTTGTTTAATTTATTCAGCTCTTAAAATCTGTTATCTATTTGCCTCAGGTCTCCGGGTTTTTATGAGGTATTTATGATTGTTTGCTTGACATATTACATTTATGGTGTTCTCTTCTCAAGTTTACTTGAATTCCTGGAATTAATGCTGTCTTTTCCAGAGGAGCGGAGTAGGGCAGTGATTTAGAAGATCATGATCATTGTCCCTGATAATAACTTCCTAGCACACAGAAATAGTCAGTGCTCTTGAGTCTTTTGAAAGGGTGCTAAGGATACTGCACCCTGTCCTCTTCAGCTTGAGAAAGAGTTCACTTAGAGATACTGTGGTGTTTTGAAAACATGAAGGCAGTGTATCTGAGTTAAAGTAGGGGTGGATAGAAGCTGCCTTGCATGCCCCTGGTCCCCATAAAAAAGTATTGCAAGAGGAAGCTTGCCATCCTTTATCAGTAATGGTCTAGCTAGTGGTTGAGATATCAGTAGCAGCTTCTTTCTTTGAAAGATATTTTTGTGAGAAACAATTAACACATTCATAGCAGTGTTGTTTCTTCTTTGTGTCCTTTTAAACACTGGTGTTGTCTTCAGGAAATGTTTAATTTTCACCTGGCATTGGTAGTCCTTTCAAAGGGGCTAAAGCAGAGCTCTTTATCTCCTCCCCATTGGTACAAGGTACAGCCTTCCTACTCGCTGTGGGCAGTGTCAACTCTTTTCTGTTGTTTGGTCTTGATCTCATTCTCAGGTTTGATTACATTTTATATCCTGGCATCTGCTTTCCTCTTACATTATTTGCTTTTTACATGACGGCTCTAACCTACAGCTTTTGCTAGCCATATGCAAATCTAAAAGTCATAATGTTTCATATCCCATTTTGCAATATTCTGTTCACTGGTCTTGGCAGATGCCATATTTTCTGATCCACGTCTATTCAGAGCTGCTGCTGAAATATTTTTCTTAACCTGTGACTGTCAAGGTTTAGGGTCAGGGCAATCTGCTAGACTTAAAACAGATCCTATCTGTTAACCCCTCTCCTTCCTCAAAGGGTAATAGAAAGGGAATAAGGAAGAGAGACTTAAGTTTTAGAAAATAAAATGGAAACAGCTTTATTATTAGGATTGTAGCAATCTGAATCCAACAGGATTATAATTTAAAAAAGAAATACATACAAATATATATATATAAAAACAGTATCAAATCCCCCCCCCCCCCAATGGCAGTAATGTCACCATCACCACTGATGCTGTGGAGCACGCACTGGGGAAGTCCCAGACTGGACTCAGCGGCAGAGGGGAACCGCATTCAGGACGTGGATTCAGGAACTCTCTGATTGGGAACTAAGGCAGAATGGATGGAGTCCTCATCAGATACCAGCCATTGAAGAAGAGAGCTTGATCCTTGTGATCCCGCAGCTTCATACTGATATGACACATATGGGATAGAATACCTCCTTGGTCAGTTTAGGGTCACCTGTCCCAGCTGCTCCTCCCTGCAAGTGTGACCTTTCACTTGCTGCACCCCTGATATGGTACACAAGATTTAGCAGTGACCTTGTTCTGCATACTAGTCCTTGGCAGTAACTCTAAACGTGGGGTGTTATCACTGCTAGAAGCAGACACTCTCTGTGAAAATACACTGTTAACTTCAGAAAGTGCAGTCACTTAGAAGAGACTAAGCTGAAAACTAAAATGACTGAACAGAATTGTTTGGTTCTCGCTCAAACCAGGAGAGTGACTTAGAGCATTTTGCCTGCTCTCAGCTAACCTTTCTCATGGCCCTTCCTTTCTCTATCACGTCAGAATAAGATGCTAATTTTTTTCTGTTAATGATGCTAATGGCCTTTCCCAATCTGTGTATTGTTTGTGCGATATCACGCCATTGCATCCTGTTTCAAATGGAAGGATTTTGTCACCCGCATGTTAGCATGCTGGTATGCTTCCTCCTTTTAGCTTGGGAAGCACTTGCATTGACACGCAAAAACGTCCACTGCTTTGTTTCTCCATTATATGTTTCCTTAATACACATTTTGTCTCTAGAAAAAGCTTGACAACAGTCAGGTTACGGGTGTGCCTGTCATACTAACTACCAATACCTTGTTGTTTTTGTATTCTCCCCGGCTTCTCTCCATCAGTTGTCTTATGCCTTGTGCTTGGACTGGCAAGCCTTTAAGGCAGACATTGTCCTTTTTGTTCTGTTTGCAGTCTGTCAAGGGACTCAGGAAAGGCTCCCAGTTGATCTGAGAGGTTAAAAAGTGCTAAAAGTACAGTAGGTATGTATATTGGAATTGACCAATATACAAGTTGGTAGTTATATAACGGCTACTTTTAATAGAAGAGCCATCCCTGTAAAGTCTTGTTACTTTTGAGGAATGGATAATTTTCCACTTTGTCTTTTCCCCTTTTCCCATGCCACCATTGCTTTGGTATTTTGCTATCTGTATCTACTAAGAGGATTATTTGCCATATGTAAGTATATATCACAGACTGAAGCTTCTCTGCAGAAAAAGGAAAGAAAAGAAATAAAACAACCTCAGACTTGTTGGATAGGTTTTTAAAATTTGAGGTAAGCCCAAGGAATTGAATTCTGAAAGTAAACAAAAAAAACTTGCAAAGCTTAGAAATGGCTCTAAAGGAAGTTCCACATAATTTTGCCTTGAACACTGAATTTCTATGTCAAACTTATAGCTTTATATCAAATATAACTTAAGGGAGTCAGGTGTCTGTGGAAAGAATGTTTGATTACACACTTGGGAAATATTTGTGTAAAGCTCACTGTTCTGACTATTCTGATAAAATATTTTACTTGTAATAATATCCACGTAAATAGAATAAAACAGGGTACAATTCAAGTTAATTAAATTGTCTTCCACATGTAAATATCAATGCAGTTGAGGCTTTTACTTTCCAAACTTTTGAAGTGAGACCTCCCCTTGGCATTCTGGAGCATAAGGAGCCGGGCACCCGTGATACAGTTTTGCACCTTGAGGGGTTTACTGATGAGCATAATCTGTGAGCTAAATCCCTAGATTTATTTTTTTTTTTTACTCCCTGAGTCTTTCTCTTTTGCAGTGCCATCTTTTTATTATCCTTCCACTTTTTCAATCTACAATAATTTGCTGGAACATTACTGCTTTCATTCCTTCTTGGAAACAGAACTAGTGATTCTTCCAACCTTTCAAGTATAACGTCACTTTTCAGGTTTCTCCAGCTACTTTTTGGTTCCTGGTTTTTGTTTTGTTTTCAGTGCTCTTTTCACTCTTCTCTACTGCTGGAGTAGCTATATGGCTTGTTCTGCAAGATAAAGCAACTATCCTGTTGAGGCCATGATCCTGCTTGCCTCAGTGGCTAATGCTTGATGTGTGAGAGGTAAATAGGGCAGGAAAACATACATTATGTCTTGCTGAATATCTAAAGCTGTTTCTAGAGGAAGTATTCCTTTGTGATCTCTGAGGTGAAGTCCTAACACCCAAGAATGTGATGTTGCCTCTTCACTCCAGCTTTCTTCTTTAAATGGAAAAAACCTTGTTTTCTATTTTTATACATGTTAGCAATTACAAACTCAAAATATAAATATGTTCTGCAGAAAAGAAATTGAAAGGAAAGTAAATCTTATCTCAGTGTACTTATAAAACAAATGATTGTATTTTATCTTGGTGATTTATCTTTACATTTCCTATGCCAGTGAAACAGACAGCTTCAAGTTATTAAAATTATTACTCTGCTTGCACTATTAGTTTTCGAAGTGTGAAGTTGTGTTTTTATTTCAGGCCTAGTTGTAGTAGTAGATCAGATGAAAATCTACCTGTTATATTTGTCATCATTGTAGTGAACAGGTATGGATTTGTAATTATACCCATGTATAGTATTTAAGCTTCTCTTCCACATATACAGTAGAGAGTATTCCAATATGTAATATTTCCATTGGAAATATGGCTGCCAAAAACATGGGAAAATTATTTATTCCAATGTGTTATCTAAATTATTAAGCCTTTTCATCCCCATTCATTCTTTCCATTATAGTGGTAATGATAATAATTTAAAAATTACTTTAATTAATAGAACGCCTTTGCGCTAATTTCTGGTATCTACTCTTTAATGCAGCACTTCCAGAGCCATGCTTCAGCTGAGGGGTGAGGGACTGCTGTATATTGAGAGCAAAACTGTGCTCATCTTGTGCAACGTAGAGGCAGCTGGCCTGCAGTTTTCTCTTTTCAGCTCTAATACTGGGGCTGAAACTACCTGTAATTTCAGGCTGAGCAGCAGTTTGGGTTTCACTAGATCAGCTGTGTTCATGAGACCTGGTGTTGCTACATCACTCACATCCCTATTTCCCATCTTCCTTCCATCTTCCTGAAATACTTCTTTAAGTTCCTGTTTTGCTGTTAGAACAGAAGAGCTGAATCTTAAATGGGGTGAAAGATAGGGCTCATCATTTCTGAAATATTCTGAGCTCTGTACTAGTTAGTGAGGGCTCATGTGTATATGTGCATGAAGCTCACTTTCTTTGAAATTTACTTTTCTGTCTGTTACAGTGTTTAGTAGCTAAATTTGCAGCAGTGAATTTGGTTCAGACTATTTTATAGTCCCTTGGGATGCATTTAAGAAATGGGAGATAAGTAACACCCACACTTTCTAGATGTTTTCAGATTGCAGAAATTAGGATTTGGTTCAAAGATGCACTCAAATTCATATTCACTGATTTGTCACATCAATAAAATTTCAACCCTTTTTCGTCAGCCAAAATACTGTTCCAAGTATTCCTAGAAAAGTCAGCCACTCTGGCTGAAGAGGGCTGGGAGAGACTAGCACATGATTCATTTAGGTGTATGATGTTTGGGAAAGGTTATTTGAATTTCTTGGGCATGTGTTGCCACAAAGTATCCTTTTGGAAAAGAATGCAGAACTGTGCTGTTGGTCTTTGCAATTAAACACTTCAGACAGGAACAGTGAGTTGCTGAAGACAGCTTCACCTGTGAGCTGCACTTCTCAGATGGTCAGTTCTAGGCGTGCCCCTAGCATGGATCATCCCTGCCCTTCTCTTTAATTGCTGCTCATCCTAGGCAGCACATTCTGTACTTGCAGCACAAAAGCTTTCGTATATATTTGACTGGGACAGCATGGAGGGTTTTAACCTTGGGGGGCTGGATTTTCAGAAGCATACAAGTAATCTGGAAGCAGTTTTTTTGAAAAATCAATGGGATTTGTGCTCACATGTCATGTAGGTATTTTGAAAATCCCAGTGAAACATCAAAGGCTTTGTAAAAAGTAAACAGTCTTAGAGTCACTTAATGAATCTTAAGGAAGGTGGAAAAAGAAAGACTCTTTTTAGTATGTATTTTGCTTTTTTCCTGCTTGCAAGCAATTAATTTCAATACAGTTGTATGACCAAATTCACTCATTGCTGAGCGCATGCACTGTTTCATTCTATAACGCAGGCTATAGTAGTTAGTTTTATCAACATAAAGGAATGATCCAAATAATTAGTAGTTAGTTTTATCAATGTAAAGGAATCATTTGGTTCATGTTTTGGTCTTCTGCTATGGTGTTAACTTGAAAGTAATCTATTTGTTGTGCGAACTATATTCAAATCTTACCTCACTAACACTGGAAAGTTCATTGGAAAGATAGTAATTCTTCCCCACGTAGAACTTTCTGAGGATGAAATAGCAGTAAGGAGGAAAAAAAAAGAAAGATAGATTTTTAAACTGCTTTAAAATGTTGTTGTTAATGCCTAAATACTTATTTTCCTTTTTATTTCAAAAGGAACATTGTTTCTGCAAAAGAACATAATTTTTCTTATTTTTCTGTGCTTTTGGAGAGTTGGCAAGGGATGGAGAAAGCAGCATGAGTTTTAAAAATTGCAATGCAATGCAAAGTTTGACCCACCTTTTCCAGACAGTGGAAAATTTGAGCAAAATTATGTTGAAGGAGATACAGTGTGGATTTGAAAGAACAGTATTGATGGAAAGAGCAAGCATTGCCAGGTTCAGTAGAGATGAGAAAAGATCATAGACCTCATCACTTAAAAGAGAACAATTGCACTGACAACTTCTTGATTCCCACCACTTCTCCTGCTCTCTCTGCTCCCTCCCCATCCACACACATCCTAAAACTCAGTTTGAAAGAGAACCCTGTAAGCTGTCCTCTATTTCTTTCCCTTCTTTCCACTCCTCTTTTCTTCCTGTGCCATTAGATTAAAACAAGCTAACAAACAAAAGAAACAAAACACCAGAGAGAGATTAGAGGGATGAGTCATGAAGTCAGTAATTTAGAAATGAAGTGAAGCCCAGATAATGAATAGTGTAAGTGGAGTTGTGTAAGAGTAAGGAAATAATTTTCCTTCTAAATAACAATAAATAATTCTAAGGGTTTAATTTTAAATTTCCTCCTGGATTTGACAGTGACTAAGAGTTTCCTTGTAGGACCAGTTCTTCTGCTCCCATTCTCACTACTTACTCTTCCTCTGAGAGGCTCCTACTATCAGTATTTGCTGTAGCTAGTGGAAAAGAGCTGTCAAAATGAGCTACCAAATGTAACAATCTTTTTGCAGTGTTTTAGTGTCCAATTTGGGGATTTGTTAAAAGAAGGGGAGGGGGGCACGTATTTTTTACTTTTGAGAAAGATGACCTAGTCCTACTGTAGAAATCTTCCTGGCAATAGTAAGAAACCAAATATTGTTCAGTTTACAGGTAGAAGTGGAATTAGATTAAAATGTCAAGTAATAAAAGCGTAAATCAGCTGCAGGTTTTCCTCCTGCACACATTTGTGAACAGCAAGTTCAGTAGTTTGATAGACAATAACTAATAGATCAGAAAAGACCTCAAGAGCCTTTAAAACTCCCCAGAAATCTGATTTGTGTTGCATTCATAGTTTGCCATTATTTTTAATGAAATAAACCTAGACTATGTCATGAGCGTCACATTCAAAGTAAAGATCAATACATGCCTTTGTTTTGTGACATACGGGTTTTGACTTGGAGAAAACTAGTTTTCTTTAGCTACTGCATGTCAATTTTAGGGACATGTATGTGGTTTTGGTGTGTCACACCAAGCATCTGCTTATATTCTCTAGAAAGCTGCAAAACAGCAGTATTGGTGGACTGCAAAAAGTAATGATTAATGAAGTCCTACTAGGTGATTATGTTTTAGAAGCTGAAATCTGGATATAGCTGTCAATTGTGTATTTTGCACTTTTTCCAAACAGAAAGCAGGAAGATGTTTATTCTCTTGATAAGGAGTTCTGGGCACAACAGCTGCATCTTTTATTTGTTATGTATCCAGGCTGGGTTTATGCACATCTTGCCTTAATCAGTTATCCTCAACAACCAAGCCAGATCCAACAGCTTCAGGCTCAATGTGGTTATTCATTGGTTTTAAAATGTAGGACCCGTGTTCCTTTCAAGGCTGGAGCTGATGGCAGCCATCAGCCCCAGCCTGAACCACCTGTCTGTGTTCACATAAACAGCGGACATGCTAGGAGGATTATGAGATTAATGCTTCTACCATGTGCTCTCTAATTCTGTGGTATTTATTTAAAACATGCTAAGCAGTGGGGGGTTTTTATGGTCGAACAGTTCTAGCGGTGCATTGGAAGTTGCATCATTTGTCGGTTATTTAACCACAGCCATCATAGGAAGTTGAGTGTGGCATACCTGTCACAAAAGTAGAACAGCAAATGCAGGACTGAGCACTGAACCTTTTTAGTATTATCAGTGCACTCTTCAGAGTCAGTGTCAGAGGCCTTGATTAACACAGGGTGAGAGATAAGCTCTCGTGAATTGATGCTAGCAAGGTGCTGGGGAATTCAGAGTAGCACATTTTCTGGGTATTGCGTATTCCGTTACACCACACTACTTGCCTATCATGTTTTTATGTTACCCGTTTCCCAGTGATTGATTTTTGAAGTGACAGAACGTATCCTTTTCATATCGTAAAGAGCTTAAATGTGTGGACAGAGATTATACAATGAAAAGAAGCAGAGTCTCCTACAAAACCAGCTGAATGCTATATACATGTTTTTTTTCTTTGATTAGGAATCGGTTCTTGAGGAATTGGTTATATGCACCATACAGTTCAAAGATAGATCCTCTCTCTGCAGAAGGAGGCTAGTATGTGTCAGACAGGAGGACTGTTTTCTAAGATAAGATGGGTATTTATCAGAAAAACTTGTGAATTATTTTCCTTCTCAGTTATTATTGAAAGCCTACATCGTATCAATTTTAATGAAGCATGGGTAGCAAAGCGGGGAGGAAATGAAACAGGCTGCATTTATTATATGGGAATGTGCCATTTCAATCTGGTCTTTCGAAAAAGTAGTGAAAAGCATGTATAAAAAAAATCACAGAAATATCCTGTCTTGTGCAATAGGCACAAGAGCCATACCAGTGGTCTTCTGTGTACTAGGCTCAATATGGTTTCCAGAACTTTAAATACAGAACCTTATATTCGCACAATGTATCTGTGCCATATATTTTCCATTAGATATGAGGTTGATACTAGTGAAATCTGATTGTCAAGTGATTACCAAGCTGCTGTTCCTGTCAGTCAGGAGCAGCCCCTCCTCTTTCTTATATGCTTCTCAAATCTTTCACATTCTCCACAAAGATGCGATTTCCCTGGTCTGAGGGTGAGACCTGCCTTGTTGCTTGCTTCGTGTTCACTTGAGATTAGAGATCCTTCCCAGTTCGATTTGTTTTCTGTTTGAATTAGTTAGAAGCACTGATAGTTGTTTGTGTCAATCTGAAGTGTGTCTTTTTTTGCCAGCCCAGAAAGTGTCTAATTTGTTGCCATAGTTTAACCCTAGCTGGCACTTAAGCCCCACACAGCCGCTTGCTCACTCCCCCCAAGTGGGATGTGGGAGAGAATCAGGAGGGTAAAAGTGAGACAAGTCATGGATTGAAATAAGGACAGTTTAATAGGGAAAGGGAAAGCAAAAGCTGCAAGCAAAGCAAAACAAGGAATTTGTTCGCCACTTCCCATCAGCAGGCAGGTGTTCAGCCATCCCCAGGATTCATCAGGGCTCCCTTCTACATAATGGTTACTTGGGAAGTCAAACCATAATTCTGAACATCTGTCTCCTCCTTCCCCCAGTTTTTGTTCCTGAGCATGACATCATATAGTATGCAATATCCCCTTGGTCAGTTGGGGTCAGCTGTCCCAGCTGTGTCCCCTCCCAACTTCCTGTGCACCCCCAGCCTACTCGCTGGTGGGGTGTGTGAGAAGCAGAAAAGGCCTTGAGTCTGTGTAAGTGCTGCTCAGCAGTGACTAAATCATCCCTGTGTTATCACCACTGTTTTCAGCACAAATCCAAAGCCCCACACTAGCTACTGTGAAGAAAATTATCTCTATCCCAGCCCAAACCAGCACATTCTTGCAGCTGAAATTCCCAATGATGTTTGGAATAAGTTGAGGGAAAGAAAAATTGTTGCTTCTGATTCTAAAATCAGGCAGTTTTGTGAACCCAAAACCTTCTGCAGGAGTACTCCTGCCAGTTTTGTCAATGTTAAGACTTCTCACTGAAAGTAAAGGCTTGAAAGTACAGATACAGACAGCCAGGATGCAAATTCCCATTCTACCTGATTCAAACAGTGGTCTCAAATATGCCACATTCCTGCTTCTTGTTGTTTGAAATCCTCTCATTTGTAAGTGTGCCATGTTGTGTTAGTAATTAACTACTCATTAGATCTGGAGTTTGAGGCTTGCTGTCCTGTGCTGTAGGTGAGTGACATTATTTAATGTTTAATTATTTGTAATAATGCCAGACAGCAGAAAAAGCCCATCCCTGCAGCAATGCAGCAGCTAGGACACTATCCTCTGTCAAAGGAGACAGAGGTTCAAGTGCAGCCTAAATTGGTCTGTTCAGGACCTTGGCTTGGGATCTCCCAGGTAAGCATGGGATGATTGACTGTTCTTCGTAGCAGTATGGCTTTGCTCTTTTTTGCTTTGTTCAAGAAAAAAACCAGCATGCGCACATGCGAACTTCCATAGCCTTTTAGCTTTTGTGCTGAGCAGTGGAGATTCTCACAGCACAGGAGTAGTGAGGCTCAGCTTATAATGCCAAACCGCTGAACCTCATTTATCAGCAAAGAGGCTGTACACTGAAAAACCACTTAGGGTCAAAATAACTCCATACAAATAGTAATAGTCTAAAAGACTAAGATTTTTCCATCAAATAATTCCAAGGAACAAAAAGCCTTTGTGATGTATCAAATCTATAAATTTATTTATAGATTTATATATATACATAACAGAGGTCTAACAAAACAATTGAGAAACCCTCTGAAGTTGAATAGAGAGTAACACCCCATGTAGCTTTCTTGAACCTTCTCACAGTGCTCAGTAGAAGGGATATAATTCCCTTTCTGAATTTGTAGGACAGTTCAGCTGCATAGCAAAATGAGGGATTATTTATGAAAATCTTTAATTATGTGAACAGTTCCTTATAGCTCTCCGTTATCTCCCTGGTTTTATTATTAGCAGAGGCTGCAAGACATAATTCTGTGCTTTTAAAGGAAATAGACTTGAGACATTATGTACAATTTCTAGAAAGACAATGGTTGGAACCTTTACTTTTGTAGAGATCAGGTTTGCTAAAGGATGATGCTACATTTCAGCCCTTTTTTAGTTGCCCTGAGAATATGCCTTGTTAGCAATACTATTTTTAAAAAAAGCCTTCACTTAGATCTAGCTAAATAGTAGTAAATAGTACTTGGTAGTCATTGAAATAATCTTAGTTTGGTTTTTTTTTTTCTATGTGTAAGCTGGGCTTTCTCCCTTGCATAAATTGTACAGGAGACCGTGTCACATATGAAAGTGTCCCTCAGGTGAAATGTAAAGAAGCCACTGCTGGTTTGTATTCTCTGGAATGTCAGAAATCTGCCCATCTCTCATTGAGCAGTTTTGTATTTTGACCTTTGTATACTGAAAAAAATCTTTGAAATTTCTGAAATGAAAAATGTTCACTCCTTCTTGAGTACCTCACTGAAATACAAGTATGTAGTTCAAAATGATTAGAGGGCTTTGAAATGAAGAGAAGTATATGTCACAGCATACATTTGCAGAGAAAACAAAACAAAGGGTAAAATAGGTAATGAAAATGAAGTGGAAATTAGTGTCATTTTTGTAGTGTCACGGGACTATGCATACATGTCAGATTTTCTCTGACATTTCACTTTCCAAAACTCACCTTGCTACATATTGCTTTATGCTAAGGTTCCACATGAAAAATCTTGCACATTCAAAAAGATGTCGTACTTGCTTGCCATACTGAGAATGAAGACTATCAGAGTGACCCAGTATAAAATGCTCATGTTGCTATGAAGGACTCAATTTAAGGGCCAGTGTGGTTTGATTTGCTTTGCACAAAGACATATTGGACCAGTGGAATTGAAGGACAGGTTTTTCATGTTTCATTCCTACAGAAGAGAGTAAAGAAGTCTCAGCCTGAATCCTACCATTCATAAAGAGTGATAAGAAATCAAGGCAAGTTCGGATGTCAGTTAATTGAAATATAAAAATGAAAGGAATTATGAAATATAAATAGCCTAATGAAGTGAAAATTAGAGGATGCGTGGCTTTTGAATCACGAGAACCGAAAATTTTGAGAACTATTCTTTATGCACCATGTTAAGCCTTTAAATCATATGCATTTGACTGGCTTAGCTTTGCTCATAGATGTACTAGTCCCAGTAAAAAATAACCTGCCTGCTGTTATTACATTTTAATACACTTCTATGTCATTAGAAACCCTTTGCACATGAGATTCCACAGAAGTGAAATAAATAAGTTTAGTATTTGAATCACTAATTAAATAAGTGGAATTTCTCTGAGCAGCTTGGACTGTAAGAATTCTCTAGGTTTTACCATGTAACTTTAAGTCTTCGTGGCTGTTTAATTCCAGTACTAAAAGTCTTATGCAATGTTTTAAGATATAAAATATTTATAGTAAAGAAAATATTTAATATTTAATGGGAAAATTCTCATTGTAGTAGTTGTTCTTGCAGTTCTTAAAAAATAGAGATCATTCTGTATAGTGTGGCATGCCTAAAAATAAGGCATATCTTAAGGTCATAGTCTGTTGACTCAAGAAATTTAGAAGCTTACAGCAGAAAAACAAAAGACATGCATGATGGTTTGCTGATGAAGTCCTAAGTAATCAATTCTTTTTCCCTTGGCCTTCCTCCTTTCACACTCTGACCTGTGCATTACTCCCTTGTTTTGCTCAGTTCTTTCTGTGACACCTCTTTACCTGTGTCTGTGCTAGCACAGCTCTGTGCAGAGAGCTGCACGTTCCCCCAGCCTGTGCTCTGAGCTACCCCCAGGCTGTGTGAATGTGGTAAGCACCAGTATACCCCGTCTCTTTGAACAGATCATTTCCTCCGGCTCAGGTTTTGCTAAGGGCGGTCTCGCTTGTTTGGTCAACTGTGAGTGCATGCGGGCCAAGTGTGTGCCTATCTGCAAAATACTGTCTATTTTTTGTGTGACTGTGTCACACTCTGGGTCACTCTGAATTTGCTCCCTTGTCTTTAGTTTTATACTGCGTGATTCTGGGTTCACTAACACTGAGTCTTCATTCACATCATCAAGTCTTGCTTGGATTGTTTACAACTGGCATTACGTATATATCTTTGTATTGAAAGACCTTCGCTATTTCTAACTTGTAAGATGCTGGGTTTTAAAATTTTTTTCAACTGTACTGTTGAAAAATCATCTTATTTCTTGAGACACATTTCTAAGTGCTGCTAGAAGTTAAATTTTCATACTAGCAGAATACATTCACAGTATTCTGAGATTTTTTAGCTCTAGTCTGAAAAATACTGTTAAAAGATTCCAGTTCTATCTGGGATTTGTGTATAAGATTTTCTTACTGTGCAGTATGCGTGTGCCTGATATTTCAGTGATGCCTAATTTCAAATTAACATGGAGAACTACATTCCTTTGGTTATGATCTGCTTGCAGATAAGCTCGGTAGTCTTTTTTAGCATTATTTTTTAACTACCATAATAAACATTTAATCTTTCAATCAGCAATAAGAGCTATTGTCTGCATGTTCCTCTGAATCTTACTGTTGGAGAGATTGCTTCAATTTTAAAATGCACAGTGAGCATATTGTTGTGGTGATTTACAATGGAATCATGATGTAAATGTTTAAGATGGAACACAATATTAAGCTTTTTGTACATTAGACAATTTACCTAAGTGATCTACAAAAGGTATTTTTGCAATAAAATTTTGACATAAAATAGTAAGTAGATGCAACATTAGGTGCTAAGTAGTAATTCCGTAATACCTTACAAATCTATATTCATAGACTGAAGAGGTTGTAGTAGCTGCAGGTTCCAAGGAATTTTGTGTGATGACATTGGGGAAGTTTAAATGGTCAGGTGAACACTGGGCAATGTTCATCTTGCTGTGTAAGTATCTTAAGACTGAACCAAACTATTACAGTGAGCTGGAGAAGATTTATTGCCTGATAACCTGATGACATTGTTAAAAAAGCACTGAATCTGTGAAGTTCTGGCTCACTGCTTGTGACTGCCTGCACTTTTCTGTTGGGTTTGCCCCTGGAAATGTTCTATTCCAGATATTCTATTTCACCTATTATTTATGGGAATGTAGATGGCTTAGAAGAGGATCTCGAAAAAAATAATATGGTCTGCTGAATTAATAGAGGGCAAAATCAATGGCCTGTGTTTCTAGTACTGGGGGGGATGGAGGGGCTAGCAAGTTGTAACAGGAACCCTTAGGGAGTAAGTCCTTTTGAACATCTGGACATTTATTCAGGTGGTTGTTTTGAAATTTGTAAGTGTTAGATCATTTACACTGAGATTGTTAGTATGATCTCTGCCACCTTAGCATCTGTAAGTCTCCTAGATTCTAATGAATGAATCCATGTGGCATAGTAGTTAAATAATAAATCTTCTAGTTTGCAGACAGACAAAAAATATAGAGTATTGTTACATTCCCAACACTGCTAAAGACAGTAGATAAATTATCTGTGATTTGCCTAAACTGAAAGAAAAAGATAATACATGACAAGGCTTGGAATTGAACCCACAACATTTGAGTTCTAGGGACGACCTTACCTCTGTCTTCATCAAAAAGTTTTGAAAATTAGAAAAGCATCCTGTCCTCCTACGGAAGACTCAACATTTTTCTTTTCATCTAGAGGTATCATAGGGTATTTAACATTGCTAATATAAATTCTAATTCATGTAAATTACTTCACAATTATGTCACATTTCTACCCAAACAGTTTTTATTTCACCGAGTGCTTAGCATTTAGTTCAGCTGTGGAGGATGATGCACTCTAAAACATACCTGACATAATATGAAAACAGCAGTATTTTGTGGAAATGATACAGGAATAATACATAGATAATCGTGCTATGGTGACAGTGATACATTACAGCCACTTGCTTTTCTTCTAGTGAAGTGAACACAACCTAAACATCTTCATTTTATGCTACTAAAAACTCAAAAGACCCCATGATTATTTTAGTCCTTCCTTCCCTCTTATTTTCCGTATACTTCTAGTTGGTAAATGGTATGTTAACCTAATTCAGAGGATTCCCCAGTTCCTATCCAAAAGAGGAAGCAAGGATTTAATCAGCCCTGTCCTCATTAAAATCTTTCAAACGTAATCTGTTGTTCTCAAAAAGCTTAGCCTCAAATCTACCAAATGTATTTTAATTATGTTTTAGATGGATTGTGTCTGGAACCACGCGGTTGCTGAAGCAAATGAATCCATTACATCAGCCAGTTCAAATTCTTTGTATGAGAATATTTACAAAGGATTCACAGACTAGCTAAAGACACTCAGTACAGCTTTTGGAACAGCAGTTTCTTATACTTCATCTTCTTCTCCTCCACCTATGCATGGCATCTATTAAAAAAATAAGAAGAAAAGACAGTGTATGCTTCAGTGATGCGTATTTTTAGCTCACAGGAGTAGATATTAGGAATAATACTTAGCACAGGTGCACTCAGCAGTGAAGCTATATTAAGTTAATTCCATCTACAATCTGTATAACCTACAGATTACTAAAATTAGGAACTTATTACTGAAAACATGGAATAAACAGTAGATGCAGTTGGTGATATTAAATAGAAAAGTAAATATTCAGTCAAAGTGTACTATCCTGGAAAAGTTAATTCTCTACGGCACATGATCAGTTCCTGTTTAATAAACAAACACTAAACAACCAGGGAAGTCAGTGTGTTGACTGATTCATTAATCATTTTTAAAATCTTGCTAAATACAGTCTATTGTCATGAAAGTACAGCTAATGATTTCAATTAGCTTTGAAGTGTGTCCTTTCTCTCTGACTGTGCCTGTAGTGTTGAACCCAAAAGGCTTTCTAGTCTTCAGGTACATTATTCTGCGTTTCAAGATAAAATCTAGCCCCAAGGCACCTCTAGCTGCCTGTATCCATGAAAGAAATTTGGGACATGGTCACTTTTCCTTCTCCTCCTGTCTGAACTACTTGTGTGAACCGGAATCTGGAAACCTGGTGGACCTCTAGTGTTCGGTCAATAAGCAAGTATGGTTGTGGTCATTACCCTGTGGGTATTTGAGAGGAATGATGCTAAGCATATAGTTAGACTGAGATATTAAAAGAAAAATGTATAAATAAATAGACTGACATTGGAAAGAGCTGAACACTCAACAGCTCATGAGTTAAGTCACTCAATATTTGAAAGTCAGACCTATTCTTTTGGCACCTAAATATGTATTTAGGAGCTCATCTACAGGATATCTTATTTCTGAATGTGAGATTCCCACAAAAGCTGAAATACTGATCCTCATTCCATTATCTGCTCTCAATCTGCATTCTATTATTAGCTCTCAATCTGCATTCTATTATCTGCTCTCAATCTATTGTCATCTTGAAGTCTTGGAATAGGAAGGTTGTCTAATAAAATGAAAGGTAGGGGAAAAGAGGGTAAGAGGAAAGAGTCACAGTTGGAGAAATAGTGAAAAGAGGAAATAGTTCATATGCTTATTGTCTTAGCTCATGCTTTCCTCTATCTCTCTTTTCTCATTCGTTCTTGCCAGAGAGAGACAGAAGTAGAACTATCTCATAGCCATATCGCCAAACATCTGCCCATGCCTGAAGTGATCTATAGAGGGGGGCATTTAAATTCTAGTTATTAAGAATTCTAATTTTATATAAAAGCTTTGCTGTGCTGTCATATTTAATGAGAAAAATTACAGCTATGACTTGGAAGAAACAGTTTGAGATACATAAGCTTCATTGAAAGATAATTTTTATACTTCCAAATACTTTTATGGATCATATTTGCTTTAATCTTACTACTGCTTTGCTGTGGAGTGGGAAAAGGAATGAACAAATAAATTATACTGGTAATAAAATTGTATGCACTCTTACAAATGTTGCTCAAATTTCATCCTTAAGGTTAATCTTTAAGTTATATTCGTTTATTGATTTGATTCTTTCAGACCAACTCATCTTTACTTTGACATTCACATTTGAAAAATGAACCCCACTTAAACTACAAAATATTACATGATTTGACATTAAAGGGAAATGTTATTTCATATCCGTTATATTGTGTACAACCTTTAGATTGATAAATTAGGGAGGAATTCAAAGTCTGTGCTGAAAATGTGACATTGATGATGTTTAAGTTCTTAATCCTTCTTTAGGTGTCCCTTTCTCCACATATGAGGTTGACAAGATTTTCTATGCCGTATATATCTTTGCTAGGCTTTATATGTCTTTGCTCTGATTTAAAGGGAGAACATTTTTTCTGATCAGCATTAGCATTTTCCTCAGTGCGATTGTCTTGCATTGCAAGACAGCAATTTGTTTCAGTAAATTGAAATTAATTAGAAGTTAGTGAAATTGTTTGAGCATAAATTTTCCTTAGCATTTCTAATATCCTTTTAGCCATCCATTTCTGTGAAAAATGCTGGAGAAGACTCATAGGGGCACTACGTATCGTGCTTGTCTGTATATTATCAAACTTTGTTTTATTCAAAATGTTTTGCCTGCAGACTTCTGAATGTTTGTTGAGCTGTTTTCTTAGCTGATGGTTGCACTCTCAATAATAGGGAAATTGATCTAATATAGTCTCAAAACTGAGAAGATAAAAATCCACAGTTAAATATTTTTAAATTCAGAAAAAAACATTAATTATAGGCACCAAATAAAGGTTTACTTATCTGTTGTAAAAATATTTTTCTGTGTCTTCAGACTGGACTGATATCTATGAATTCAATGGGTACTTTTAACAATAATCAAGTCTTGAAAAATGATTATTTTTTTTCTAAACAAAAACATGTCGTATTTTCATGAATATATTTGAGAAAGTGAACCCTTCCACCCGCAGCTTAAGGAAAATAAACCTACTGTGATTACAGCTTCTTTGAACCAGCCTGAGTAGCAAGCTCCCTTCTAATGCTGTCAGTATTGAAACCAGCTACTGATTTAATTCTTCAAATATGATTATGATTTGCCTTTGATTATGTAAAAAAAAAAAAATTGAGGGGAGAAAACATTCAATATATTACCTTTTAAGGCTAAAACAATCTACAAAACATTAGCCTTCCTATTGACTTCAGAAACAAGTGCATCATATCTTATACTTTTGACTTCAATCAATATGGCTTACTGTCATGTCCTATGTTTTAAGTCTCTGACTTACTGGGAAATTTGTTCAGTCAATGTGTTCAGGAGCTGAGTAGAACTTAAAGAGATATTGAATGATGAATATTAGTATGATTCTTTAACACCACAGTGAAGAAGGGTGTGATATGGTGCAGTCTGTTTTTTTTAATAAATGGATCAGCTATTTTTCCTAACTGATAGCTTTCAAAACAAGGTAGAGTATATTTCTCTCTTGCATTTTTTTTGCAAAGTTTCTGCCTGCTTTTCTAGAGAAAAGTGTGAATGTTTTCATTAAGTCTGGAAAGCAAAAGCAAAAAGAGTGGGGTGGTAGGCTGAAAGGTATTCAGCCCCATAAAACTTGTTGAGAAAGGAGCACCTTACAGAATTCCTATTTTAAAACTAATTTCACATTTTAGGGCACAAAGGTGTGATACACTTAAAAACCCCCCAAACATATAGACTTGTAGAGAAGCCAGTGCATAGTCTAGATGTGTTTTGAAGAAGGTAAAACATTTCTGCACTTAAATATTTTGAGAACTGCTGACAGAATTGGTGTATATATTTTCTGTGACACTTTCCTTTAAAAGAGTGCATTGAGTCATTTTTCATTTCTGTCATTTTGGCATAAATGCAGAACATGTCCATTTCTTTTCTACTGAGGTCAGAAATTAGGCATAAAGTTCGCTATGTAAAGAAAAACTATTCCCAGGAGCTTTCCCAGCTAAATGGTCCCCAACTTCCTCAACTGTGCAGGATCCTCACCATAAGAAATGTTTGTTGGAAAAATTCGTTGGTGTGACCTGCATCAGAGCACCCATAAATCTGAGGACAAACTCCCATTTCAAATCTGGAAAAGTATTCTTTGGAGTTCCCCTAGATTGGAGAATGTTCTTGGGTTCTTCAAAATCTTTTACTCAAAAAAAAGTAGTGTAGTGTATTAATTGCATCCCAGTTGCTGATGTGTGACCTGATTCTCATCTGTGTGCATATGTTGTGTCAAAGTTAAATGTAAGATGAATTACTAAAATACTGTGGGTGGCAATCT
>VZZY01012777.1:231322-272039 GCA_013400335.1 Eurystomus gularis
TTTAACTATTAGCATCAGAAACGATATTGGATGATGTGTTAATGCATGTATTCTCTCTTTTGATCTTTGTAGATGCTGAAGCCTTGCAATGGTATTTGCAATATTTCTGTTTAATTTTTTTAAGTTTACAAAGCTAGATATAAGCATTGAAGGTTCTCAATGGAATTAAATATTAAAGCACCCTGAAGCTACTTTTAGTGCTGCAAAATGAGAAAACGGAGATAAGAAAGAATATCATGCTCAGCATGTAAATTTACGTTTCCAAGTAATAGGATTTGGCTCGGAACCAGTTTGTTGTATTTTTTTTTTCCATATGTTTTTTTCCTTGCCTGTAGTTTAAAGCAGTAGAATGTGCCAAGGAGTATGAGATTTTTACAGTTGTGCCATACCACTGGAAACAGGAAAATGTTTAACTCAGCAGGCTACCATTGACTATTGTGTGCTAGATTTCTGAAGGCTTCTTGAACAGGATTCGTGTGGCTAACAACAGTTAGTTAAACTGCATTTGTCATTTGTTTGGAACAGACTATATATCTACTGCATTCTACTTTCCTCCAGTTATATGCATGGAGCCAGATTCAGTTGGAATTTTGGCCTGCTTTTTCTATATAATCTGGACAAAGGCATGTGGGATCTTCCTGTCTCTGGTCTCCTACCAAGTCCATGGTTTGGTTGTTGGAATCAAAAAGCATTTGATCACAAGCCCAGTTATCTCAAGTGACATGTCTGAATAACCATGAGGAAGCATTTCTTCTCAAGATGTCATGCTGCTGACTTTCCTCTTGCAACATGGAAAAATTATATTCCCTCTTATTTTCTGATACTATTGAAGAGCTTCACTACTGACCTACAGAGATGTATCTCTGCTTTCTATGAAAATTTTAACATCTCAGAGTCATGTGAGGGCTCTGGACAGGTTTTGCCCAACCTCTGCCATGTTTGTATATTAATATCCACTGTAATCTGTATTATTCTAGCTGCTGCTTCTGTTTGTGACTCACATCCTTGCTGCAATCGGGGTGATGAATTTCAGAACAAAAATTGCGTTTTATTTTTAGATATTGTAACTCACTATTGAAAGTGCTGCGATTTCACAACTGGGCAATGCTATAATGGGAATTCAGTGTCAATATTCACTATCAGTACTACAAGTTGATTCTTCTGTTGGTTAAATACAACTGTGAAACATTTTAAAGAGAAAAGAATGTAACAATAAATAATGTAAGGGAAGGAAATTTAGTGTTGTGTGGAACTGTGTATAGTTTATGAATTCATTTTCAAAGCAACTGGGTAAATTCTGGTCTCTCTTATGCTTTAGTCATTGCAGACAATCATTTCGGAGATTGGAATCTGAGCTAGTAATTTTGAGCACAACGTTTTGTCTGTACACTTCTAGATCTTACTTGTAGCTATTAATTGCTCGTGCATTAGTTGTTGCCTTTGTTAATACTCTTAGAGATTTAAATAAAATCAAGATAAGTAAACTGAAAGACAAATATCCAACTGGATACAGCAACAAACACCACTGTTACAAATCTTAGTTTCTACTTTTCTTCTACATTTGTCTTCAAAATCACGAAACTTGTTCTAACAGAGAGAAATAAGACCAGTCAGTACTGATGCTGTTTCCTGTTGAGACTGAGTTAATTTTAGCAGTAAAACTATTCTTTTTTTATCCTTGAGAAGACAGTCTTGTGTTTCTTCTCAATATACATCATTTCCATTGGACAGAATCTGAGCGAAGATCCTCAATTTCTCTGTCTTGTTCCAATGAGAGTGAGAATTGGTGGATGCTTAACTTCTGAGGTGATTAATACAATACCCACCCTAAAAGCAAGAAAGTATGGAGTTACCTTATAGACTGCCCAGGCAAAACCACTTCTCTTTCTTACCATTTTTCTTCTTAATCTTTGAAAAAGATATCTGCAAATATTTGGTTAGAGTCTTATCTAGAGTATAGTGAGGAGCAGAAACTACAGAATTCTGATTTCTGGCATATTCAGTGCACCTGAACCCCCAAATGCCGTTTTCTTTGAATGAATGCAAGTTTCAAACTTCACTGGCTGAGTGATGATTGGATTCAGTCTCTTGTAAGGGGTTTCAGGAAGGTAATTTTGTCTTTAATTTCTAGCAGTAACAAAAGGAGCCAAATAACAAATATAACAAAACACTTCTATGCCGATACAATGTAACAATACCCTGATCTGCATTTGTGCTTAGTATTGCAAAGGCTAATGTTACGCATTCATTTTAACATTGACAAATGGAAAAGAATTTCTACCAAATCCACTCTTCCTAATTAATTATTTCATAGGATCATAAATCTGTTTTGATATTATTCCTTTGTAGTAAGATATAGGTGTGTATGGTATATTGCCCTTAAAAAGAGTACAGCTGTTCTTCATTCCTGAATATAATTTTAAAGCTCTAAATAATGATCTAACTTGCAATTACAATCCTGTTTTATGATTTTCCATTTGTACTCTATGACGGCAGACACTGAATCACCACGAGGAAATCGATATCTTTCTAAGTAACAAAGAAATGGAGATTTCACATAGGAACTCTCAGAACAGCGTGCTCTAGTGTAGGTAATTATGTGGACCTGCAAACCTTACTTGGCATCTCCTTATCCACGCAGCTACTAATGTGAAGCAGAAATTAACATTGCCCAGTCCTTCAGCACTAACCACATGCTATGATACGATGCCTTCTGACATTCAGAGTCCCTTTAGCATCCAGGTAACCTGGATAGCAGAAGGCATTAAAAATGTAGGCACCTTTTCTTTCATCATAGTTCACTTTCCTGTGATATCTAATTTTAGGTTAACACATGAAGGTACATCCTAAATATTTTGTTGTTGACTGCACTTTTCTTGTCCCTGTTATTACACCTTCTGTAACTGTGGTGAGTTGACCTTTGCCAGTTACCAGCCACCCACCCAGCAGCTCTCTCACTGCTTCATCTTGATGGGACAGGGGAAGAAAATAAGATATAAAAGCTTGTGGACTGAGATAAAGACAATGAGATCACTTAACAGTTACTGTTAGGGGAAAACAGACTTAACTTGGGTAAAATTTATGTAATTTATTGCCAATTAATATAAATATTGTTAGTGATAGAACCAATAATTAAAACAATGCTTCTTCCTCTTTCCCAGGTTCAAATTTTGACCTTTATCCCCAAATCCTCTACCTCCTTCCCCACCCTGAGCAGTGCAGGGAGTTGAGGTTTGAGGGAGTATCTTGCAGTACCTTGCTCTTTATTTACTACAAAATGGTATTTCCTTATGGAAAACATTTTGTTTCTGAAATGTCTTCTGTGGCCTATTAGGTCCTGGAAATCCCCTTCAAAATTTCACATGGCAGAGTGTGGAAGCTGTGATGAACTGTAGTGGTTTGGCATTTGAAATTGAGATGGATGAGTTTGAGCATCATGTTGTTTAATGGAGCAAATCTTTTTTCAAAAGATTTTCATCGTGCCTTGCCTGCTGTTTTTGCCTTTGCCTTCTGAGTTCTCTCTTGAAGAAAATGCTTGTGGATTGATCAGAGTTCCCCCCCTTTCTCTGCCAGCTGTGGTTTTCTTGACTCTGTCCTTTACCTCTAAATCAGAATGGCATGAACTAGTTCATACAAAGTTAGCTTTGGAGTCTAGATTTAAAGAAAAAAAAGTCCCAAAGAAAGGCTGCCTAATTAATTTTTTTTTCATTTACTATTGCAATTCAAATAGTTGAAATGTTCAGATAGCCTATTCATTGGATTTTTAAAAACTTTTGTCCAAGTAAAATGGTTTCTGACATAACTTGAATAGTATTTTCTACTAATATTCTCTGCTCTTCTTTAATTTTTTAATTGATCTGTTGCTGGTATTAAATTAGATTAGCATTTCAAGAAGTAATAATTTGAAGTTATAATTAATCCAGAGCTTAGGATCTAAATTCGGAATTTCATGATAGTTCAATTTCAAAGAGATAATTAGATAATTCTTCTCATATGTCTTTAACTATTTTCTGCAAGTCAGTGCATGAAGAAAGTAAATGGTCATTTTGGTTTCAGTAGAAAGATATGAATGTATACAATTTTTCATGATCCCAGTATAGGTTGTCAGGTTCTCAGAGTGAGAAGATACTTGATTTTTCCTTTGAGTTCCTTCCACAGGCTTCAGTTCAGAATTGCCATACTTACCCTGTCTGTCTTAAGTGAGCAAGCTTTTATTTTCCACATGCATCAAATGCATTTCATACTGTCAACTGCAGATACTATGTCAACAGCCTTAGTATGCTTTCTCCACAGGTAACCCATTGATTTGTTTTTCATGTTGCCTCATAGGCCTGAAATGGCCTATGTCATCTTATGTGCCATTTAAGCTTGCCTGACTTGAAATCCATCCTACAATCTTATTATTTTTGATTGGCCTTCCAGCTCTGGTCTGTGCTTCTACGCTACTAATATCCTCTAGGTTCGTAAAGCGTTGAAGTTTTAGCATTTATGTTTAATAGCTGTGACCTCAGAGTTGATTAAATTCAGTTTACTTCACCTTATTTTGTATGGAAGCATTTTTTAAGCTTGTGTGAAAAAAAAAAAAAAAAGAAAGAGGACCTGATTTTTCTTGGCTGTAGCACTATTGCCATAAATAGGAATTGGTTCGATAAAAAGGAAGATCTAGATTTGTTAACAGACATGTTGTTATTTTTCATTTATTGTGACATTATGGCTAACATCTCCTTTTGAAACAAAGTACAAAGAGGAAAACCAGAATCTTTATTTTCCAGTAGAAGTAGTAGGTAGTATGGAAAGTTGTATAGACCAATTGTTTCGTTGTCCTCCCTACGTAGCTAGTGCAGCCTCCTGCCCTTTCCAAAGAAAACCAAACAAGTAAACAAAAAAGCCCCAACCAAACAGATTATAAAATATGAAAAGCTAGTGTTGATTCTGTATTCTAAGTAGTTACTTCCCAGGGTCACCTCAGTTGTGTGAGAGATGTCAATTGTTGACAGTAGTTTGAGAATCAGAGACTTGGCATCATGATGCCAATTGAAATTTCCTTTCTTTCGGCGGCACCACTTGAAAGATCAAAAGTCTTCTGCTAGTATAGTACAAAATTATTTTTATTTCACTCTATTTTCTTTCTTTTTTTCCCTGTATCCATGCAATACAACATACATGCAGCCTTAGGACTGTCAGTTTATAAAATAAAAATAAAGTAAGTAAACTTTAATGTAAAGTATAAGTAAGATAAAACTATCTATACTGAGACAACATACCTACTGTGTGCTGATGTGCTGATCTGATTTTAACCTGTAATTTTCTCCAATATAAAAAATATGTGGAAGTTTGTTTTATTTTTGTTGAATTCTGAGAAAGATAAGAAAACTATTTCTAGAGACCTTTAGAAATAAATAAAGTTAACAGGGTTACTAAATTCTTTTGTCATTGCTCAGGAGAAATCTCTGAGAGGAAGGACAAAGCTTTCTATTGAAATATTTTCAAATAGCAGCATTCATGTGGTTTTAAAATACATACTATCTTTTTCTAAGCACTTGCTGTGCTTTAACCCCAGCAGGCAATTAAACACCACATAGCCACTTGCCCACTCCTCCCACCTCCGCCCTGGTGGGATGGAAAGGAAAATCAGGAGATAAAGGTAAAATCTACGGGTTAAGATAAGGACAGTTTAATAGAACAACAAAAAGAGAGAAGAAACAACAGTAATAACAATAATACACATGAAATAATATATATGACTGATATACAACGTGACTGCTTACGGCCCTGGAAATGCCACTCTACTTGCTCCCGGCTGCAGCTTGCTCAAATCATGCTCCTTTCCCCTGGGCCAGCCCTCTCCTTGTATAGCAGACATGACATCAGTATGGTATTGAATATCCCATTGACTGGTTTGTTTGGCTAACCTGGCTGTGGTCCCTCTCAGCTTGTGAAAATGAACCCTATCCTAGCCTAACCCCGGACAGCACCTATTGTGTGTGTTATGTATGAACACCCATTTCTGGCCCTATGTACATTTGCTTTTTTCCCTTGAAAAAAGAAGAAAGAATAAAAAAGAAAAAATAAAGAGAAAAAAAAGATAATTGCTGTAAATCTCCATGTGATATTAAAGCCCCACTTGGTTCACACTGATTAGTATAAATTAAATATAATGGTAATCAACCTCAGCATTTAGCATGTGAGATGGAAATCTGTGATTTCCATTGATTGCAGTGAAATTATACATATGCTATTTATGCAATATGTGAATAATGCAAAAATACTTTTTACCACTGGTATTAGTATATTTTGCAATTAGGCTATATCTTTAATCCTAACAGAATAGTTCACAATTTATGACTCTCGTATAGCAACAGTGATTAAATGCATGCTTTACCTGAAGCACTTAAATAGTTTCAGTGAAAGCAATGTAGTTACAACTGAAAAATGGCACTGAATTTGAATATGTCAGTACCAGTGGTGCTGTCATGGTTTAAGCCCAGTTGACAACTAAGCCCCACAGAGCTGCTTGCTCACTGTCTTCAGGCCAAGTGGAATGGGAGAGAGAATCGGAAGGGTAAAAGTGAGAGAACTCATGGGCAGAGATAAGGACAGTTTAATAGGGAAAGGAAAAGCCGCAAGCAAAGCAAAACAAGGAATTCAGTCACCATTTCCCATTGGCAGGCAGATGCTCAGCCAGCTCTAGGGTTCAGCAGGGCTCACACGTAGCGATTACTTGGGAAGGCAAATGCCATCACACCAAATGTTCTACCCTTCCTCCTCCTTCCCCCAGCTTTTGTTGCTGAGCGGGACATCATATGGTATGCAATATCCTTTTGGTCAGTTGGGGTCAGCTGTCCTGGCTTTGTTCCCTCTCAACTTCTTGCGCATTTGCACCCTACTCACTGGTGGGGTGTGTGAGAAGCAAAAAAGGCCTTGAGTCTGTGTAAGCGCTGCTCAGCAATAATGGAAACATCCCTGTGTTGTCAACGCTGTTTCCAGCACAAATCCAAAGTCCTACACTAGCTAGAAAATTAACTCCATCCCAGCCCAAACCAGCACATTCTTGCAGCCACTGCTGGATATTTTGTGTGTACCAGTAATCTCGTTGACACCCAGCTGCCATCAGGAGAGGTTTATGTGCTGGTGCTTCTGGTCTCTGCAAACTAATTGAAGACACTCTACTTAAAGACTTCCGTCCCTGAGAATGAGGACATTTCAGCAGTAGTAGTCTTTCTTTTTCATCTGTTGTGTTTCCCCTTGGTAAACCGAAGAGTTACCTTCATGTCAGGCTTCACCAACATCTTACCCAAAAGCTAATAAACAAACATATTTAAAAAATATGGCTTTTGTTAAATGAATATGAAAAATTGAGGGGAAAATGTATCTTATCAGCTCTACTAAAATAACGAAGCATGTGGACTCTAGTGTGCTACAGTAGTGTTCATTCCTAGAGGAATTAGATTCCTTTACAACAAGTTAAGTAATTTTGCCACATTGGTGCTCTCATAAGTGTCATTTTTAAATGGGATTTTACTTTAGTTGCATATCTGTTACTGTAATTTAGATAACTTCCTGATACAAATCTTCTCCACTAATGCATGTTTTTCATTTCTTTCAAAATACATTTTCCCCTTACAGGTAATAATAATGGTTAACTCAGCAGGTAGACCACTCTAAGGTCTAAACCAAGTGTATCTTTAAATAAGGCTAACAAAATGCTAAGAGCAACAAAGTGAGTGAAGCCGAGCATTAGCTGCAGGGAAACGTAAAGTAATGTGACAATACCCAGTTGCTGCAGCCACTTAGAAAACTCTCTAGACAGCTGAAGGATGAGGGAAGCGAGTACAAATTGGGGGAAAGCAGAAAAATAAGATATTACAACCACAGAAGAACCCTTGTCAAAAATAAATTTTACCGAATGTGATAATAACAACTTAAACATGCATAGTGCCTTCCAGCTCCCCAGTTCTGAAGTGCTTTGCAAACTAACGACGACACTGCTAAAAAGACATCCGTACGTGAAAAGTGGCAGCTTTCTGAGACACAGCTAGATAGAAGAGACAAATAATTTTCTAACGAAAAATTGAGCAAAATAAACTTTGCTCCAGTTTATTGAGCAAAGCCTGGAGGAATGTAAGCACACTGTGGTGAAGATGTGGGTTGGAGACCTGTAGTTAAAGCCAAAGGTGCAGTTAAGTGTTTATGGAGTCAGTGAGTATTTCAGGAAAGAGTAAAGGAGTAATATTCAACTAAGCTACTGTGCAATAAAAAACATGTCCTCATTAATTTTTCCTTCTAGAAGCCAGTATCTCCACAAGGGAAAGTCAGTGTTTAAATTCGAACCAGTATTCAATCAATGGTTAAATAGTACCTAAAGACTGATTAAAAGCTAGATAATTGAGTAGGTAGTTTAGTTTCGTGGTCAAACTGAAAATGTATGATTCTACCCTAAGAGAAATAGGATTGTAAGCCTAGCACTGGGATAAAGCCCTGAAGATACTTAGAGACAAGTCACTGTTTGAATTCATCCATGAAGAACAATATTGTGCACGGACTTCTGATACATCTTAAAATGATGTACTTTGACGTCTTGCAGCTCTATCACTCTTACTTTGACTGTACGCATGTTAGCATTCACCATCAAGCAGGTGCCGGAAAAGAAAATGAGTGGAGAAAGGATTGATATTGCCTGTATTTGTAATTAGCGAATGTAATGCAAACAAATGTGAAAATGTAAGCTGAGAATTTGTGCTCTTAGGCCAGTATACTTTGAGTAAGACCACAATGTATGAAGTTACTGTTTATGGTTCCGTAGTAGCAAACACAGTGGGACTTTTTTTTTTTTTCATTCAAAAATGAAGTATGTCATTGGAGTTGCCAGACCTTTGATCACTGTGATCATTCTGGGCTCGCAGAGTCCTTACACAGATGGTAAAATAGGCTGATGTAGTATCTCACTGAAATGACATTTCTCATGCTAGAGAGAAGCTCAGTGTGCCTCTGAGGGATATCAGTGTTGCTATTGCTAGCGTTAGTTTACAGGTTATGCTTTGGAGCTCTTTTTTTTTGGTTCTTTGGGACTTGGTATGCGCATAGGAAGGGAAAACAAATACCAAGCTTATATGAAGGAGTATGATTTAAATAGAGACATTGTAAGTTACAAACATGACATCTGCCTTTCTTGGCAGGAGAACTGAGAACCTGGAATGAGAATGTTTTGGAACTATGGGGATTCATTTCAGAACAAGGTCAGAAACATAAAAGCAAATTACATGGGCTAGTCTGAACATTATTTTTCATTAAAAATCAGTGCCTAAGCTTACTGTTAGATGCATTATTATGACCATATGTTAGGACTAAAGAAAAACAAAATGCATTTGGAAGATGCCATTGATCTTTAATGAGGGTGCTGTCTGTGACTTAATGAAGCATGCAGCTTGTCCAATTCATGAAGTGGAAGGGATTTTCATTGGGGACATGTTGACATGGCAAATGCTTGGTACATTTTAGCCTTCCCATTGTCATTTTTACAGTATGGTTTGCTGCAGCTTTGAAGATGCTTCAACCTTCATAATGCAGCAAAACAACAACTGGAAGTTGAAAATCATTTCCAGTGAAAGGAAAATTTGGCTCGCTATGGCAGCATTACTGTTTTTGATAATTCATTTTAAACTGAATTTAATTCCTGTTATGTAAGAATGAGATGTGAGAATAAGGTATCATTGTTAATCTTCTGTATAACAAAATGGAATAATCTCTTCATGGTATAAGCTTTTTAAAAATCATTTCTTCTAGAATGAGTGGTGCAAAAATGCATATGCAGTCTGGAAGTCGGTATTTCAGGTTTATCAAGTTTCTGGAGGTTTATCATTTTTGCATAATTTAATTCCATTGAGGTAATGAAATTCAATTTCCAGAAGTTCTGGATTTCCAAAATTCACACTGATTTCACTGTGAATGATCAAGCACTTAGAACACGGGAGAAAAAACTGCAGTCGTTTACACAACTGTTACATTGCAAAATCAGTAGAATATCGTCAGATTGCCAACTTGGTAGCTCCTGTACCTCGTCCCTCACAGGCAAGGGTGGGAGAAGTGTGATATGCTCAGGCCTTGATAGGAATGGAAATCAGGGTAAGAAAGCACTTAAATAACGGCCAAAAATAAAAAAGGGAGAATTTTATACCTTGTGTTTGAGGGTTCTCTGGCCTGTCACTGAGGGCAGCTGATGTGGTGGGTAGTGCAGGGCCCTCTCTGCCCTGCACAGGCATCTCATGCCTGCTGAAGGGCCCCACGGGCATGTTGAAGCAGCACCCCAGCGCTGAGTAAGCCCATTATCATTTACATCTCAGTGACCCTTTGGGAGGCTGAGGTCCAGCGGTGTGCTTCACAAAGGAGAAAAACCCATGTGTTTTGTTAGCTGAAAAGGCAAGAGGTTGATGGAGTCGACAGGTGCAGTTTTACAGTGTTAGCAACATTTTATAATGTTATTGTTGCAAAATCGGTCAATTGTACATGTCATAATCAAGTTAAATGTTGACCAATACTAGTATATTTTTTGAGCTAGCATCCAACTGAAATCTGATGTGCTCCAAAATACTAGGGGCATCACAAGAACTTATCGACAAAGAAATATTCAAATAAAAGCTGCAGAATCTGGCGCTTTGTCCATTGTCTATGATGCAAAATTTTTTGCTCTCCAAGTGCAGAAGATTACTTCTGTGATGTTTGATATCTCTAAATCTTTGATTTCTGGAGGCTAAGGGATGTGATGAAGGCCAAGTATCAGTTTTCTGGTATCTTGCATCTTTGCACATCACAGTCAGCACACTGAATAAACGAATCTTTGGCTGAAGCCATTACAGATGTTTCTGGGTTTTTTTGCATTATCTTCTATATTTCATATGGAAACATATAATCCACAGTAAAAGTGCCCTAGAGAACTGAAATTGCATTCAAGTATGTGTAATTGTTAAGCTTCTTTTCTTTGCTGGGCGCAGAAGTGCTTGAGACATCCTTGATCTTTGCCAATACTGTGTTTTCAACAACTTAAGATTTTATATATATATACACATATATGTGTGTATATTTTCTCTCTACCTAATTTAACTCCTCTACTTCTTGAATATTAAATTTTGAGATCTGTACAGGGTGTTTAATTTAATTGTCATATTAATCATGGACCTGAGTACACAGTCTCGTCCATCAGACAACCCCCAAATTTTTCCTAACCAAATTTCCAAAATCTGAAAATAATGAACAGAGATGACAAAAAAAGCAGAACTCGTTGTTAAGCAGTGTACAACTGTCATTGATTTTAGGTGTTATTTATTGCAGCAAGCAGTCCCTTTCCAAAGAGGCGCTGTGTTAAGAATTCATGCCTTTACATTGGTAGATAAGAAAAATGACTCGAAGGTACCGTACAATATATATTCAGCTAGTATAAAAAATTAAGCACTGAAATGACAACCAAGGCTGAGATCCGCTTTCAAAACCATGAAGTATTATAGGTGTATAAGACAAACTTGAAAATGGATTTTAAACCTCTAAGCCATTGAAAACTGTTCTTAGCCTTACAATAAACTCAAGCAAAGGGACTATTCATGTTTGTCAAGTTAGGCATATGCATAATTCTCTTACAGAATCAAGGCCTACATTTGTCACTTTAAATAGCACTGGCCTATTTTACATGCACAGATTAAACTGACTCTTCATTCGAATCTCTTCACGCAGGAGCTCTAAGCAGCTTCTTGCAGTCCAGGTACATAAGTGGCCTCAAAGTAGTCTCCTCTGTAAAGTAGGAAAATAGAATTGATGAGAAAGGGGAAAGAAGAGAATTGGAAAAGGGAGTTAAATTAAACAAGATGACTGTGCTTGAAAAAAAACCTTCTAGGTTTTAAAACATTATTAAGTCTTTCAAAATCAAACATCAATAATTTGAAAATTAAAGGCTTGACTTTCTGTTGCAAATAATCTCCTGCTCCCATTGACATTTGCGTCTCTCTCACTGTCAAAAAGAAACCCATAGTCAAATCATCATGTGCTCTTATAAATTGTGCACACGGATATTACATAAGTCCTTTTAATGTTTTTATTTTGAAAGAAAGGAAAAAACTAATGGTGTCCTTTTTGTCTTGTTGCTTCAAACACTGGCACATCATGTTAATCTTCTGTTTGTTCAGCTGTCACCTAAATACCCAAGTTGTGTTATCTCACTTCAGAATAACATCATACCTGACAACCTAAGGATGGAATGGCTAATTTGTAGGGATGTGCATTATGTCCCATTAGCTATTAATCATTGCAAATATTCAGAAAAACATATTTGTAGCCCAAGAAGCCATTAATAATATTCAAATAGAATGCTTTTGGAGCTCAGCAAGACTGTAACACCATTCTGTTGGGGGAGAACTGTCTTGAGTATAAGTAGTGGACCTTGCCAAAACTCCTGCTGCAGAGGCCAAAAATTCTCCACTGCCTTCTAGTATTTACATCAGAAGTTATGGGGGTACGGTGGTGAGGCTAGCTCAGTTTTATGACCTGATTTTGGAGCACTCAGCTTCAGAAGCTTTGAGGTAAACAAATCTGTAAGTCTGGCTGTACAGGTGCTTTTTAATGCTTCCAGCTTAAAAGTAGCTTGAGCTTCCTGCAAAACTCTTCTAGAAATACCTGCATAGAAGGAGCTTCCCTTTGCGTATTAAATGTAGTGTGGCTGCTTCAATCTGTTAGCTTTTTTGTGGAGTGATCCAGGGACAGGGAGCCCCAATTTGCCTTGTTTTCACCCACTTCTTACCAGGTGCAGTGTTGTGGGGGAAAGCTTTCCTTTATTGAAGAGTCTGGCAGCATTTGAGGGAGCGCAGGAATAGCTTTCCTCCTGTAGAGGAGAGGCAGGGGAGTATTGCTGGGCTCTGTATACATTGCCTGCATAGCTTCTTAATGCAGAAGTCATAACTCAAATTCATGTTAACTGTTAATGTATTACACTGTTCCTTCATTACCATGGATTCTCCATGTTGATGAACATTGAAGAGAGAAACACTAGGATTTTCTTGGATACCCATCCTGTGTATGCATGTGTACGTGCCTCTCTGTGGATGGATTCCTTATAGTGATGGGCTATTTTCAGACCTGTTCCATATATAGCTGTCATCCTTATATAAACCAATGCTGACTCTTAGTTTCTGACTAGATGTTGCCCTGCTGCTAAAAGCTACTAAAAAGAATAATGATGACATTTCAAAACTTATTTTTAATGCAAAAATGTTATTTTTAATACATTTTGAGACTGAAAAAGGAAATGTGCTTGAGAGCACATAGTAATGGTATAGCCTTGTGTAAGATTTTCATATCCAAAAGTAATCTCACTGCTTAGAACTTAAAATACTTAAATTAACATAATATTTCCTTTATGTAGTGAAATAACTGACTGGCTTATCAGGGCAGACCTTAATGAATAGATAATACTGTGTTTTCTTACTGTAGTGTTATTACTGTGCTTAGGTTATACACAAATAATAAAGTGAGTTCTGCTCCAAGGAGCTTGTAATCTTATTTATTAGCTGTACTAAATCTTAGTAACAGAGTGGTAGGAGGTCCATTTGGCAATTAAGAACAAACTTGAGAAATATAGCTATAAGTGCATTAGCCAAACTTTATAGAGCTATTCATGCAAAGGGAGTGAATTATATATAATTAATTACTCCAAACAATATTTATCCTGAAGCTCTTTTTTCTTGTTACCATTTTTTAAGTCGTACTGTGGCTTGAAGGATCATGATGTGAGCTAGCATAGCTTTCTGCAAAATGATTAAAGCAATTTAAATTTGATCGATGCAATTGTGAATTATGGGGTATTTAATACCTTTCTCCCCCTGTATTGTATCTGGAGCTGGAATAATTCTAAAGGATGTTTTGACTTTATCAGTTTTGTTTCCACATTGAAACCTGTTTTGATTGTCTTGCAGAGGAGAGAGAAAAGCTTGATAGTGTATGACACTTTCTGTCCTTAGAACAAAAGCCACTGAAACCAAATACAATAAATTATTGGCCAAAGGTTGTCTAGTTTTGAATCATACAGAAACTGTCTTACAGCTATCTCCAGAAAAGAGCAAACTGACAATTTCACAGTAAATACAGTGAAAGCTTTGCCAGTAAAGCTTATCACTATTCTATAGTATGATGGAGACATTAGATTCCTGTCTCATCATAATGATCCAGACAGTAACTATTTTAATCTGACACAGCATTCTGAGAATGAATTAGCATGATTTTTTCAGACTGCATTGTGACTGTTTTGCCAAGGAGTAACATTGTGTTTTATTTTGGACATGAGCCATTTGTCTCCTGTATGCTCTGAATTAATATCACCAATCAGCAGAGTCCACCTGAATTTTACTTACACAGTCAAAAAATCCCAAACCCTTTCCATTTCTTTAGAAGGGAAGCCTGCAATATTTCTCTTATTTTAGCCTATCTTTATCGCTCCTTGTTTAGGGAACCCGGTGTTGACATTGTGCTTTTTGTGGTGTCTGTTTGACTATTGGGTTTTCACCCGTCCCCCCGCCCCCTCCCCCTCATCTGCTGATCTTATGTTTCTTTGTGTCGCCACTATGCTTTGGCAGAGTAATTTCTTACTATTTTTATACTCAGGAGAAATAAAACCATGCTTAAAGTTCTGTAAAAGAAAGTAATTATTCTTATATTAATAGAAAAGCATAGAATTACGATTTTAAACAAAAGTCAAATTTAGAAATAACTTTACTCTGCTGTTGGTTGGGCCAAGGGAGTGTGTGTATGTCCAAGAAATCATATGCTCCACCCCCTCGGGGAAGTATCAAAAAAGACAGCTGTTTCTAACCTACTTGATAATATTGTCCCTTCTTCCCATGGACTGCTGCTAGCCAAATTGCTCTTGGAAGCTGGACAATGGCAGTGGCTAAAGCTGTTGTTTGCTTCTTGCTGATGAAGTGACAGCATATGTGGTATGCTTCACATTAGACTCATTTTGAAGCACATACCCTGATCAACTAAAAGCCCCCTAATCAACCAAAATGTCTGTGTCAGGCACAGAACTGATTGTGCCCTGGGAACCAGAAGGCCATCCCCATGAAAACCTACTTACTCTCTGCAGCACTTGAAGCAGGTACAGAGAATTGTCATCATTGTGTGGGTGGAGAGCATGAGGTAGGAAGGAGCATGTGTGATTCACCTGGCGTCTCACAGCAGCCAGCACCTCAACTGCAGAGATGCTGAGGAGTCATGTTTACTGCTTTCCCACACAGTAAACAGCAACTCCTGACTTTGAAGGAAATGGGAGGAGCCTGATATTGCCAAAAATTATGATCTCTGGGAAAATGCGAGTGGGAAAACAGGAATAATGTATGCTGCAGCACATGGCTTACTCAAGTTTAAAAGAAACATGATAGAAATCAAATAAGAAAAACTAGTCAAGCATATTTTCCTTCCCAGCATACGTTGTTAGTAAAGTGGGTTTGCAAGGTCACTGCTAAAGCAGCATCACTTCGCATTCTAAACAGAAAGTGCCTTCTGTCAGCTTTTATCAAAAGTTCACCTTAAGAAACTTCTGCAATTTAATGTCTTTAACAGATCATAATACGGTCAATGGAAACTGGGCTCCTTTCTCCTTTTTGGTAGCCAGAGGGTTTCATGGGGTTGTTTCACTAGATTGTGGTAAGTTAATCAGACACCTTAAACAAACAAGCAAAAGAAAATATCTATATTGCTGGCAGCATCCCATAAAAGTGGTAGCCATGAGCATTTTAGTTATGGGTTTTTCCCCTGTAAGTCATGCATAATGTATAGTAGCTCTTACTAAAGCCAATGAAAGCATGAAGAGACACTGCTGGAAAAGATTAAGTAACGTGCTACAAGGATGGAGCTGCTCAATAAGAAGCAAATATCTAGAGTAGATAATGATAATCTATTTGCATTCTCTAGGATGCATTTTAATCTTCAAAGATTAGTTTATAACCTGCAAGTCTGGTACACGATGACCTTTTCAGCCTTATTTTTCTGCCTTCTCTGTGCATTTTGAGCTGCTTTTTCATTGCTTTCTTGGTAGTGCTAAGTTGATAGAGAACGGTGTTGTTTACTACCACATTTTAAGCAGGGTGTTTCCAGATGTCTGCAAGGGCTGCAACATCTTAAAAGCTAGGAAGGAAAAACATATTAAAGACTGTACGCTTCTCATTTTGCTCATTCTCTATCCTTTTATATGGGAAATTACACAGCCCCTTCAAAAGCAGCCTGTTCTCAGCACCAGATCAAATTAAAAGTGTCAACACAGTTTGAATGCTTTCAGTTTCTATTTTTGATCTGCCCAGCCTTGCATTGTATGTGTATGGCTACAGGCCGACAGATCTGCAGTTCTAAATTGTGGCATTTCTTGATGGATTTTTTTCACACTTTTTTTTGTTTGTTTTGTTGGGTGATATTCTTCTTCATAAAGAGGACTAGAAAAAAAGGCTTCCTACCATTTAACAATGTAAGGGGAACTTTAGTGGCTGACGGGTAAAGCTCTGGTGCTTTGCAGAGTTTAAGCGTATGTGCTACAAACCAGATGTTGGTAATTTTTGCAGCCTCACTTTCAACTGAAATGTACAACAGCAGCTAGGGGGGACTGTTTCCATTCAGCAGCTGATAAAAAGACTTTTATATTAAATTCACCAAGTAAGATAGTTGTCTCAGCCCTCCTGAAATAAATGGAAAGATGGATACCTTCCAAGGGTAGTTCATCCTATTTAAGATAGATGAACTTGAGGGCACTTTGGAGATTCCTCTTTCCTTCCATTGACTAAAAGGAGTATCTGTGTGAGTAGCTGAGACTTAAACAACTGTTAGGCATCTAACTAAATTGTTTAAATCTGGTCAAGATATGGGCACCAAAGTGTGGCTTTGGCCTTCCCTCCTCGTTCTTAAAGGCTGCCTTTGATATGATGCCTCTGAAAGCCAGAGTCTGGATAGTGCAAATAGTTACATTGCAGCAGCCACGTCAGCCCTTTCAAGGAGACAAATAATATACAAGTACAAATTTTGTGTTGTTTTATTCTTAATTGATTTTTGATGGTATAGCATTAAACTTCATTCTTTATCCCTCTCCTCTCAAAAAAATAGGCAGCTTTTATATGTATCACAACAATGCTTTCGGCACTTGATAACATAGTAAGGAATTTTTTTTAATCTCAAATTTTATCCTTCTGAGACTTTTTATTCTTGGAAAACTGATTAGAAATCTGGAAAAAGCTTTCTGATAGCTCCTTAAAATCACAAACGGAGCAGAAAATGCTGAGGTTTTTGATCATGTTTATAATTTTCTTTCATCCAATTTTAATTTGCTTGGGAAAATCAGACAAGGAAAAAAAATGCTCCAAGGCATTTTAATTTTCAGAAAAATAGGTAATTTATGATCTCTGATGTTCCTCATTTTAGCTGAACTGGTCTCTGTCTCTTCTATGTAATCAAAACTCACGTTTTGCATTTTCAGCTTTTGCTACAGGCTCATTAAAAATCGTAGAACTAATTCATTTTCTTCTCCTATTCTTTGTGTATTATTTTAGAGCTAAAAGCTTGTTACCTCTCTTTTTTGATGTCACCATATCTGGTTTATCAGCTCAATTGCTGACTGTATACACTGTTCAACTCAAGGCCAGCTGACCATTGTACTTAGCATATAGACCTTTTTGTCCTCAAAGTAGGTTTATGTTTAAAACCCTAGCAGTTTATGACCTTGATCAAATGAGTTACTGTGGTTATTCTCATCTGGTTGTTTACTTTCCCTCCATAGATATCAGAAAGTAAACATTATATTGTATTTGTATTGGGACTGTATTACTGTCCAGTAATGTATTACTATACATAAATGCCTGACAATTTAGCTGAGAGAGGTTATTGTTTAGCTAAAGAAAGAATACAGTTTCTATTGATGTATGTACCTATAGCATCCATAAAATGTAGTGGTAAGGGGATATCAAAGTTACTTCACTTACTATTATGTTTTTATCCTGATCTCCCCAGTCAACCTCGCCTATCTGTACTGTCTTCTCAAGTAATTATAAATGCATTTGGTACGTAATGTAGTTGTCAGGTGATTTTTGTTGTTATCAAGTATATGTTTCTGGGATACTTGCTTGAAAGAGAGAGAAGTTGGCAGACCTTCATACTACATTTCAGAGCATTTCACAAATTATTTCACACCGGTCTGAGTCCAGATGTGCATCCAGCAGTGTCCTAATTCTGCAGTGTGCACAGGCCCTCCCTTCCTGCTCCTGTTGCAAGCTGATTGCTTTTCACAGAAAACCTAAGGGATGGCCCAAGTGTCACTTTGCATAGATGCCATACCAGGTGATCAAGGATCCATGTCATACATCATATAAAAATGCAGAAGCAGTCCAGGAGACTACACAGGTGTTATCACAGTTGCAAGTGGAGAAAATCTTCCTGTGGTTTCTGAATTAGATGATAATAGTAATACTAGAACATCCTTTCAATACTGATTAGTCCAGGTGTTTTCACTGTGACCATA
Source organism: Eurystomus gularis (assembly GCA_013400335.1). NCBI lineage: Eukaryota > Metazoa > Chordata > Aves > Coraciiformes > Coraciidae > Eurystomus > Eurystomus gularis. The sequence continues at coordinate 249,852 of VZZY01012777.1, forward strand.
TATGTGATCAGAAAGAGCCATAGTAGTTTTGCAGACTCAGTGCTCACGGGATCAGTTAATGGCTTACACCATTTTAGACAATTTATAAACAATAAGCTTATTATCTTAAGGAGCTTAACAAAGTGTTATCAATGGACTGATTTTATGCTTCAGGTTTAGCTGATGTTTTACCAGCAAAAGTGTGATAAGGCTAAGGAGGATAAGATTGCCATTCCTGCTCTGCTTTATGTACTCATATAAGCACAAAAATATGCTTTTTGTGGGATTTACTCTTTTTAAAGAACAATTTCACATAACAAGATATGTTTAACAAAAATATGTTTGGTGCACTAATTTAGGTCAAATGAACTAAGCCTCAATCTCTTAATGTTCTGCTCACCCAAAGTAATATCCCATTGATGTTCTTATTTGTCTGGCATCATTTGGTTATAGTCAAATAATTCCTAGTTCTAAGACTGGTACTGATACAGTATACTGATACGGATACTCAGACCTGATGCTTCATACACTCTTGTATGTTTATGACAGTTCTCTTTCAAGAGAGTAATAGTCTAATGCTGGGTGTTTTTCCCTGTAGGACAGGTTTTATAGACATATAAATAAAATGAGGTTTGCACTAGAAAAACTGTATTCCATTCAGCGGACAGATTTGTCTTTCTCATAACTTCAGTTTGTCCTTGTTGGAGAATTCTTTAGGGAGATTTACCTCTCTCTTGGAACAGATGAGATTTATGCACACAAATGTATGGCCGTACATCCTACAGACTAACATATGTACCTTTAAGAGTAGTGCAGAATGCTGATAGTCAGAGAGGTTTTGCAATCAGGGTATCTCACTTTCCCAGGTTCAACCTCTTTGTATATGGGTGCAGTGACAAAATATTCTACTCCTAGATCCTCAGACAGTGAAGCTCACTGATGTCACTAGTAAATAGTTCAAATCAGACTTATGCATTGAGTTTCTTCAAGAATAATTATTTACCTCGATTCTTAAAGAGCTTAAGGACCAAGCAAGAAATAAGGTCCTAGTCAGAAGGGTGTTCAGCCATCAAAAATCTAAATATATGAACATAGGGAAAAAGTTTAGGTAAATATTCCCACGAAGCCTGAGACTAAATGTTTTTTGCAGTTAACTGGTTATCACAACATTTTATGAATTCAGCTCACCTTCATTTAAATAGTGCCATGAACTTTTTACTGTTTCTACATGACTGCTTGAAGATCAATAAAAAGATCAGATAAAAGATGACTTTTACGTACCTTTATCTTCAGACAGATTATGTAAATCTGACATTAATATGTGCCTTCTCATAGATATCCATATATTCAATTGCATTTCTTAATATTCTTTGTGTTGGAAGATTTCTAGTTTCTTCAATTTCAGATTTCTTTTCTATGGTGGTCAGTCCACATTATTTGGAAAAACAGAAGCATTTTTTAGGCAAAATGTTCTTCAGCAGCAATGAAAAAGCCCTGTTAAAAAGACTTTGTTAGCAAATTGTATTATGGAAAAATACTTAGCTGCAAGCTATATATCAGATTTTAGAAAAAGATGTTTCAGAAGAAAGAGCAAAGTGTTATACTCTAAAATCACTGAAATCAGACGCATGTGTATATAACAGACTGAGCAGCTAGGAAGGGACAAATTGGTAGCTTTTTCACTCTTGCGAACTTACTAGGGTGAAATGAATTGATCCTATTAAAGGCAGAAAAGCATTTACATTAACGCCACTGGGACCAGAATTTTACTTGTGTGTGGTTTCCCTGGACCTGTAGTCCGCTCCATCCTTTCATCCTGCCAAGGTTTCACTCTGTCCCATGGTAGGTGCTTTTGAAAATAAGCATGTTCATAGGTTATTAGTGTTCTCTGCTGTTATTTCTTAGCAGGCACTTTCACTGGCAAAGCATAGGAACCCTGCTTTAGCTATTACTGACACTAGGTTAAACTGTTGTGTACTCTTCAATTGACTAATACCCGATTAATGCATCTCAGCCGGATAGACTTTGACATGAATGGCACAGTTCTGAAAGACTTTCCTACTTTTCTTTGTAGCAATGTGAAATAAAAATCCACTTAGATTTGTAAGTTAGTTTATTTTAAAAATCTTTTAATATAAGTAATACTCTTTGACTTCCACTTTCCCACATGCGCCTGCTGCCCCTGGATGCAGTCCAAGGATGCCTGTCGCTTATTCAGGCAATTTTTTAGCAGATTTAAGCTCTTTCTTTTAAAACAGGGACTTCTCCTAGATTAGATAACTAAGGACAGATCCTTACCGTAGTAAAATCACTTCAAATACAGAGAGACGGATCCCGTATAGGTATTTTTTTGATTCTGCATTTTAGTGTATATCATAAAAACCTGTTAGCCAGTGCCTGTAGTGTTACTAGGTTGTTTTTTGTTTGACAAAAAGGTTTTAGAGCGAATGTAGCACCTAAACCTATACTTTTAACTAATTTTAAGAATGACATCGATTACCAAGTTTTTTTTAGACTTTTAAAAACCTCTATAAGCATCTATACTAAATTTTGTATACAACCTATATATAAAGCATTAAGTACCATATAAAATAGATTCTGCACAAATGTCCTGCAGCTAACAGGAGGATATTTACCTTGTCTGCTATTCATTCATATTATTAGTCTTTCTCAGTGACACCACACATCTGAAACTTAGATGTGATTGTCTTAGACTCTCAACACCAGTTTGGCAGAATTCATTGTAATTGCTACAGATAAGTGATGTACAGTCTTACTTTAGGATGCCTGAAGCAAATTGGATGTTGAACAGGGCCATATTTCTGTGTGCTTGCTCTTGGTTACGCTGAAATTTTGATGGTGGAATGCACAAGGAAGCAGCCAGAAGCCTCTGCTTTGTCGTGTATTGCTTCTGTAATGCTGTGTAATGTGCATACAGTTCATGCTTGGTGCAAGTATAAAGAATCCTCTGATGATAGTAAAAAAATACACTCTGTGAAATCTTGGTGCAAACCAGAAAGGATGTGGCATTAAATATTTCTAGTCTCTAGATGAGCAAACAGCTTATACCCATGGAGATAAAAAATCACTGGAAATGGAAGGCAGAGCACCAGAAAACAGATGGACATATGAACTCGAGTATCTAATTGGAGTATATACTGTATTACTAAAAATGAGCTCTCAGGAGAGGCGTCAGTGAGCTGTAATACAGTGGGCAGTCAAAGTGAGGCATGTTAGACACTACGCTGAATCTGTATGGAAAGCTGTTGGAATTATATTTATTTGGAACATTTTTCTCTCTTCATAACTGTATGGTTGTGTACTTATTCAACTTCTAAAAGCTGAAAAAAAATTTAAACAACTCTCAAAAATATGGTGATAGTTGTACGTCTGGAAAATATTCTTGGAACAGTCTTTTTCATTCAGGCTGTATCTTGAATACTGGTAAATGGACAGACGTTTGGAGAAACAGCTGTAATATCTGGTAATTAACTTGTTTTACTGATTTAAATAGCTCCAAAATAATAATACAAAAACTCTGATGCATTAAGAAGCTCTAATCACAGGTAACTAGTCAGGGACCTCCTGCATTCCCCAGAAGTTAGACATCATTGTCACTCCTACAGTAAAAACATCTGCTTAGTGTTCAGGAACCATAAAAACATTAGGCTTTGTTAAGAAAGGAATAGAGACAAATGCTGAAAATATTATAAAGCTTTTGTGTACATCACTGGTGCAGTATTTTGTGGAACATGATATTCACTTTTTCTGCCCCATTTCAGACAAACCTATATCAGACAGGGTAAGCATGTAGAGGACATGGATAGGTGATGGAAATCTACTAAAAGATCTTATTTTTCTCTCAGCAAACATCAAAGCTTATGAAAAGAGATTAGTAAGGCTTTCTGCCCTTGACTGCAAACTTTTGATAGAGACTGAATGCATTAATATTTAGCATCAAAATCCCAGTTTCCAAGGAGAAAGCCTTGCAATTAAGTATCAGTTGGATTCCAGAAAACATGGACCGTACAAAATTGTCAGAGTCAATGCTGAATATGAGCTACGTAAACTCTCACTTTAAATCGGTGTCATTCACTTCAGGTACTGTATCACTTTCAAGTTGACCGAACACCTAAGATATGAATTTATGCAGCTTTTTGCCCTGTTGGTATCATGTAGTCTCTCTTAATTTTAATACTATTAATGCTATTTTTTTTTTAAGAATAACATTTAAGAAATAAGAAATTTTAAGCATCACAATAAAGACTAAACAGCTGTATTTCATACTGTGCATTGTTACAGTTAAATACATTAACTAGAGACTTGTTAGAGGCCATAGGAGTGACGTATTTATGCAGTAACAAGTGCTGTTTTCTTCTTCCAGAGCAACAAATACCCCTTTTCAAAAATTTCAGAATTTTAAACCTGCAGTGTATCAGCTATTGGTTTGCAATTCAGGAAATCATAAACACTAAGACAGTCCTCTGTCTTCTGTAAGTCTACTCCTAGGGCAAATTACTGTGACTTCCATACAGCTACCTTAGGAATTAATTTGACCTGTAATATTTGGAGCATTAGAAAGATTTAACCTCTCTTTGCTATCTACTAGCTTTGGGAAATATCCTGTGTTGTGAGATCCCACATTCCATTTAATTTTACCAGTACCTGAGGGAACTGGCTTTTTAATTACACTTCTGGCTAAGAGGACATGGACAGGATGGAACTAGATGAATGGTATTTCCTGGAAAATCAATGGACTAATTATACAGAAAAAGCAAAGCTCCATTTCACTTTTGCTTGAAAGTCAAACGTACTGCCCTTACAAGATATGACTCTTGCTTATAAACATGGTTTCTTCCTTCATTTATGAATGACATTAATCAAGATGCTGTATGACATGGCAACAGAATACAAAGGTCAGGGAAAGACATCCTAACTTTGATTTTGAAATCAGCCATGGGTTCAGTCATGGTTCTTATTTGAATCCTTTGTGCTTTCTAGATGAGTCAAAAATAGTTCCTAATTTTACAGAAGAATGCTAGAATATTCAAAGAGGTAAATAATATTTTGTGTCATGGTGTAGAAAGTTTTACTTTTTCTTTTTTTCCTTTTAAATCCGTAAAAAGTATGGATTCTCTTTTGTTGGTTGATTTCATTTTAGAAAAAAATGTCTATTTGATTGTAGTCCTTCTTTGGATAAAGTCTCCCTTTGCTGTGAGTTTCTTCTGACCGAGTGTCAATACTGATTATGTATAAAGTGAAGATCGTCCCCCTTTTAATGAGATCTAGTTGATGTGATTTATGAGGCTAGTATCACAGAGTATTAAATGTATAATTATTTGAAGTTTCACAGTACGGCTCATAATGATTTCTGTAACTTTTCACTGGTTGCGTAGTTTCAATAGCTCTTCACTTTCCTGTTTGAAAACTTACTACCCAATTAATCCAAAAAGTGTGTGCTAAGTTGCTGCAGCTTGAGTTTTTAAGGATTTTTTCTTTAGCTGAACAAATAAAAGATGAAGTAAAACAGAGCATGGAGAAGTGCCCAGATCAAATGCTTGGATCAAATATATTTGAACCTGTCTTATTTCTCCTTCTAGTTTTATCTGTAATGATAAGTTCTCAGCTTTCTAGACTGTTATGTGCCAGCCAAGCTGTTGTTCAGGTCACTGTGACTGTGCAGGTATGACTAAGTGTGAATTAGGTAGCAGAAGTTTCTATATAGAGCAGTGGCCTCATGTGCTCCACCCCTGCAAAGCCTGGCTGGCAGCCCTTGGGGTATGGTGCTCTTACAACTTCCCTAATCAGAGAACATTACCTTTAATGTGTGATGGATCCTATACCTTTGTCAATTCTGTTAGTGAATTGGGACCTTCTAACTCAGAATTACTTCTGGCAGTGTGTGCCTTTGGTTGGAAGTCTGGTCTTGCATAGCCTCCTTCTACGTGCCCATTGCATTACAAGAATACTGGTGCAGTGTATAGAAGGGAAGCAAGAAGTGAATTTTAAAAAAAAAAAAAAAAGGAAAGTCTGAGGCATCAGCAGCTCAAATCAATACATCAGCTATTTTATTGTTTCTTTCAGTAGCTATGGACAGGCCCTACCCTCTCTGTGTTTCATTTTTTCCGTCTTTAAACCTGTAATCCTTTGCAGCAGGCAGAGGCAAGTGGTTAAGTTTAATTAAATTTAATGAACAGCTTTGTAATCCTTCTATGACATTCACTGCAGGAATGTCTTGTGTTGTTATTTATTTTCCAAATGTTTTTACCTGGTTAATGAGGATAAGGTAAAAAAATAACATGTACAGAAGGAAGAAAAATGGTGGTCAGTAGATGGGGGAAATGACACAGAAGAATAGTAAGAAAGAAGCAAATTAGTTCAAAAAAAAGGAAATTAGGAGAATGGTTTTCAAAAAAAAAGAGATGGTTATGAGAAAATCTGTGCTGAGTGTTCTTTTTATGCAGCATGCGCACTTTGGCAATAGCTCTTCCTAAATGCTTAGTACACATATTCTGCTATGTTAGAAATACAGATTAATTATGAGCGCAACTGCGTTATATGTATGTTATCTTTTGTCTGCCATATCTGAAGCTCTTTAACAGTAAATGGGAAATTGTTGGGGGTTGGTTTGTTGTTTTGTTTTTTTTTCTCTAGGTTTACTTTCTTGTTTCTGTTACCTCTCCTTATTTTGTTTGAAATCAGTTTCTTTGTTATTCGTTTTGGAAACCAGGTAGTGTTTTTGTCATCCTTTGTATTTTGTGTTGATAACTTGCACAATTCATGCTTGAAATTCTTTGAGTGAAACTTACTCCCTCACAATTCTTTTCTTTTTTTTGTAAGCTTTGTATGATATGGTATGGTTCATAAATTGTAATTTTCAACTTCTTGAGAGCACAGATATTAGAAGTGATGACTTGCACTCTTTTCTATACATATATATGCCTTCCAATATCTCCTAAGAGACTCTTCCATCTCTATTGACTGAGGCTATGATTCTAACTATAAACAGTCTGGAAAGTCGGAAATTCACCACGTACTTGTTTCCCTAATCCAGTAAGAAGGTTAGTCATACTTCTGTATCTGAATGCTTTTTGAGAATGCCTTAATGAGTGTGCAGAGGTGTGAAGATCCACAGCATGCTGTTATCCAAAGTGCTACTGTTGTTGCTGTTCATTTTCAGGCCAGTGGATGGAATAAGTTTTGAGTTTTTGCCCATGGGAGCCAACTTGTTTGGCTTTAAACTCATGGAGGAAAATGCTCCACTGTTTTTGCAGCTGTTTATTTTCTGATGATCTCACATTTTCCATTCTTGACAGGTCTAAAATGCTCCAAAATTCTAGGTTAGGCTTTTAGACAGGAGAGGTTATAATAAATGTGATGTAACTGTGCATTTCTGAGTGAGCATTTAGACAAGTTCTGCAGTGCTTGGGATTTCCTGGTCATGCATATCCTGGTTTGAGCTAGAACAAAACTAATTCTGTTCAGTGATTTTACTTTTCAGCTGAGTCTCTTCAAACTAACTGCACTTTCTGAAGTTAATTACATATTTTCACAGACAGTGTCTGCTTCTAGCAGTGATAATGTTTGATGTTTAGAGTTACTACCAAGGATTGGTGTGCAGGCCAAGGTCACTGCTAACTCTTGTGTACCACATCGGGGGGGTGCAGAAAGTGAAAGGCCGCACCTGCAGGGTGGAGTGGCCAGGACAAGTGACCCTAAACTGACCAACAAAGGATTCCATCCCATATATGTCATATTCAGTATAAAGCTGAGGGATCATGAGGGTCAAGGGCTGGTTTGATCTTGTTCAATGGCCAGTATCTGAGGAGGACTCTGTCCGTTCTGCCTTTGGTCCTGATTCGTGTGTTCCTGAACCCAGTTCCTGACTCTGATTGTCATCTGCCTCTGAGTCCAGTCTGGGACCTGCCCAGTGCCTCCCCACAGCATCAGTAGTGTTGGTGAGGTAATTGCCATCAGAGGGGTTGGGTTCAATATTGGTTTTGTATCTATTTGTATATATTTAATTTTATCGTTATTACTTTCATGAAACCTATTTTAGTTTTCTTTTCCAGCCCTTAAGTTTCTCTCCTTTATTCCCTTTCTCTTCCCTATTTGGGGAGGGAGGGGGAAAGGGGGTTAATAGAGAGCATCTGTCATTGTGTCTAGAGGCTGGCCCAGCCCTAACCCTTTTCAATCCTGAACACACTGCTCAAGTCCTTGTGTGGCTATGAGTGCAGACTGGATCAGTAAGGGTACTTGAGACTTTAAAAAAGTCTCTGTTCAGAGAGATCTCTCTAATCATCAAAATATCTTACATGGTGCTCAAGACAACATGTGCACATTATTGCTTCCTTTTTCTAAAAAGCAGGACTCGGAGCTGCATGGAAAATGAAAATGAATGTCACAGTTGCATCAGCTAAACAAGGTATTGAATGTGCTTCCTAATCTGTTGACATTTTTCTATAAGGTGAGATCATTTATGAAGGTCTGCAGAGCTCTATGGGGCAGTAGATAGAAAGATAGCTATGAAGATGTTGTGCTGATTCAGCCATCATTATTTTATGCTGCCATCAGTTGCCTGATCACACAGGCCAACACTGAACTCAGCAACATCCCCTCAGAAGTCCTCTTTCAGACAGTCCTGCCATAGGTTCCCGTGGGCCCAGCTCTTCTGCTGCCCACTGTGGTGCTAACATCACCTGCTGGACACAACAGACAGAGATGGCTCCCTCAGTGGCCCTTCACATGGAAGGACACCACCAAGAGAGCTCAGCAAGAGGCAAACAGCCTCAACAGAAGCCACACCCAAGAAGAAGCTCTTCTAACTAATCGGCTTCTGGTTAAATATAATCCTGGCCTCACCCACCACCCCAACCACGACCACCTGGGTGAGGGCGGAGCCAAAGAGACACAGGTAGGCCAGGTTCTGCCTCTGGAACGTGAAGCCAACAGAAACAATAAAATATTCTGCTAGGTTGTGACTCATTCACAGGTCAACTCCAACTTGGGGCCCACAATTCAGGCCCCAGCACTTCAGAAGATGAGTTCAGAAATATTACATATAAGCGTGGCGAGGAAAGAGCTACTTAACTGGTAAATGGCAAGTGAAGGGAGCACTGGACAGATGATAGTGACTACTTGCAGGCTCTTAAGTGTGTCACAGTGAGAGCACACTCAGGGTTCACAAAATCTTCTCAAAGAGAACTTCATCTACATTTTTCAAATTTGCTCCCTTTCAGCATTAGGAAAAATAAGACTCAGAAGTGGAACACAAATGGCAAATCTTGTTATTTCCCTTTTTGTATCCTATTACTCTATCATAGGGCCCGCCTATAAAGTTTCAGCTGTTTCCATCTGCTTAGAGTTTCTGTATCTTTTTGTATTAAATGTTGAACTTCTGTTCTGATAAACTTCAAGATAGGAATCGATGTTGTTTTGAAGAGCTTTTTTCATGTGGCTATTTTGAAATTACCTGTGTTTTCTTAGTTTAAAGAAGTTTTTGTGCACTGTGTTTCAGCTATTGTTGCAATGATTAGGCAATGTGAGCATCACCAAGCTATTTACTCTTAGTTTAATATGTAACTGGTGAAGTACATTTACCATAGGTTTCTCAGAAGCATTACTTTGTTCATATCTTGGTGCAGGTAAGTGACTTCAGAGACAGAGTTACAGTGTACATCCCAGCATTTATTCAAGGTTAGAACGAAGTACTTGAGTCTTTTAGCACTTCAAAATGTCTAGTGAGTCTGATTTGGTCTGTATGTCATTCTGGATGGAGAGGTTTTGTTTGTTTCTTAGACTTTTTATTTGGGAACAGACTTAAAAGGGTGATTTTTCTGTGCGTGCATCATGCCTGTGAGTACTTTAAATGGATCCCATGGTGAGATGTTCCAGATATCCTAAAGAATAATGTTCTTTGTTTTACCTTTTACTTCTAGAAAGGGGTTGTAAGATTTCAGAGCATTAGGTAAGATTTGTATAGACTTTGGAAAAACATTGAAACGTAACTGCATACTAAAACTTCACAAAATTTGCTGATGCAGTATATAATTCAAGATTTTCCTGGAGCATCAGTGTTTATAAAAGATGCAAACTGGGATGAGAACACTGAGATTAAAATAACGTATCACATACCTAATCTAGATAATTTCATAGACAGATTTCTGTCTTGGATGAATTAAGAGGCTGCTGAAATACATATTTAGTCAGCAGTGGGAAAGCGTTTGAGACAACTGGTCGAGGCCTATGCTTTGGGTTTTGAATGAGACTCAGATGTAAGTGTCTTTAGCTCTTGAAGCTTTTTCCAGCGTTTTCTGCTGCATGATGGGGATCAATAGTATGAGTATTTCTTCTGCTTTCTGTAGCAGACCTAAAAGGGCATTGGGAGAGTGACAGCTATAGAGAAATCAAAAATATTAGCACTGAAATTAAGAGTAGGGTAGCAAAACCAAAGAGTTCTTACTCCAAGAGTGAGGTCTGCACTGTCAGAGGGATGGTGAGAGACTTGAGCGACTTACGTTTTTCTAACTAAATACAAATTGAAATTTGACTGTTTTGTCAAAAGGAAAACAAGTTGACAGGAGAAAGCAGGAAGGTTCTTAGGAGCAAAAACCAGTACTAGTGGAATATGAGCCATTAACTATTTACGAAGAGGGCAAGACCTGAGGTATTAGCAGGTACTGTGAAATCTTGACTCTGACCCTTTTAACTGGCATCAGGGGATGTTTAAAGAGTGTCTGCAGTTTGAAGGTCACACAGTCACAACAAGCATGTCAAAATATTTGAGTAATGGTATATAACATGATAAACAGTTTTCCATAGTGGCTTTTTTCAGGGGTCGTTGGGGAGAGAACAACTGTGGCATTAATTGTAGTTAGTAAGATGCATGCTAATGCTGTATAGGATGCATATGCACCCATATACATACATACCATACAAATTGTTGGCAAGTTTTCTGCGCTTTTGGCACATACGTGAAGAAAGGCCCTACTTTAATAGTTGTGCAGTGAGACTTATGGTTGCCATGGGAACTACTACTCTATGTGTTGTGAGAATATGCTTGTTATTAATGTTGCACTCATATTGAGATTTAAACATGGACTTATTTATTCTAATTGGGCTCGTTGTGTGTACTCCTCCCCAGTTAAAAATCAGCTCAGAACAAATGAGAGTTTTCATTATTAGACGTTTATCACATCCAGAAACATGAAGAAAATTGCTTTCTGTCAAGGCAAGGGGAGAGAGGCGAGCCACTGAGCCTTTGTCTCATTAATTTTGCAAGAAGGGAAGAGTAGTTTGCAGTTAGCACATGGAGATAACATCTGTTTACTTTGGTAAACCTTACTGGAAACTTGATAGGTCAAATTTTAATACAGTGCTTCTGTAGGCTGTGTTGAGAAAAGATGAAAGTGTGATTTTACTAGAGAGCTTAGATAGCATTTGTTTTTCCCATCTTATTTTCACAAGCTTTTGGACAGATCTTAAACAGAAAAATCCGTTTCAAGTAAACGGATTATAATGTTGAATTTTCAGGAAAACCTTGGAGACTTAGAAGGAGAATGGTCAAGCGACTGGCAATTGTGTATTAGTGGGATGATAATGACAATTACGAATGGGTTATTCTAAAGGCACAGTAATCTTTTGTAGAAACTACTCTGGTAAGTGTTCAAAATGTAATTTGTTTGGCTTACTGGAAGCTCTCTAAAAATTAATCATTGTTGTCAGAATGCATCCTTTAAATGATACAGTCAGGTTTTTAATAAAAGTTTTATTTTTTATAAATAATTAATATCTTGCCTCTGCTTTCTCAAAGGTGCATCTCCCTGACTATTTTATATGTTTGTGTATTTTAAACTTAGTTGTGTAAAAATGCTTCAGCTTTGTTAGCTGACAGGCAGGTTCTAGACCGGGACTGTTAATAAGTTTGGATAGAGAGACAGACATATACATATATGTGTATATATTTATAAGTAACTGAAACAATTTTGAAATTCACTGTGGAGTTTTATTAGTATTTCTGAATGGTTAAGTAAGTGTATTTTGGGGACCTACATTTTCACGATACTTTGTTCATGTGGTGCTTTCTTTTGGATTTCGTTTCTATATTGGAGGCTTACACTCAAATAAATTCCTAATAGCAGAACTGGAGGCAATTGATTACTGAGAATGTAACGTTTTCCAGCAGTGAGATGGTTCAGCTGTGGATCTAAACTTCCTGCAATAGCTTGTTTCAATAGCACAGACCCTCTTAACTAAGAACAAAGTCATAAAAGTAATGAGCTCTTAATGAATCTGTTAAAGGAACTGAGATGAATGAGAATCAATAAGGCTTCTTGGAAAGCAGAGTTTTGATAGTTTCTTTGACAGCATAGGGCACTAACAAGTTAACTGTGCTTGGAATAGTCTGTTAGGAAGCTGTGACTGAATGCCTTCTAATAATTTAATAAATGGGAGATAAGGTGTCATTTCCTTTCTGATAACTAGACAGCCCTGTTGAAGTTGAATGTGATAGATTTAGATGCTATTTATCTTGATTTCCCCTTCTACTCTGTACTGATTGCTCAGTGGCTTCCTAGTCAAGATTTCCTTTAGAAGGTCTGGTAGACATTACTACAAGAAATCTTTTGTGCCTTTTCAAATCAAAGACACATAAAGGTGGGATACTGCATGAATGAGTCCCGAGCTGGACTGCCTGAAGGGAGGAGAGGTAAAGCTGTAAGAGGATGTGGTGGTTCGCTTTTCAAAGTGAAGTTGACATCCGTTTTCCATACCTATTTAAGCTGCTACTTCAGGCTTGAAAAGCCTAGGAAACCTATTATCAGTGGAAATTTTCCTGGGCAGTGATGAAAGCACTAAGGATGTAGGGATCACAAACTAAAATGACACAGTAAAGATGTGAGACTAGCAAAATGAGATCATAATTATTTTCTGTGAGAGGTTATCTTACTTAGAAAAATAAGTCTCTCTAATCTGAACCTCAGACACACAAGACGTCAATAGAACTGCACACCTGGCTGAGCCCAGTGCACTTTACCATTCCAAGGCTTAGTAAATTTTCTTTAAGAAATATTGGTGTGATATTATGAAGTGATAAAAAATCAATGAGGCAACGATTTCCCAGTCAGATGGAGTGCTTTGTTGTTGAATTAATTCTTTCATCTGCGGCTGCAAGGGCTAAAAAAGCATTGCTGAGTGACTTGGTGGAGATTTACTTGCTATGTTATTCCAGAGGAGGCTAAAATGAATCTTCAAATGATGGTTTTGACTACAATAGGGCACCTGCAATTACTTACTTTGCCACTCGTGGAAGACATCATTGATTAAATTCCAAAGCCTATTGATTGTAGTGGTGTGGCTGAACTTATTCTCATCTTGAGTTTCTGCATTTATAGGGTGCACTTAAATTAAAATTGTTGTTTGGTTGTTTTTTTCTTAACAAACACTGGAATGTGTTCACTAGTAAGAGAGCTTCTTTCTGAATTATTACCATTTTGTTTCTGGCAAGAGAAAATGAGAGGTGGAGGTTTAAGAACTAAAGTAAGAGGTGGATTTATTTGCATTGGAAGACTAAAGTTATTTCCTGTAGCTTCTTGTGAGATGGTTAAAACTAAGTTGAAAGATAGACAAGAATTCCTCAGTTTTCCATGTCATTTGTGTGATTTGCTGCCAGTTATGACACTCATAAAATTATGAAAATGTTATTAAAATGCTGTACTGAAAGTTTTAGAAGTGGAACAATCTGAATAGCAATAGCTTTCACAAAATGAGAGAAAATTAACAGTATTAAGGGCATTGTCATAAAAACAAATTGGAAGTCATGTAGAAATGAAGCATGTCGATGTCATCCCAGAAACAAAGAAGAAACTGTTTAAGTCTGAGTGACTGTAAAATTAAAAGGAAAGTTATTTTGTTTTCAATTATGTTATCAGCAGAAAATAGAGGAAATCTTTAAAATCTTGCTTTCCAGTAAGCAGTTGCTGTGAAATTCTGGCATACCAACAATTTAATGTCAGGAGAAAAATGTCTTTGAGAATGAAGTGGTCTCTTTAGATATGTTCAAACAGACACAGCCATCACACAGGAGTCAATATCGACAGACGTTAAGCCATTTTCTGTGTGTCTGTTTTGATACCTACCTGTATGTTGGCCATTACCTCATCAATTTAAAACACAAAAGCAGTGCATGATGCTTACTTACAGATAAGTAAGTATGTTCTTCTACACATCCATAAGTATACTCCAGCATACTTACAGATAACGTAAAGGCAATGACAAAGTCGGACGACCATGGCCACTTCAAATGGCCTGTGAACTCTGCAGTTCTTCTTTGGTGAGTGATTAAAATGTTTAAATCTATAGTGATGTATTCCTGAGAATGACAGGAAAAGACTGAAAGCTTGAGGAGGAAACTTAGTGTTTCATGTTTGGCATGAGTTCTCTTCCTACTGAGTTATTAGGTATTTTAAGGGAAAAAGAGTGACATTCTTTTCTTTTTTAGGTAGAAAGTAGTTCAAGCATCTGACTCTGGCAGAAGGTTATAGGCTTTCTGAACCTGAAATTCTCTGCATGTCCCCCCATCCTGGTAGTTGAGCTAAGATTCTACTGAATATTCAACTTATCTTGAGATTAAGTATATTGAAATAGTGTTTAAATCTCTAGGTTTCTTTGTGAAACCTGGCTTTGATCTAATTAGGTTTTAATTTCCTCAAGTTATTTTTTGGCTGTCATAGGCAATGTCCTGATTACGTGTTGGCTGTTGCTGATCCCATTTGGGAGTCATCTAAGTCTTCACCAGCGCCTAAGCAGGAGATGAGCATGGGCAATGCTGACCTCCACAGATTCAAATTCCCTTTGTTGGTCTAGCCCTGTATTCTCAATGCTTGTTGGCATTTCCCGCTGTGTGAGCCTCGAGAATCTATAGTAGTGGAGTGATCAGTGTTTATTGCAGTGTGCTTAGTACTGAGTAACAATAATTATTTTCTGGCTTCTGTTACTTTCTCCAAATAGAAAATGGTGACTTTGAGAAAAATTGGAGGTTAATGGGGAGGGGAGGAACCAACAGAAATTTGAAAATGTTATTTTTTAAGAAAAATTCCAAAACTGTGGGAAAATAGCTTTTCTGATCTTCACCAGTGCTTGTGACTTACTGCACTAGGCTGAAAGACAGGGACAAATTTTCTTCACAAACCTACCTGATTTTGTTCTGTAAAAGTGACTGAGGTACAATATGCATACTTTTTGTTTCAACCCAGCATGGATTTAAATGTGTAATGAGGTAGCAGACTGTGCTTGCAGTAACACAGGTGAATTGTTTTGTGTTCAATTGGATCATCTCCTAGCAATAATACTGGGTCAAGAGTTTGTCAAAACCCTGTTTTGATAGTCACCACTTCTGTCTTAGGGAAATACGGTCTCGAAAGTTATCAGCCACATCTGTAAAATGCGGAATTGTGAAACCTTGCAGTTATTTCTATTCTTGTAATTTAGAAGTCATTGTTATCCTTTTCAGCAACTGAAGTCTTGCTATCAAAGAGCTTTTTTGATGAAAGAACAGCTAAGCAAGTATTACTTGCTAATAATGCTTTAGTGCTGCTGACCCTCATACAAAAGAAATGACCTAATAAGCCCAGTTTTAAAATACATTGTATTCTGTCTTACTGTAAGACACAAAGCCTAACTTTCCCTTCTCAAAATGTGTGGGATAATAGCAAGGGGAGCACTGAAGTGCTGCTGGTGAGGCTAACTGGTAGGTTTTGCTGCTTGAGAGGTTTTAGGTGATAACTTACACAACACTAAGTTAAATGTCATTTTTTCTGAATTTCAAGGGCAATTAAAAATGAGATCATATACTCTCTCCTCATTGTGTTCATAAACCTTACTGAAATAAGATCCAGATAGCTCCTACTCTCTGAGAAACTATGACCCCAAAATGAAGTTGAACTTTACTTTGACATGTCATTTAGGGATCGTTGTTTACAGAGTAATAGCAAGGGGAGGTGGAAATTTCTGTCTTTCTGCAGCTACGATAATAAATCCGAATTCTGAAAAAACTCTCTAGGCTATCTTGAAAATTGAAGTACTAATTGTAGGTTTGCAAGTATAGCTGTGATATATAATTTTAATTCACTCATGCAGTGGTCAGAAAGAGAATCAGAACGAAATCACAGGCATTTGGGGTAATAATTACATTTACTTTTAAAATGTTTGTTCTGAAAGGACTACTGATATGATAAAAAAAGAAATCCTTCATGCTGTTGAACAAGTAATATGACAGAGGTTAAAGTAAATAAATTGCTGTTGAGATTTAGTAAAACTTCTGAGCATGTGTTGAACATAAAACCAGCAATCTCATCAGTTATGTATTAAAGTGCACAGACAGGGTACCTTTCAAAAAAGTACATTGCTATTCTGAATCTCTGAAGTGTTTCTGTCACTTTTGGCAATATATCTGGTGTATCTGTCAATTAGTCTTATAGAAAAAATATTTCTCCTTGCTTAAGGCTCTGACATTCAAGTTGAAAATAAAGGAAAGGTATTAGTTTCTGGCTGGAAAGCAGAATTTTTTGACTCTTGTTATATTTACATTCTTTCTTAACTGATTATTGATTCTGGAAGAATCCTGAGATGTATCTTGATATTTTAAACGGCATAGATGCCTGGGGCTGAGTTTAAGAAAGCATCATTTATTATAAAGTTTATTTCAGCTGATCACTCTTCTTTCGAAAGCCAGATATGTAATGGGAAAAGAGAGCCTTGTAGGCAAATCTATTACCTGTCCGCAGCATTTAAATGGATGGCTTTCCAGAGGAAAAGGCACATTTCAGTATCCATGTGGGTGTTGGTATGAGGAAACATGGCAGTTTGATGGCTCAAGTATGGTCCTTAGTTCATAATTTCTTAGGACTGCCAGAAATACATAGGTACTTGAATTTCAGTTTGGCTCCCTTTGAAGAGATTTTGCATCTCAAGTTGTGTGTTTTTAAGTGAGTAACCTGGTTTGACTTTGCATTAGAGGACCTGTGTGTGCAATTAAGAAACTTAAAAGTTGTTCTCATGATGCAAAAATTTATTCCTGCTTTGTGAAAAAATTGCAACCTGATGAAGAGCTGAGATATGCTAACTCAAGAAGAAAAGATAATTTTGGATTTATTAAGATGGTATTGCATTTATTTTTTAGCTTTGGACTTGTTTTCTGCATTTCAGTCCTTAGACCATTCAGGCTTTCATTCCAGGAAATATCCTGAGATACTTAATAGCTTCCTAAACATAAGCATATATTAATGCACAGAATTAGAATTGTTCTGTCTTGATAAGAGGAACCAAAGTATCCTGTGTACGTATGATAAGATGAGATTTATGGCACAGCATGTGAGGGTACGCCAGGAGCTTTGGTGTGCAATGGTAAGTGGGTTTATAGGGCAGAAGGGCAATGGGATACTAAAGATTAAAATAAAGATTAAATCACAAAAGACGAGAAATATGATTTCAAACAAATCCAACCAGATACTCTGAAGATTTAACCAATTTTCAACAGGGGATAGGGTCATAAAGAAGGGCAAAAAATGCTTTTCTAAAGTCATTATATTTAACTCCTTCACTAACATCTAGGTTTAGTAAGTTAACTGCTAGGAAAATGCTTATCACTGAAAAAGTAATCTCAGAAACAATCAGGGCAAGGTGACAAACAGTATTGTAAGCGTTTATATTTTACTGAAATTGCCAAAGGGCAAAAGTCTTCCAAGGCTGGTGAGGAGAATATCAGTCCTGTGTGGAAAATTGTTTTAGCAAGAGGGTTCCATAACTTAATAAATGCTGAAATTTGAATATCAAGTGTTGCAATACATATGAGCCTAAGCCATGTTTAGATATATTTATCCTGCTGGGGGTGTGTGTTTGTGTGTATTGTTTTGCTTGCTTTGTTTTTTTTCCCCCCAGTGCAACACTCGAGATATTTTTGTTTCAGGCTTAGGCTGGATCTAGACACTTGTGTCAAAATGAGAATTTTACTCCTGTAGTATTGATTTCTCTGTATGCTGTAACCCCCTCTGCCTGCACCTACTCTGTAACTTCTTCTTGACCTACCCAGTTTAGCTCTGCATCTTCCAGGGATCCAAGGTCTTGCTCCAACACAGCCTAGCTACATAACCTGAGCCCAGATGTCTGAGAAAATTACGAAGTTGTGAGAAAGTCTATAAGAAAACAAAACAAAAGGTAAAATTACAGGCAGAGACAGAACTGTAGAGACAAGGATTGTTAGTACCTCAAAAATTGATGGGAAAAGAGCCAATGTGGAAAAGTACAAAAAAATAAAGAAAATGGAGAGGCTGGATGGAGGTCAGCAGATACAGCTGTGAGCCAGTCGTGTCTTTGGTGCCAGCAGAGGTGGTGAAGGGTGGCAGCCTGGCTGCTTGGGGAATCTGCTCCAGGCTGACCCCTGTCCTCTTGCCTGACCAACAAAAACCCTTTGAGTCTTTTATCAGGGGAGTGAGTAGCCTAGCAACTCTTACACTTACTGTCTTGTGTGTGCTCATCAGTAAATAATTGCTTTACACTTTTAAGCTGTTTGTATACTGCTGGTGCAGTCTCTTTGCACATACCCCAATAAATAAACCAGTTGGCAACACACCCACCAAGGCAATTCCAACAGGGTATCTCGGTATGTAAAGAAAAAAACCCAACAACCAAACCAAACAAAACCAAAACCCTACAAAAACAAAACAGCATATCCTATGCTTCCTTTCCTTCATCAGCGATGTACAGGTAGGACAAACTACAAGGGGAGAAAAGTGATTCAGGGCTGTTGAAATCCAGTTACATTCTCATTTCTTATTTATCTGCCTGTTAATTGTTGTTAAGGGTGTGATCCAAAGATGAAGCATACCATTACTGATGATTCTCAAAGTAGCTTGTGTTGTCTACAATTTCTCTTGCTATTGTTTTAGTAGGAATTGTAGATGGAGTACAGTTAATCAATATATCGCCAGCAATTCAGGGTTGCATAAGGTGTGTGGGAGATGTATTTTTGTATTTCAGATTGTGCCTCATATAATTTCCCAGTTTAAAGTTGTTTTAATATCTGTTAATCCAACTTGATTTGTATCCTGACCTTCAATATGAAAAGCTTAAATCCACTGTTTCAGCAGCTGCTCAGGAGAAGAGTTGGCATTCTGTTTGGTTTATTTCCTTGTCTCTCATTTAATTTTGTTTTGCATTTTGATTTTGGGGGGTTTGGGCTGAAAAATGCAGCTTAGCTAAGAAGAGACTTATAAAATATGTATCACTGGAAATAATATTTTCTGCTTTGAAATTTATATGCCTAATATGTGAGTTCAATCCACCCTCATTATGTCTTTTGGATAATAAACTCTTTCATGTCCTTCTTCACCCAGCCCCTTCTCTTTTCTTTCTCTCTTTCTCTCTAATGTCCTCGTTGAAATCAAACCCTGTGTAGCAATATCCTTTTCAAGACATCAATGCTAAAGTGTACATGACATTTGAAAATATTAGATTTATTGAGAAGAATTAATCCAGTAAAAACAGAGAGATAATGACATCTTTTTAAAGACCACAGTCAATTTGTATGGAAAACAGTATTTTATTTACAGCATAGTATGTTGAAATACTTGGTGAGCAACACAGGTGAATGCTCTGGGCTCGATTGTTATTTTTAAAGGCTGAAATTAGTTTACCCCATTAATTTAATAGAAAGAATGGTATCATTGGAAACTGGCAGATGGTTATATCCTTCTAAGACATTAACCGAGCAATGTTTTGTTTGGTCTATAAATACAGTATTTTCTTAAGAGTGCTGCTACTTGGTGCAGCTCAGAAAAAAAGAAAAAGCCAGGTAGAAGCAAGACAATTCCACATGATACGTATATAGAACTGGAAGCAAAAGCAGAGAAGAATGAACAAAATAGAGAAGTATCATTGGACATTCATGGACAATACACCAAGACAAGAGCAGAAGTGGTTTTGGTTGATTTTGTTTTTAAAAAAAGAATTCATGAATTAAATGATGAATTTTCAGGTTCCTCAAAGAGTTGTTCTGGAACAAAACTGTGATGAAACGGTAACACTGTCGGCCATAAAAGAACGCAAAAGCCTTTTTATAGTGTGATTGAGACTGAGGCCAAGGAAGGGGACAGGAGGGCGGTTAAGAGAGGAAGGAGAAGGAAGAAAAATGTAGGATAAAGATTTCAAATAGATGTAGTTATAAAGCTACTGGCAAGTGATTGTGTCAAAGCTGCAATGGAGAGAAGGGTACTGAAAAAATGTGATAAATACTGTAGGGTAGTGGTGCTCTTTCTCTTCAGTCCTATATCAAAGCTTCTTGGACTTTTTAAATTTTAAACTAGTGCTGTGTTCAGTGCAGGTGTAGGACATCTTTAAAGCAGAATTTATACTTGTGTTAGCAGAATTAACTCAGTGGCTGGATGCAAATCAATTCTACTCTGGAATTTAAAAAATGCAGCTCATTGAAGGGGTTGTGGATGAACAACGAACAAAGAAAAATATCACATGCAAAGATGAAGGAGAAAGTGAAAGATTAAGGGCATTTCCTTGAGTTTAGTTAAAAGGGAGGTGGGGGCAATCTGATGAAGAGGAAACATATTCAGAGTGAAGATAAGACATAAGCAACCTGATAGACTTATGGATACACAATAAAAATTAAACAAACCCTGCTGGGAGGGCTGGACTTTGAAGTAGCCCTACCTTGTTTTATACTCCCGTTAGAAGCCAAGCTTCATTTAGGTACAGTTTAGAAGTTTTAAAGATGAGCTTTTTCA
This sequence comes from Eurystomus gularis, assembly GCA_013400335.1. Classification (NCBI taxonomy): domain Eukaryota; kingdom Metazoa; phylum Chordata; class Aves; order Coraciiformes; family Coraciidae; genus Eurystomus; species Eurystomus gularis. The sequence continues at coordinate 270,620 of VZZY01012777.1, forward strand.
GTAAGGGGCCTGAGGAGTTAATGTTTAAGGCCTACTTTTTCAGTAAGTTTCACTTTGGTGGATTATTTTTAATGAAGCGCTACTGCCAGAAACAGTATATATGTCTCTAAGCTTTCTACTTTTTTTTTTTTTAGAACATGATCATTTAAAAATTGTTGGGCAGACTCCAGTCCATATATTTTTTTCCTGCTTCTTTCACATAACATCCATCTGAGAAGCTTCAAAGAGGGTCCTGAGCTCAATATGCCTATAGGAGTAGGAAAATGCTTAGTAGATTGAGTCCTCATGCTAGAACTGATAAGCAACTTGAAATAAAATGAGTGCAAAAAATTCATGTAAAGCTTTATGGCTGTTTGAGAGTTAGTAGCGACTTTTAATCTTTCTATGAAGTGTTAATAACTCTAGCAATGCACAGCTTAAAATGGTGTCAGACAGATCTGATAGTTTGATAGATAAATTGGAGCAACATAAACCTTTGTGCTGCTGTGATTTAGGAGGACCAAGTAAAAAGGACCTTAGACAATTACATACTAAATTGTTCCACTTTCAACATCTCTTGTTCTCTACATTTTTATTCGATTGTGCACGTGTCAGCTAAGTATTCTGTCAATGAACTTACAACAGTGATTCATACAGTCTCCTTCATGAGAAAAAATGAAGTGATTTTGAAAGATGAAGCAGTTGAAGATAATTTTCTAGAGCACTGTATGTAGTTGATGTGTGTTGGTGTGTTTATGTGTGTATCTGGCTGGTTACAGCCATACTTGATATAATGATAGAGGGCCTAATGATAATGAGAGGGCCTATGTAATGATAGAGGGCCTTGAACTTGCCAAGCCTCTCTCCATCATCTGTCATCAATCCTGGTCAACTGTGGAGGTCTCAGATGACTGGAGACTTGCCAATGTGACACCCATCTCTAAGAAGGGCACGAAGGAGGATCTGGGGAACTACAGGCCTGTCAGCCTGACTTCGGTACCAGGGAAGATTATGGAGAGGTTCATCTGCACACAGCAAGTGCAGGACAACAGGGGGATAAGGCCCAGCCAACATGGGTTCATGAAGGGCAAGTCCTGTTTAACCAACCTGATCTCCTTCTATGATCAGGTAACCCACCTAGTGGATGAGGGAAAAGCGGTGGATGTTGTCTACCTGGACTTCAGTAAGGCATTTGACACCGTTTCCCACAGCATTTTGCTGGAGAAGCTGGCGGCTCAAGGCTTAGACAGGTGGACTCTTCACTGGGTTAGAAACTGGTTGGATGGCCGAGCCCAGAGAGTGGTGGTAAATGGAGTCAAATCCAGTTGGCAACTGGTCACAAGTGGTGTCCCTCAGGGCTCAGTTTTGGGACCAGTCTTGTTAAATATTTTTATCAATGACCTGGATGAGGGGATCAAATGCACCCTCAGTAAATTTGCAG
>VZZY01012777.1:272091-333815 GCA_013400335.1 Eurystomus gularis
CAGGTGGCCAAGAGGGCCAATGGCATCCTGGCCTGTATCAGAAATGGTGTGACCAGCAGGAGTCATGCCCCTGTACTCGGCACTTGTGAGACAGCACCTTGAGTACTGTGTCCAATTCTGGGCCACCACAGTACAAGAAGGACATTGAGGTGCTGGAGTGAGTGCAGAGAAGGGCAAAGAGGCTGGTGAGGGGTCTGGAGAATGTCATATGAGGAGCACCTGAGGGAACTTGGTTGTTTAGTCTAGGGAAGAGGAGACTGAGAGGAGACCTTATTGCTCTCTACAACTACCTAAAAGGAAGTTGTAGCGAGGCTGGTGTTGGTCTCTTCTCCCAAATTGCTAATGATAGAATGAGAGGAAATGGCCTCAAGTTGCATCAGGGGAGGTTTAGATTAGATATTAGAAAGAAATTCTGTACTGAAAGAGTGGTTGGGCACTGGAACAGACTGCCCAGGGAGGTGGTGGGACCATCATCCCTGGAGGTGTTCAAAAAATGAGTAGATGTAGCACTTAAGGCTATGGTCTAGGGGCTAGAGAGATATTAGGATGAAGGTTGGACTGGATGACCCTGGTGGTCCTTTCCAACCCTAATGATTCTAAGATTCTAGGTAATTAACTTGCTGCAGATTTCCTATTAAGTATAAAAGCAGGTGATGGGAGATTCTCCCAAGCATTTCTAAGGTTTTACAAGGTGAAGTCAAGTGTGTGTGTGTGAAAGAGAGAGATTGAGATTCTCAATATTAATTTAGGGAAAAAATAAAACTGAGTCTCCCTGATTGCAACAACCATGGCTTCATCGACTGTATCATCTGTAGGATGACATAGACACAGGTTTTAAGGTTGTAGCTTTATTTTTAGAATGTAATTGAAATAACTGTAATTTAGCATAGGTTGCATTTAGTACACGTACAAGGTGACTACCCAAGGTGGTAAGGATACTAAAAGTATCCTTCAAGGGGAAAAATCAAGAAGATACATTCAGCTGAATGTGGAGTGTTTTTTTCTCCTCCTTTCCAAGGTCATGGTCTGCCAGCTTGAATCCTGTAATGGGTTTTCTTAGTCATGGCTGAGGAGCCATCAGGTTGTTTCTGGATCTGCTAATTGCAGGGCCTAATAACTAAACTCACCTGCTAGGTCTTTTGATAGTTTGCTAAGTTTGTGACACAGCAGAGGAACACCTGCTCTCAGCAGCTTCCTTTTTTTTCCTGATTTGCCTCATCCTATGGAGGAGCATGTGGTTAGTCTTTGTCCACCAGGAAGGAACAGTCTTGCTGATCTCTGCTGTATTACAGGACAATGTTCTTGTAACACAGATGACTCTGCTTCAGTTGTGGCCTGCTAAGGCTGAACAAAGGAGCTGCTCTTTACTTTTTGGCAATTTGGTAGCTCAGGTGAGTTCATACTTAAGTATTCTTGTGTGCCTAGCATGCAATCATCTTTCTTATTGGGGCTCTGATGAGGGTGGCCATTAGTGAGTCATCTTCCTGCCTGGCCAAATCTTTCACTAATGGGAAATCTTTTACGAGTAAAAGTTTCCAGGCAGAATCTGGGCAGGGCCCTGAAACCGTTATTGTTACATGCAGCTATTTGAGACCAGGAACATAATTGCTGAGAGCATCACGGAAAGTCCATTGCCACTGAGTGATCATTAACAGCAGAGTCTGGACTGAATTCAGCACTTCCCAGCTGGCCATAGTCAAGAAACAGAATTACTGGAGTAACTACTTAAGCAAAAATAGCAGAATTTGTGTCTTTGCATTTTGTGTATTTATAAAAGAGCTGCATAAATACATCGGTTCTAGCTAGAAACATGAGCTTTATTTTTAACTACATAGTAGCTAAGCCTGTATTTCATATTAAAAGGTAAATTAAGCTTAAATAGAAAGCCCTGTACTCATGATCAACAATAGATTTTTACTGGAATGCTTAACTGCATCCACTGTGCCAGTATTTGAAATTATTTGAGTTTGGATTATAGAGTAATATAATTTGACACTGGTAGCTCTGTAGAAATTTTAAATATGTAAATGCATATGCATGAAAACCTGCTCAAGTGATTTTTCTATTTACTGCAATGTGCTTTGTATGATCAGTCATTAATAATAGTAATCAAAACCCAAAAGGTTATGCCCCTCTTTAATTTTGGGGGATTGCAATAGCAGCTGTGGGATTTTATCGTGCACCTCTGAAATGAGTAGCAAAACTGCTGTTGCCTTTGGAGGCTTCCCTGTTAGTATTTACAGCATGCTTTCTGCTTCTGGGCATCACAGATGGTATCTGCATTGGGCCTGGAAGGATCCTCTTTGACTTCATTTGGGTTTGGACAATGTCCCATCTTTGAAACTGTTAGTTAATCCCAGTGGCTGAAGGTCACAAAAAGGGGAAAGTTTTATACATGTAAGTACAAGTTGGATTTGAACTCTGGAGTCATGCCCCTGAAGTTGTTTCCTAACAGAACCTGCGTACATATATGGTGAGCTCGAAACTGGGGCCACATATGGAAGAGTATCAGTTCTTCATTTATATAGCTATCGCTTGTATTTGGAGTGCCTTCTAGCAGCTCAGTAAATCTTTGGTGGAGAACATCTGTACTTGTTTATACATTACTGAGCTTTCATATTCTCTGGTCCATGCTCCTCCACCCCCGATATTTTAAAGATGCAAAGGCTTTGTGTGACTCAGAATGCTGTGCTGCGGAGCCCACATTGTATTTCAGTATATGCTGTAGTCCCTGCAGGGATGGTTAGAGCTATGGGATGAAAAATCAGTCAAAATAAAGTTGAAGGAAAAGGAATCAGTGCTAATGAATATGGGAGGAAGGGAATTTTATAAACTGTATATTGTACAATGTTAATTGACATTAAGTACTTGCAGACGTATTAATGCACGCACCTTCTTTCTTGTATGGGAAGACATTCAATTTTCAATATATTGCATGTGACGATTCATGGCAGGTATGTTATTTTGTACAGCAGGATAATATGATTCATTGAACTATTTGCAAAGTATAGGATTAAATGGTAGGAAATAATGGATGATTAATTGTCAGCTCAAATTCAGCCTCGGATCTTGATGTAATTTTTTTATTTGGATACAAGGAAATTTTGAAACTTGCTCGCTTTCCTAGGGTGATAAAAGCAGCATTGCAACTGGGCGTTCTGCATATTTCTTCTCATACTTTGCTGTAAGATGAAATTTGACTACTTTCACTACTTTCACATTTGTAAGTTGTAACACCTTGTTGTACAGGTATTCCTTCCATCAGGATTTAATCAAAGTCCTGAGAACTGAACCTCTCAGTGCAGTATCAGCCAAACTGACTGCTCACTGTTGTGTTTGCATACAGCCACTTGTAACATGGGTTTGTAATACAGGTTCCTTTCCTCGATAACTATCTCAGTTTACAGGTGACCTATGGCAAGTGGAAAGAGGGCAGGATTGCACATCTGGATATTAAATTGAACAGCTGCATGGAAATATCTGTATTTACTGCAATGATGCAGGCACTTTATTTTTCCCTCCTTTTCTTTTTTTCAGGTGGGTGGCTATTGTTAAGATGTCTAACATGGCTTGCAGCCTCTGTTAAGAACCAATTTCTCTTCAGGATTTGCTTTGTGAGGAACAGTAAGATGCATAATGGTTTGGAAATCTAAGCCTGGAAAGAGCCAGAGGCTGTGAATGCCCCTGTTGTAGTGCACAAGCTGTTGCAAAGGGGGGATGTTGCAGAGGCAATGTTAGTTTAATTTGCAAATGGGCTGAGGAATCATAATAGCGAGTATGATTAAATGAAATCAATGTGCAAAAAAAACAACCCAAAAAAATCCAAACCCTAACATGTTAGATTGCCTATGTAGAGATATTTTAAGTGTGTTACACTGATGAAGCACTAAAGATGCAATTTCACATCAGGACTGTACAGATTCGTCATCTTTACATCAGTGCAGTGTAATGAAAACTAAACATCTGGGCTTAGGTTGCCCAAGTCCTAGGAGGCAATCTTAGCCTTTTTCTCAACTCTGGGAGAGCAGCTCTCTCCTCCCTGGGTGTTTGGCCTCATTCTGAAAATTGTGCATTGCTCTGTCTGAATCCCCACCACTTCTTAGAAAAAGCTCCTCTCTGCTTTTTCTTGTCTTTCTCATCTTTCCTTGACATTGCTTAGATCCTGAAGTATTTCTGAAGATCCAATTCCTGTTAAACTGAGAGCTTTTGAAGTAAGCATATGTATATTTAGAATTTACTGATGCTTCTTTGAAGAACTCTTCTTGCCCTCTTTGAATAGCTCTAATGAGTTTCCTTAGTCTGATTTAGAAACATAACACAGCTCAATGTTATTGTAAAGACTGCAGGTATGTTTCATAATACATCTTATGGAAATGTTTGATGCTGCAAAAGCAAAAAGAACAAGTCTGGTTTTAGGGGTTTTATTTTGTTAGTGAACTGGCAGACAAAGAACAAACTAAGAACAAAAGCTGAAGCTGCACCCTGCTTTTTGATGTGATAAATACTTTGAAGACCTCTGATGCGTGCCTGATGCACTGCAGGTAATAGGCTTAGTATGGGAAATTGGTTTTGATTTCATGTGAGAATGACTCAGCACTTTATTAAAAATGAGATCTGTTGGTCAGTTAATGCAATGAATTAAATAAAATCACTTTCAGAAATTACCTTAGGTAGGGGGAATCTTTTCCCTGATGCCTTTTTTTTTCCTTAGGTGTAAGGGAAGGGCTTGGAATTGAGCACAAATGCATAGACACAGTAAAGAAAACCTGACTGTCTTTCACTGATAGTTCTTAGGTAAACGTGTTAGGAAATCTTTGGTGTGTTGTTCTTCTCATTTCATTGTGCATTAGATCTCCAGAGAAAGTAAAAGTCATTAAAACACACCAGTGGCAACAAGGGTTACATGTTGGAATTGGGTACTGCCAGGCAAATAAAAAAACCCCTTGTGTTAACATCCCTGGATTTATTCCAGGATTGTGTTTAAAGAGGAGTGTTTTCTCCTGGAAAAAGTAACCAAAGTGATGTACTTCTCAGATAATGCCTTTTAGGAAAATGGCATTGTTCAGTGAGGTCCCTAGTTTGGTGTTTGCATGCAATTAGACAGAAGTAATCTGAAAACTGGATGAGAAGAGAAAACTGACTAAGCTGTTTTTTAGTTTCTCTCCAGGCAATAAGAGTATTTGTGCTTTCAGTAAGGCCTTGGTTCTTCTCCTGTTTCTGACAACCTCTCTTCTATCTTCATCCAAATATTGTCTTAGCAGAAAATACTCTAGTTGCAGAAATACTTTGGACTGACAGTGATCATGAAAATATTAATGTTTTCTTCAAAATCACATAGAAGGTCTGCTAAATATCAGCTCATTCTTTAGAAGTACCATTCATGAAGCTCTCCATAGTCTGAGAATTTGATGAAAACAGTTTGTTTTCCTTATAGTTGGCTTTGTGCCATTTTTTCTTTTGGAAATGGAAGTGTGGTAGCTTTTCCCTGGTTTGTGGGATGGTGCAATTTAGACACATTTTGGTTCCTTTTTATCCCCTCTCTCTGCTTGGGGGAAGAATAATTACAGGGCAGGCAAATGAGGGGTAAATTTGTAGTTCACTAGCTAGTCTGTGGTTGCACTCACTGTAGATACTCTCAGTTCTTTACTTCATTGCAGAGATGCTTTCTAATTACAGTAAGAATCCTTAGAAGAAAAAAAGGCAGTTATGAGGAAATAGTGTGATATGCACTAATGACCTTGCCTATTTATAGGCAAACTTATCCAATGTAGAGAACCCATCAAAGTATTGCCTACAATATATATTCATGGGGTTTTTTTACCTGAGAATCAAAGAACTTACAATTTATGTTATCAGTGATTTCTCCAGTTCTGTCTTGGTGTTTTCTGCATTAATTTTATTTCTTTGTTAGATTGTTAAATTATTTTGTTGTTCTGGAGAAATGGTTTGGGGGAGTATAAGGCGTCTTGATGCCATCTGTTTAATATTGAATTTTTACCTTCAGAGGTAGTGGATTGGGAGAACTAAAAACCATTTCAGAATATAAGAAAATATATAATTGTAAATATCTCTTCCTCCAGGTGGATTTGGAGGCATTTGCCTTCATTACTTTCATTACTGTGCTTACAGGAGACTTCACCTCCACCTCCCCAGAAGTGCTCAAGCATCTGCAACTCAGAGGTGATGAGTTGAACCAGAGGAGGTATCTGATCATGCTAGGGTCTGACCCTTACAAGTTTTTTCTACTGAAAAAATATTCACCAGGAATTTGAGATCGGTCTCATAGTGCCTAAATAAAGTATGTAATTCTGCATGGTTAACTCTATGCTTGTATGCATTCTCAGACCTATTGGTGAGTAACAGTAATTGCTTTAAGTCAAGGAAAATGTATTGTGCTCAATTTGGGAAAGCCATTAAGCGTGTTCCCAGTTAAGCATGCAATTGCCAGTTCTAGCTGAGAACTCAGGTGCATAACGCCTGGGAAATTGCTGTTCATTCAGTGTCTGTGTCAAATCATCAGTTATGCACCTGCAAAAATGTCTCGCTTCTAGCTTTATTAAGTTTCCCATGATCATTCCCAAAACATGTTCCAAAGTGGAGTTGCTCCTTTTCCTGAGGATAGGGCCTTGGTAGTTTTTATTGCTTTTTAATTTTATTTTTATTTTTTTTTTACTTTAATGTGTATTTAATGTGTTTTTCTAGTAAACAAAAGCAAAAATTGCCTTGTGCTTTTGAGCTGGTTAAGTGTTTGTGATCGTAAGAGAAGCTCCCATCTGGGAGCAAGGACTTTTAAGAGTTGTCAGTTTTGTTTTCTGTCTTAAAATTCTTTGAGTGACAGTGGAGGAAAAAAGGCCACACACAAAAAAGCCGTTAAAGGGCAAACAAGACAGGGTTGCAGTAAAGCAAATAAAGCTGCTTAGCTTATATTAACCAAATGCCATAGGGAGTAGCTGCTAGTGAACTGTACAATTTATTTAAGTATAAGTACTCTGAAGGGGTTTGTCTTGAGTGTTTAGTTCATCTGGAGAAATACATTCCAGGAAAAAAAAATCCCAAAATTCAGAAATCTGCACCAGTATCTGTGATTTCATATTTGCATATAGCTAACTTGCAAGCAAGAACAAAGATACGTGCAAGTAAATAAGGCATTTTTATAGTGCAGGAGTTATTGAGGAAAAAGATCTGAAAAATCAGGCATTAGCTAACATCTCAGAGATGCTACAAACCTTTAGCTTCAAAAAATATTAGTAACTTGCTTAAGTTTTGTCAGTGCAGTTACTACTGAGTGCTACAGGAAAGGTGATGTTGAGGCAGTTCTGAAGAGCAAGGGCAGTGGAAGAGTGAGGGAAAGCGTAGCAGGTGAAGGATAAGAGAGATGGAAGTCTGAGGGCAGAGGAGCATCCAGCCAAAGCAGGAGTAAAAGGATAGGGGCCTGATGGAAAGGAAAAACTTGTCCATTTGGGGTTGGTTAGGGAGCAGTAGTGGTGATGAGAAGAAACAGAGGATGTCATTGATGGGGATGAGGGAAACAAAGCCACAGAGATGAATTTAGGATCTTAATAATAGAATCATTTAGTCTGGAAAAGACCATTAAGTCCAACGGTTAACCTAACACTACCAAGTCCACCACTAAACCATGTCCTTCAGCACCACATCAACATGTCTTTTAAATACCTCCAGAGATGGTGACTTCCCACTTCCCTGGGCAGCCTGTCCCAGTGCTTTACAACACTTTAAGGGAAGAAATGTTTCCTAATATCCAGCATAATCCTCCCCTAAGGCAACTTGAGGCTATTTCCTCTTGTCCTACCGATTGCTACTTGGGAAAAGACAACGACACCCACCTTACTAAAACCTCTTTTCAGGTAGTTGTAGAGAGCAGTAAGGTCTCTCCTCAGCCCCCTCACCACTAGTATTTCAAATGTATCTAAACTGTCTCCAGGAGGATATTTTGCTTTCTATTTTAGTACTGTTGTTATTACTGAAACTTATGAAGTGTGTGTGGGATGGAGGGGAAGATGTGGCAGATAAAATCAGGCCGTTTGCATCCAGAGTGTGGCTGGCATGCTGACCTTAGAGTAACATGCAGCAAGACTCAGCAGGCACTGTGTATAGGGGCATATTGTCTTTTCACTTACAGGCAGAGGATGTGCCAGAGAAAGGGCAAAACCTGCCCTGCTGGCATGGTCTCTGGATGGGCCTCTAAGCAGGCTTGATAAAAGCAAAGTGAGGCATGGACGTGCTTTCTTCATATTATGGTTGGAAGAGGTTGCCCTGAATTATTCTGCCCTGATGATGTGTGTCTCTCATGTTCAGACAAATCTCCAGACATGCAGCACTCCTCCCTGTCCCCATCCCCTCAGTATGTAAACCTAGGCAAGCAGCTCTCCAGTGCAGATAGTCTTTATCTGTCAAATGTATTCATGCCCTGGAGGCTCAGTCTTTCTGCTGCATGCTACCAAAGGGTAGGAATTCTCTACTTTCGGTGTCTACTTTTAGTCTTCTTGGAAAAATTAGATGTATGGAATAATCTTGGAGTGCTCCCGGTGTAAAATCATCAGCACTTCAGGTATATGGAGTTTCTTTCCTGACTGTTTGCAGTGAATTGCAGTACAATATTTTGGATGCAATTCTTGGCTGTTTTCTTCATTGCTGAGGTTCTGCCTGACCACTGAGAGAAGCTATGGCCAGCTTGACGCTGAACTATAGACTTGGCTTTGACACAAGGTCTGTAGGACCTGAGCATGACCATGTGTGCCAGGCTCCATGAAACAGCATGTAATTCCTCTTCATATGGACTTACCAGGTTACAGAATTCCTGAAAGGTGACATGACTCCTTGCATGCTTTGACTGATGTTGGTAATCTTGGACAAAGTATTGATGCAAAGTTGAAAAGGGAAAGTATTAGTCATTAACCATGCAGTGGTAGTTTGAGAAATGTAACACCTGTGGGACTGGCCATCTCTAGATCTGTTCAACAATGAGCCTTTTCATTTGAGAACCAGTTTGTAAGTCAGTATTTTAGATCCTGAAGCATTCACAGACATTTTAACAAGACCCTTTCTGAAAAGGATAAAACATCTTTGCCCTGTCTGCCTTAGAGAAGTGATCTTTTATCATATCAAAGACCAACCCCTGCCCACCACAGGTACTGGTTCAGTTGACCTTGAATCTCTAAACGGAAAGCGCTGTGATCAGATCTGTAGCTTTGTGGCCAGGTACAAAGATTAACAAAAGATTGTATAGGAAATTACGTATAATCTTACTTTTCTCAGTTTAAATGCCAGTGAATTAATTTCCCAGCCTTGCCTTTCTGGAATAGATGGGAACAGTCCTAACCAAAACTCTTGTCAGGCTAACATCAATAAATCTAATTTCCTTTTTCTCCACCAAGAACATCAGCAATATTCTCCTTTCTGCAGAGTCATTAGACAGAAAGGAAATTTTTGTCCTTCTCCTGTCTGTGAAAAAGAGGGGTAGGGGGAAACCCAGATATTCTGCAGGAGCTGGACACCAATTATATTTGTCTAAGTAATCAGCAGAGAACAAATTTATCCTTCTTAAATGGAGGCCCATATGCTCATTGATTGTAGCCATACTGTACAGGCTGCTGTTTTTCATCTGCTATTTTGGTGGGGGCTAAAGAAGCCTGGAGGGAATAAATGTGTTTGGCAATATTAAACCTTTTATTGTTGGAGCAGGAGGCATTTGTGATCACTGAAGCTGTCAGAGTTTACTGCAACAATATGAAATACTCAGGTCAAATGATCTGTGACCTAACAGTTGTATAGATCTCTTATCGACTAATACAGATGCTCTTTGCAGGTTTAGGGTCAGCACATATTTAGATACTGATGTATTAAAATGCTACTGAATCACACAGAGGCGTTATTTCCTCCCTTGTTGCTAAGCCTTCTGCTGGGCAGTGATGGCTTGAAATTATAGATGAAAGCTGAAGGACAAGGCTTAGATAAATATGTATCCTGGAAATGGCATGCATGCTTCAGGTATTTTCAATAATGTGAAAAATTTCTTTGCAATGTGGATTGGTGTACTTGTAAGAAAATATACTGTATCTTCACTTTGTAAAATGCTGCCTGTTATTCAGAGATACTGGGTGTTGTCTGAGAAACGAAGTAGTTCTAGAAAAGCAGGAATATATGGATTTTGAGGAAAAGATAAAATTTCAGGAAAAACTTTAAGATGTAGAGGAATGTGTGGTGGACTGGTAGATGTAAGTGCTACTGAGAATTTCCTCTTGCTAAAGCTGCTCACACATGAAGATTACAGAATGCTGAAGTTTGCAAAACTGAAGATTTCTGGAATGGCACAAAATGTCTTGTTTACTTGCCCGTTAGATTATCTACCATAACAAATACAACTGTTACTTGCCTGTATTTGTGGAAGCATGCAGAGAATTTTGCAATATGTTTTTAATCAATTATGTTTCTACTCCATATGTCAATAACATCTGTATGTTCATAATTTATGCTAATTCAGGTGTCTCAGGACAAAGCTGATCTTTGTAGTTATAAACATCGTGGAATTTATTAACTGATGTGACTGTTATAAAGCACTATTTGACTAGAATTTACTAAACTATTAACAAATGTTTAAAACCTCAGAAGGGACTGTCAAAAGTTGAATGCTATTATCTAACCATGTCTAGACTACTTGTCAGGCTAGCAGAGGAACTGGCAAGTCTGCTATTTTTAGTTAGGATTAAAATAAGTGACTTGAACTAGAAAGTGAAGTTTGTGGTCTCCAAAAATATCAGGTAATCAGCATATGCTTTATCTTTGAATGCAATCTCTTTTTATCATACTTATACTGTCTAGGAGTTGTATGGGTTTAATACTCACAGTACTTTAATGAGAGATGCTGTGAGAATTATAGTGTTTTACCACTGAGCAGTACTGAGTATTTCAACTATTTGTATGTATTTATTTTCAGTTCTTTAAACCTACTCTTGATTTTTAGACTGGCAATAACATAAGAAAATAGTAAAATTTCTGAAATATCCCTTTCTGAGTGACTGTGATCAAGTTCCCAGATTTACTGAAATCACTATGAGTGTCTCCTTTGATCCCTGTGCCCTTCGGGTCAGGCTGTAAGCATTTAATGTTTTCCTGTAATTTCACTCTTATTTCTTTGGCATAGTGACATACCTGGGATGTATCCTGAAGTGCTCTGGGAACTGAATTGTTTTGCTTCTGAAAGATTTCTCTTTACTGGAGATGACCTTGGACTCTCATTCTTTGCTTTGAAAAACTATTTAAGTGTCAGGGCATTACCCAGCTCCGACAGGCATGAGTTACGAGGGTGGTTGATTTCAGTGAGTTTTTTGGTGTAAACATTTGCTATTTATATGCCAACTCTCACTTTTTTAATGAAAAAAAAAAACTTTAAACTGTTAAAAATGGCTGATTATTTCTTACACTGAAGTACATCACAGTATTCAAAATTCAATTATAGAAAAGAAAAAAGTTTTATTTGCCCAAATGCTTTTCTTTGCGCAAACAGCAGTAGTACTTGCAATTAGTGTTCACTCCAGGTTTACTACTTCGAATATCAGGAAAAGTTGAGTGCATCTCTGCACCAAGCAAGGCATCATGTTTACTGATATTCTGTGCCATTTAGCACACAACCTACAATAGAGAGATTGTGGGTTCACTGCCTATTTTTCTGCCAGAAAGTATTTTTCTTTCACAGTTGGACCCAATTGAATTCTACTCTTTTATGGGACTTCAGGGAATGCTGGATGGGGTTGTTGGAATCATGTTTGGTTTAGACCTGTATTTTGTGTTCAGATCTGTACATTAGGTTTCCACTGAGGTTTTTATGTGTCCATAATAGAAATATTATGGAAATATATTAGAAAATAATAGAAAATCCGTACATGATACTACAGCTTCAAGCGGGTTAGGATGTGGTTATCTAAGAGACTGCTTCATTTGCACGGCCATGTTTCTACAGCTGTTAATAGCAAATTCACCCAAGGTTGTGCTTAGGAAATAGGGATCAGGAATGCATCAGCTCCCTGCAACTTCTGCCTTCCCACTTGGTTTGCAATACCAGCATTTGCTGGTGCCTGCCTTCTTACCTTCTACTTACGTTACACTCATACTTTCTTCTTGTAGTATGCAGATTTGGGATTGGCTGATGTAGTCTCTAATTAAAGTAAGAACCAATACAAATTGCTAAGACAATCCTACAGTCCATTTTTCCCTTCAACTTTGAAGAAGCTGGTAAAGTTTTTTGTTTAAATATTTTTAAAAGGAGTGTCTGTCCCTATTCTTCTGTGCATCCAAGGAGTAAGCTTCAAAAACTCTGGAGGAAAAGGCACAATTATTAAAATGTAAATAAGAAGTTAGTATCTACCAAGTTTTGGTAGCATCTACCAAGTTCTGTGTAGCATCCTTCAATACTTTGAGGCAAGTTTAAATACTGTATTATTCACTGTCATTGTACACCTTCCTACTGGAGCAGCAACAAATTGGTCCCCATGCATTTGCCTGCTGTGCTGATGGAATTCAGACACGCATTCAGATAAGAGGTGTACTTAGGAGCTGCAAAACATAGGCTTTGGCTTTTTTTCCAGCCATGGCATCTGGGTGATTGACTGTGTCCTCCTCTGTGACCTCTCGTCCAGCTCCGCTGCTCAGAACTGTAGCAGCTGTGAAACTGTCCATAGGGGCTAGTGAAGGGCTGGGCGGCTGCTGGGTAATTATGCAGATGCAACTGTCAGGAATTTGGTTCCCTATTTGATGTCTGGGAACGTACAGCAAAACAGCATTCTGAATTTTTTTCACAGTCTCTCTTCAGACCACGTGCTTGTAATGGTTTTAAAAGACTGCCTATAGCTGTTTTCTTGGAACATAAAAATAAGCTCTCATTCTCTGGCCCCTGAGCCAGTATGTCCTGGTGCTGTTGTTACTCTTTATATATGTGGGTCAGTGACGTGTGTGGGCTTATACTTCAGAACTATTGGGTGCTTTTTTGTTAGTAAACACAAAAAAAGAAACAAAGCTTTTGTTTTCGTCCAGATAAAAATACTATATTTATTTTCTTATTCTTAAGACAGTGATAAATTAATTTGAGCCAGTAAGATGGTATTTCATATTATTAGCAGAACTGAGTCTGCACCAAACCTCAGGGGATAGAATTAGTCCATAACCAAATGAGAGACTTTGCCTATCTCTTTCTTTGTCACTTCTATAATAGGGTTTGCAACCCATAACCAGCTGTCTCCAGGGTCTGCACATCAAAATTTTATTCCTTTATCCTAGTGCCAAGTGCTTGCTCTCAGCTGGCTGGGCCATGCGGCTCATACTCTTCTCCCATTATGATCTGGAGTCTTCTGTGCAAGGATAAGATATTTTTGAGATAAAACGCCTGCAGAGCTTATAGGTGCAGCACAGGCTGGAGCCTTCAATGGTACAGGCCCCTGCCATGTCAGATTATAAGTTCAGAAGCACTAGGGGATTAATTGAGATATTCCTTAATGAAAAATTTGAGAAGCCTTGTGCAAAACTTAGGTCACGTAATGGACTTGAGATCAGGATAACTTCAGTGACATGGTGTTTTGTAATGACTGCTCTATCCAGTGCTATCAGCCAGCTTTAGTAGTTACCCCACATGTCTCAGTGCTAGTTTACTTTGGTGGCGTGTGACATTAAAGAATGAGTATTACTTGGTGTCAAATGCATCCCTGTGTTGAGTTCCTTACAAATAACTTAAGCTAGCATTCAATACCTCTACAGTGAGCTATACCTCACTTACAGTTAGACCCACTGCTGTGTATTTACACTGCGAATTACAGGGTGACAGCTGAGCTATTCTTCCTGACACAAAACCAGTTAGCTTGAGTACCAGTAGTAGCGTAGCTGTATCAGCTCCAGAACCTGCTGCAGCCTGAAATGCTACCGAGTGTAGGAGTAAAGGTATCAAAATCCTGCTGAGCGTGGGAGAGGCACGGCAGGAGGGAGCCCATAGGAGAAGTTGCCCTGTGTTTATTGAGACATGAGAATGTTCACAGGATAAGCAGTGAGTGTGTTGATCCTCATCAAAAAGTTTCTGTTTAAACGTAAAACAGCAATAAAATTTGGCATACTGTCAGAACCTGTTTTTATGATGGCAATATTATAGTAATGTTGACTTTTAATTAAATGAAATTGACATATTTTAAGTCTGCAGATTAACCATCTGTTGCTGCATTAATGAATACCCTTCATGGCATCAGATCAGGACCCATGTTTTGTTATGTTTTGCTTATTTTTTTTTTTTTTTTTAATTTCCCCAGATAGCTTTCTGAAACATATATTTGTTGATTAAAGCATGAAATATTGGCCAGAATCAATTTGGATTAGGCAGTTACCTACTGCTGGGAAATGAACTTTGTGCACAGCATTGTATTTCTGCACTCCTTCTAAGTTAAAATGTTTCTGAGCAAGGATTTTTGCTAGTTTTCTTTACTGCTTCTCTGTGCCAAATACCTTCCTTTGAACAACGCCTTCTGATTTTATGTTTTTTGATAAATCCCTGTTAATATACATATCTTTTGCATAGACAATTAAACTTAGAAGGTCTTCTGGTTTTCTGTATGAAGGTGGGATATTTCAAGTGACTGTGTTAACTTAAGCAAAATCTCTTCATGCATATGTTTTGTATATTGAATTTTTATCTTCAGTAACAGATGTATTGTGCATAAAACAAGTATTGTTTTGTAAAAATGACACCTGCAACCAGCAAGTAAACAATATGCCTAGTTCCATAATGACAAAGTAGCTGTAAAGAAGATGTTATGCCATAATTTGCAGCTGCATCTTGCTTTGCTTTAGATGTTTATACTGTTCATTACTGATATGAATTTTCTGTTTACAAAATTAATTAATTTTACTATAAGTTAATCTAGATAAGCATTATGTATCCTCTATCGCCCTTCTGTAGGGAATTGTTCAGATATTGAATGTGCTTCCTGACTTACTTTCAGAATGTCATCTTTTTGTAGATTCTCTCTGTTTTCGTCTTTTACTGAGATCCTTTTGTGAACATCAATTAAGATGATCTTCCTTTCATTGGTTGCCAGAGACCTAATGCTCAGTTTTGTATCTCTAGAGAGGGAGCTTAAAATAGTGGCAGTGGTCAAGCTGATTTTCATGAAGCATTTTACTCTTACTGGTGACTGTAAATATGGGGAGGGACAAGTCTTCTGTGAATAGTTCATAAAGCATAAGGGGCCTCTTAGATCAGATTCCTAATGTTGGTCCCATGCTCAAAGCAGACTGTGGTGAGCACGGTTGGAAAGAACAACTTGATTTTGCCATGTATTTTTTCCAGCCCCATGTTACAGGTCTCAGTCATTGCATTATCCTCAAAACAAATGGTTTGGCCAATGACAGTTGGTTTTGTTTTTTTGTTTCTTTTTTTTTTTTTTCCTCTTGTAAGTTAAGGAAGTATGGCAGCTGACAGAAGTTACGTGAATAGCTTGATACACATCATTAATTCTTTTTTCACAGCTGCTGTGCAGGTTCTCTTGGGATCTCAATAAGAAAGGCACAGACACTCGAGGCTGATTAACAAGTTTATTGTGCAAAGAATGGAAGCAGTAGAAAAGGTGACAGCAATAACAGAAAAGGTGATAGTAATCACATCATAGTCCCTTCTGATGTTAAGAGAAGTAGTGGGAAAAGCGATAGCAACCTTAAGTCCTTTCTGATGTTAGGAACCTTGGCTATCACAACATCAGACAAATATCTTGAAGTTGATCATGGTATGCAGATCCCATCCATGATAAGGTTTGTCAGCATTGTGGTCTTTGGAGGTTTCATAGGATTTTCTTAAAAGTAAACAAGTGTGTTCATTGTTTCTGCTGTCAGGCAAAGGAATGTTAGATATAAGTATGCTCCTTAATCTACAGGTAAGACAAGGTATGTAGATTGTGTTGTACACATGGACTAGGTGGGAACCACATACAGGCTCCTCCATTACAAATTCATCAGCTAAGTTTGTCCAGCAGCCACTGAGCTCTGCTGAGAGCAGCGTGTTACTATGTGTCTCCATAGGAACAAGTTAAAGGCACTCAATGTATATGCTTAGGTTGTATAATGGTTATTTGTGCTAACATATGGGTCTCTACAAGCCTGAAATCAGTCTCCTCGTTACAACATCTTCTGCAGCAGCCCACTGTGAATTTCTAGCTGGTTTTCAAAATGGCCAGATATAGCTTCGGTGCTGTGGAGCAGTAATTTGTATGGCAAAGTGCTGTGGTCCAGGTGTTCCTTCCCCTTGCTGCATGAAGAACCTGAGTGGTGAGAAGCTTGGATAGATGTCCTATTTTACTGAAGCCACCTTCTCTGCAGCAACGGTCATGGTCCATCTCCTAGGATGAGGGACGGAGGGTGGAAGAGCTTTGTGCCTGAACTCCCCAGGCAGAAGGCCTAATATGCTGATCATTTAAAATCTTTAAAAGTCTGATGCTATCTGAGCCAAGACAGATACCTGGCAAAATAATAAGGAAGTAAAGGCAACACTCTCTATGGCTTTAATGTCAACAGTGCCATTTTAGTGCTAATTTTCCATTTTAAAAAGCAGCCTTTGAAAACATCTTATTCTATATATCTGCAAGGATATGGCATGGTATCTCCCATTAATTTGATTAATTCCGTATTTAATAATGTTCTACTGCAAACAGAACTCACCAGTTAACTGCTGGATTTATTCTATCATTTGAAGAATAAAAAACCCTCTTGACTGTATAAGAAAACTATTAGAGAGGTTTTCTTAAGAAGGGGATAAAAGCTTTGCACTTTTGTTAGTATAAACATTGTTGGGCTTTGATATACACTTTTTTTTAAAATGCCTAATAACTGATTGATATCATTCATCAGTATAATTTGAATCATTGTTATCCTGAAGGGAATTGCCTGATTAAAAATATTTATCTCTTAAGAAGATGAAAGAATGCCAATGTATAAAAAATTAGCAAGTCAATTTTTTTTAAATTCAATGTAAAACCAGAAAGTAAAAGGTTTTCTTTTTCTGTCAGCAGCAGAGTGTGAGGAGCTAACCTCCCCCTCGCTGTATTTTCACTGTCGGAAAGAAGAAGCTTAAGCTACTTGGTGAGCACTTCTAGTTTTGATATCTTCCTAGCAAACAGGCTGTCAATACTGATCAATCCTAATGCCAGTTCAGCTGTGAGAGGGCTTGTGCCTCAGCTACTACTACTAACTTATGGTAGAAATTAAGTTCATATTGTTCTTCTAGGTTTTCCTTCTCATTGTTACCACGTGCTCAGACACATTATGGCAGTTCCTCTGGAAGCCAAGACTTCAGCCTGTGTCTGTCTGCCACTTTCTCAAATTCCCTCCCTTCAGCTCTTAAGTATCAGTACATTTAAATCGACTGCTAGCTGTACAGGAGAGCTGGCCTGTAGCTGTAGCTGCTGTCTCTTTGGAAGCAGTTTAACCTACCCTGGTGCTGTGTGGTTTGGCAATCTGAAGCTGTAGGAAAGATCTGTGAAAATAATTGGGCTTCCACCAAGAAGGGAAGGTCAAGCTTCAGAGCCCCGGTCCTTTGGTGATGGGCTCTCCAACCAGCTGAAGGTCAGCGGCTGTTACAGGTAGCAGCACAAGCAACCACAGCTCTGTCCAAGCCATACTAGTTGCACTGTGTTGCAGGTGCCAAGGTGATGGTAGACTAAGGCAACCTGTGGAGGCAAAGCCATGGAGGTTGCTAGGGAAACCTGATTTCTTTAATCTGAATAAACACAGAATATGAAATAGCGACATAAATACTGTCATGTTTCCTGAGGATTCAAAGTCAAATTTAAAAAATTGTGAAGCTCTACTGTTTCTATCTGCTCTGAAAATTCTGTTAATTTTAGCTTTTTTTTTTTTCATTTTAGAAGGTGGGATCTTATTGTCAACAGAGCTTATATTCCAAGTGTTGTGTAGTTTCTGCGTACAAACATGAGAGCCTAAAGAGCACAGCATGCTTAAAATCATAGAATCATTAAGGTTGGAAAAGACCCTTAAGAACGTTGAGTCCAACCTTAACCCAGCACTACTGAGTCCACCATGAAACCATGTCCTTCAGAACCACATCTATGGCTTTTAAATACCTCCAGAGATTATAAACCCACCACTTCCCTGGGCAGTCTGTCCCAGTGCTTTGCAACCCTTTCTGTGAATAAATTTTTCCTAATATCCAAAGTAAAGCTCCCTGGCACAACTTCAGACCATTACCTCTTGTCATGTCACTTGTGACTTGGTGGAGAGAGCATATTGGAAGGTGATATTTTGTAGTGAAAATTCACTTGCTGGAAATAATGTTTTGGTGAATAAACATGACAATGACAGTTGATCCAGCAAGTTTACATTAAAATATGTCTAAGAAATATCTAGCACTATGGAGGTGTGCTGGTTTGGCATTATATACAACACTGCTGCGTCTTTGTGAACCTAAAATAATTTGGGTTTTATGTGACTTTTTTTTTTTAAACTGTGGGGTTCTGTTCGGCTTTTACAAAAAAAAACTTCAAGGTTGAGCTGCAGACTTCTAGTCAGAAAAGCAAAACACATTAGGGGGGCAAAAACTGAACTTCTGAATAATTTGGGGGACATAACTGGATGCAAACTCTGGGCATACGCTCAGATTCTCTACTTGTCTGAGCTTGTTTTGCTCAACAGCTCCCTTTTGCAGTGACTGGAGCAAGAGAAAAAAAGGAGTGTGCTAACATGGTGTGAAGCCTTAGCAAATAACCCCTGCCCTGAGAAGGGTGGTTTTCATCTGGGAAAGAACTGTGGCTTAAATAAGAGCTATAGCACATGCGAAGACAATTATAATTTGATTGCGTGCATGTCTGGCCTCAATTTCTTGTATGCCCCATTTATCTTTGTAGGAGGGAAGCTCAGCATAAAAGGAAATAATGTCATGGGAAGTTGTTGCTGTAAGATTTTGACAGCCAGAAGGAATTTAGATAAATCCTTCATGTAGCCAGGCAGAAATGCTTAAAGGTGATACAGAACTACATTTATAAATGGGGAAAGCTATGAGAAAAGTTCAAGCTCTTATTTTAAAATGTGAGATTGGAATAAAATTTGAAATTCTAAGTAAATGAAGGCATGCTAGCACTAGAGGAGATACAGCTGTAGCAACACTCTGCTACACTAAAGCTAGTGTATTTGGATCTGCCGACTCTGGTAGTTTTGCCCTGTTCTCATTGATCAAAATAGACATGCATGAAGTCAAACAGAGTCTATTGTCACAAACATGAACACTAAGCTAAAACTAAGTGTATTTAACATTAAAAAAAATAGAATTTAGTCCGGGACTAAACTATGGTAAATAAAGGAGATCAGGTACCCTATTATGAAAGCTTATGGTACAGGCTACTAGGGTTGATAGATGAGCACAGCCTTATTGTCTGTCTGTAAAGAGTGTAAACAAGCATTCGAAACGCTGCAGATGGAATCGTGAAGCTGAGGATCTGTTTCCACTTTCACTGTTAAGTGTGCGTAAATCTCAGGAGGACTTGTTGCCAGTACATCAATCATTCAATTTTTCTCTAGACATAATTGTCTTAAAATAGCTGATACTACAGTACAGACCTTGATTTTTATTTCCTAATTATTTTTCACTTTCAATGGGAAATGAATAAAAGTGTGCCCTTTAATAAAAAATACTCTCTCTAAAGCCAGCTTTCTTCTTCTACATTGGTTTTGGTCTCTAGGTACGTAAGGAGTTATGTATCAAATGCAAACTTGGAATAGCATGCGGCATGTGTGGTTTCCCTCTTACTGAAGTTTTTTCTTTCAGAGTGAAATACATCTATTTGCCTGATGGTTTTTTCACATTTGCCACTGGCAAATGTGGACCTTCATGGCCAGAATGGCAATGTATCAAACTCTCGCTTGGTGCATGACTTCGACAAAAGGTAGAAAGGAGTAATGAGAAGTACATCAAGCCACGGAAAAGAAATCATATGGAAGTGATTTGGATTGAAGTTTAAATATGCATAAACTGTATCTTAATAGCATTGCTTAGTGTTTCTTAGCCTCATGGGTTTCCCTTTCACAGTGTATCCAAGCACAAGGATTTCTCTTTCCATGACATACAACATGCTAAAACTTTTTTTTCCACTTCCAACTTCAGAAGCAATTGCTATTTCTGACTGGTAGCTATTTGGTTAGGAGCTGAGCTTAACTGGAGCTGAGTTTGATTGATTGTCTTGTATTAAGTATGTTGAAATCATGCTTTCGTTGATATAACTAATATTTATGAAATATTGTTCCAGTATGCTGTACCTTGCAGTTTATCAAATGCATTCTTCTAATTCAAAACTCAAATGAAAACTGATAGTTCTTCACACCATGCTTCTTCAGGAACTATCACTTCGTGAATACCATTTTCAACAGAAATTTAGGTTGTTGAGTATTCAATAGAAGTTTTCCTGATATTATTTAAAAGAGTTTGCAAATGTAATTATTTACACATAAACAGCATGTAAATAACTTCCACAGGAGGAAAGCTCATTACAGAACCATTCAAAAAATACCTTAGATGTAGGAATCTGCTGATGGTATTTCTTGCTGCTGGTGACAGACTGACAACTGCTTAACCAACTCTTGCAAATCTCTGTTCATTATCTGCTAATAATTACCCATTGACTTGCGTGCTCTAAGTCCCTAAACTTTAGTCTATTGCAGGCAAAGGGAGGGGTACTCAAAACTTTCTTTCTCTCAACCTGAGAGCTATGGTTTTAAAAGCATTCATCAGAAATCCTGAATATGAAATGCAGAATGGGAATTATGGCTTTCTTTAAAAATATATCATGGCCTAGATCCTGCATCTTCTTTCAGGCTGCTTTGCACTCTTCTGGCAGATAGGAGCAGCAGGGCAGCTGGCACCGCTTACTGCCCAGGGAGTGTGCTGGAGTGAAGAAAATCCCTCAGTGGCATTGTGCCACGAGAGCTATCTTACTTCATAGAATCATTTTGGCTGGAAGAGACCTTTAAAATCATCAAGTCAAACAGCATTGCCAAGTGCATCACTAAACCATGTCTTCAGCACCACATCCCTATGTCTTTTAAATGCCTCCAGAGATGAAGGCTCCACTACTTCCATGGGCAGCCTGTTCCAGTGCTTTGCAATGCTTTCTGTGAAGAAATTTTTCCTAATATCCAACATAAACTTCACAATGTTGTGAGGTTGTGCCTCACCTGGTACAATGTGATTCTCTTGTCCTATCGCTTGCTACTTGGGAGAAGAGACCGATACCCACCTCTCTAATGCCTCTTTTCAGGTAGTTGTAGAGTGATAAGGTCTCTCCTGAGCCTCCTTTTCTCCAGGATAAGCAATCCCAGTTCTCTCAGCCACTCCTCATAAAAGACTTGCTCTCTAGGCCCTTCACTAGCTTCATGGCTCTTCTTTGGACACACTCCAGCACCTCAATATCCTTCTTGTAGTGAGGGGCCCAAATACTGAATGCAGTAGTTGAGGTGCAGCCTCACCAGTGCCAAGTGTCTCACCATGCTGAGGATGATGAGACACTGGCCCAAGTTACCCAGAGAGGTGTTCAATGCCCCATCCCTGGCAACGTTGCAGATGAGGTGGAACAGGGCTCTGAGAAACCTGCTCTCATTGCAGATGTCCCTGCTCACTGCAGGGGGGTTTGACTAGATGACCTTGAAAGGTCTCTCCCAACCCAAACTGTTCTGTGATTCTATGATAAGTACGGGAGGGTGATATGTTCTGTAGTCCTGCTGTCCACAGTATTTATGATACAAGGCAGGATGCTCTTGGCTCTTCTTGGCCACCTGGGCACACTCCTGGCTTATTTTCAACTGGCTGTTGACCAACACCTCTAGGTGCTTTACCGCTGGGCAGCTTTCCAGCCTCACTCCTCTTTGCAGTCTTCAATGTGGAATATGTGTCAGAAGACACCTTGGAGACCAGAGGGAGGGAAAAATTTTGGCTAGAGTAAATCCCAGAGTCTGGAAGGGCTTTGCTTACTCCATTACACTTGAGCACAATTTAGAGCGGCCTTGAGGAGGCTCCAATTAGTGATTTGATGATAAAAGAAAAAAAAGGGGAAGGCCAGTGCATTGACAGGATCAGGATAAGCCCCACTGTGAAATGTTCATCTTGATGTTATTGAATGTCAGTGTGGAAAGACAGCATGCCCAAACTGTAAAGACAAAAATAGTAGAGTTCAGTTACAAAGTTTGAAAAACGGAGTTAAAACTTTCATGCTTGTTCCTCAGCGTGAATTGGTGGTATGGCTAATTTCAGAAATAATTCTTCAAGTGGACTAGTTGAGAACAGGAAACCTGTGTGTCTTCTAGCATCAGCGAGCCTGATTTATGAAGTGTGTACATCAGCAATGGACAGAAATTTCCCATAATCTCATAGGAACCCTATTGCTGCACTCTGTGGTATAGTTTCATTTTCAGAGAAAAAGGATGTTGAGGACTATTGAAAGGCTAAATTTCAACATAACTTCAGAAAGAAAGGGTCAAGATTGCAGCCAGCTGATCTGTTCAAATTTCGTTGCCAAGGAAACAGTTGCAAACTCTTATGAAATTTGACAGAAATCTTTCTATAATGTGTATGCATTCGTGTAAGTACAAATTGTGTCAGAAAACATGAATGCTAGGATTGCAAAATTCAAATATTTGAAAAATAGGCAATACCAGTATTAAAATTGCCTTCTATCAGTCATCTATTACCTTTTTGTATATAGTTATACTATAAAACAGTATTTCCTGTGGAGCCATGCATTATATTCTCAGAAGTCTTACACAGTGAAGCAATTGTCAGTTTTTCAGTGCATGTACTTGTACTTTTATTCCAGTGTATATCTGAATGTTGTATTTACCGCACTTCATAGCAACTTCTCACTAAATACTTTACATCATCATTATCAGTGTTATAGTGGGAATTTTCTATTAGAGGGCTGTAGTCTTGAAGTGCTGCATAAACTCTAATGAATTTATCCTAACCATACCCAAAGGGAAGTTATTGCCTTATCTCTATTTTACAAGTACATGATTGACTTTTCAGGAGATTGTGACCAAAATTGTCAAGCGAACATTTGTTTGAAGAGGCATGATCTGAATTTTCAGAAGTAGCAAGTTTTTATGGCAGTATTTCCATTCTGCTTCAGTCAAATACAGTTGAAGTTTGAATACTTGGCACTTCTGTAAATCTGGCATCAGGTGTTGCCCACTATGCATGCAGGAAATGGGAAAGACACAATTAGTAACCATCTGTGAAATTTTTGCCCAGCATCACACTGTAGCTCGATGGCGGAGGTGGGGATGGAATCTAATTCTCCAGAGTAGCATTCAGTTGTCTTCACCATCAAACCCTCATTTCTCTTCCGTCTGTCTCCAACTCCATTTATTAACTCCTTGCAGCATTGGCAACAAATGAGGCTTGGACAGCAACCTTCACTACTCGGCCTTGATTCATTCGTGTTGTACGGTCCCACACTACACACTGGATGAAGCACTCATCCCACAGGAGGGGAATAAAAAGTACCTTTGTGAAATTAAAAACTGATAGTGTAGCGAGAACTGAATGCAGGCATTTTGCTTAGGTTTCAAGTACTTGGCATTACATCCTTAATATTCTTTTAATGTAGCTCTTTTGAGTATGAAATATTTTATATATGTGTGTGTGCATTTGTGTGCTTGTGTATTTAAATAATTTGTGCAATACTGGCAACTGTTTCAAAATCATATGCAACCGAGACACGTTTGAAATATTAGGTACTACAAGGCTTATAGTTGAAGAGTTTGGAAAGAAGTTGACATTATTATTCTGACAGAAGTTGACATTATTATTATTATATTGTGCCAAGCACAAATACAGGCTGGGCAATGAGTGAATGGAGAGCAGACCCGCAGAGAAGGACTTGGGGGTGTTGGTGGATAGAAAACTGAGTATGAGTCAGCAATGTGTGCATGCAGCCTAGGATGCACACAGGCATCACATCCTAGGATGCCTCAAAAGAAGTGTGACCAGCAGGTCAAGGGAGATGGTTCTCCCCTTCTACTTCACTCTTGTAAGACCCCACCTGGAGTACTGTGTCCATCTCTTGGGCCCCCAGCATAAGAAAGACATCAACCTGCTTGAGCCAGTCCAGAGGAGTGCCACAAAAATGATCAGGGGGCTGGAACATCTACCCTATGAGGAGAGGTTGAGAGCGTTAGGATTGTTCAGCCTGGAAAAAGAGAAGGCCTTATAGGGAGACCTTACAGCAGCCTTCCAGTACTTGAAGGGGGCTACAGGAAAGATGGAGAGGGATGCTTTATCAGGAAGCGTAGTGATAGGACAAGGAGTAACAGTTTCAAACTGGAAGAGGATAGATTCAGATTACATAGCAGGAAGAAATTTTCTGTGAGGATGGTGAGACACTGGAACAGGTTGCCCAGAGAAGTTGTGGATGCCCTCTCCCAGGAAGTGTTCAAGGCTTTGCTGAGGCTTTGAGCAAACTGTTCTAGTAGAAGGTGTCCCTGACTATGGCAGGACGGTTGGAACAAGATGGTCTTTAAGGTCCCTTCCAACCCAACCCTTCTATGATTGTTATTAGTAGTGTATATTTAAGCTTTGATTTGAGAGTAGAAATGAACAGTTCCTAATCTGGAAAATGCCGACCAAAAAGAGAAAAGGAATCAATATGCCTTGGAAGTTAATTCAAAACAGAATGTCAAAATGATAGTACCAAGAAAAGATGTTTGAAGAACAGAGCTGAATTCTTCTGCTAAATAGCTGGAAGGTAACTTAAATATAGAAAGTCAGTAGTTCTGTGTTGTTTATTGTATGAAGCATGCCTTGGTTTCACATATTTACTCTTCTACATTGAGACGATTTGCTCTGTTGCAGCACCCATCGAGGATCATTAAGATCTGGAGATGAGAGACAAAGATCTGGGGTTTTTGGTCTCCTTCAGGTTTCCCTCGGGACCTGATAATAATAGATTTTCTGTCAAGAAAATGTCGGGAAAGCAGCTTGAATCTCAGACACTCAGATAGCTGCTTAATCTAAATCAGTTTGCCAGATGCATTTTCATCAAGATTTAGAACTGGAAAAACAACGCTGTATATTTTGTAGTCAATAGGATGTTCAGAACTATTAGAATGGCTATCGCTTAAGAATTTCAGATAAGTTAACTGCTTAGATAAACTACAAAAAAACCCCAAATGTATCTGTCTGTGTGCGACATGATGCACACAGCATGTGGCTGCTGAGCTCTGTTGAGGAGGCTTCAGGGCAGCAGCAAGGGGAGGTGGTACGCGAGGAGTATGGCTGAGTTCAGAATATGAGGTTCAGGGCAGTTAGGGATGGGTGGGTCAAAGGTCTGAGGGCCAAACTGAAGCCATCAGGGTATCTGTGTACAAAAAAGCTCTCAAGTGTACTGTACTGTGCAGACTCCGCTTTCTATCTTTAGGGCTCTTCTGCACTTAGGGTTTTCTGTCACTGAAAACCGGTCAAAAACAGCTCTTGATGTTCTCCAGCATCTGTATAAACAACATCACTTGCTTATGACTTACCACTTGCTGGTCCCCCATGGGTCACCACACTTCCAGTGTGTTAAATGGTATATTCCAAGTAAACACAGGCTTGCTCCAGCTGAGTTTGCAGCTGAACCAAAGTCCTGTGACCACCCTGTCAGTCTGCTGAAACCTGCGATGTACTCATTGTTGCACTAACAAAGTCATGATACTTGGTTTTGTTATTATTTTTAGTTATACAGAGCTAAGGCAGCAGGAGTTAATTATTGTCTAGGATATTTTCTATAGACACTTTTTATTAAATAGATGGTTGCAACAGCAGTTATTGTTGCTTATGGCTGCTTAATGCCAACACGTAAATAGCAAAATGGTGACAGCACATGATTGTCTGTGTTTTATTACCAAGACAGGATAGAGCACTGGAACAGAAATATTATTTAAAAGAACAAACACACACACACACACAAACACGGACAAACAAAACAAACCAAAAGCAAACAAAAATTTGAATTAGTCAGAACTTCATGTAACAATTCTTGTTGTGTTCTTTCATCTACTTCATGTAGTGAACTGAAATGAGCTTTTTTTACATGGAACTTCAATCACAGTGTAGTATTTCTGGAGGCCTACTTGGTTAATATAATAATTATATGTCTGCATAGGAACTTTAGGCAAGGATACTGGTTACAAGACTTAATATCAGGTCTGTGATGTTGATAAATATGTGGAAAATGTATGTGGGTATATGATTTGTATGGACATATTGTACGTAAATGTTACTGTGCTCATCCTCAATCAAAATAAGAGACAATTAAATGCTTCATAGTACATAACACACTGTATTTTAATTAGGGGTAAAATTTAGGAGACCTAACTCAAGTCTTTTTGTCCTAAGTGCCGTTCCTGTAGTGAGTGTCTTCCTGGAACAACATGGTTATTTCTACAGATGTTGTGTCTATAGAGGCTATGTAATAGTGACAGAAGGCACCATTAGGAGAGTCCCTGGGGCAGAAGGATGAATACAGCATTGTTATATTTAGTTTGCACATCTTGGGATCGATAATATTAAATGCCTTGCAGGAAAGTTCTTACGGTTATCTATATTGTATAGTTCTCTTACAGTTCTCTGTGCTGTAAATTTTATAGTTGGATTGCAAATATTTGAGCTTAAAAGAACAATTTCAACTCACATTTTTCAGTCTGTATCCTGTGTTTAACTGAAAAAAAATAGGAGAGGAAAACCCCAGAGGTAAGAGATTTCATATGTGCTGAAGTATGAATTACTGTTCCATGTAATATGAATTGTCTATTGAACTGAAGTGACTTACCTTTTTGTCTCATCATTCCTGAGGGTAATCTCTATCTCAAGGGGTAGACAAGTAGGGTAATAGTATACAGCTCTCTGGGGAAAAAATAGCATTGATTCACTCTTGTTTGCAATTAATCTAATGTTTTTTCTTCTTAGGGTAAAGTTTGAAGTTAATAAATGAGTTAAATTCTATGTACATATTTGGACATTCAGTTGTTGGTGACATAGAGACACCTGGGAGCTAGTACTAGGGAGTAAAAACAGCAAAAGACCTGCAGCTTATATGTTAAATCTTTAATATCACTTTAAACCTTAGACAGAAGCCGTGTATAACCAGCAAAATAACCCGAAGTTTTGATGTTATCAAATCTGAGTTAATCTAACTAAATCAAAGTACTTCCAGGTAGTTTGTATACAAAATCACTATATTTACTACTACTAATCTATGTAGTGCTTCTGTAGGATTTCATAAGCTTAACAAGGTTTACTGTAACTTCTGGTATCAATGTAGGCGCTGCTAGGAATAATGTGAGGTGTCCTACTCTTTTTTATTTTATAGTGTAATGGCGCTTAAAAGAACTGTGCTATTTGCACTGTTGTGCTTACAGTGAGAGGTCAAGATAAAGAACTGAGTAGACCATTTTAAATCCTGTGATACTTTTGCAAGAAAAGTTCTGTTAAATCTAAAATCTTCAATGAATTCCAGTGTAAGTAATTTAAACTGTATTCCTGAACTTGTATGGTGTGACTTGTACAACACAGGGATTTCTTTTTAACTTTATTTTAAATCAATCTAAGAGTCTTGATGAGGTCATAAAACTATTTTGACAAATCTCAAGAAGAACTGACCTGAATTAATGTTTTATTTTGGAGCCAAATACAAGTAATTTCTCATGTATTGTGGGAGCTCAGGATGTTTTTGAGCTTAGATGAGTTAAAACTGATAAATCAGTCTCAATAAATCCATGCAGTGCTTGCATAGATCAATTTCTTCTGTGGTTCCCATTACATACTGTGCTGTATGAACACTAATATTTTTTTACAGAAGGGAACTTCCATAATTTATCTCAGAAGCGACTAATTCATCATGTTAGACAGTCAGCCACTAGAAAATTGATTTATTTATTTTTCCATACCATAAGTATTGGACATCAGGGTCACACATTTGCCATCTGTAAATGTAGTGTATCATGATTTTTTCTGTATTTTCTATTAAAGGTACATACGCTAACTGAAAATCTGTGCAATAGCATGAAAAATGTCACTTTTAAATCTTAACTGCTACATTGTCAGCTTAGAACATTTATTGACTAAAGCTTTTGGATACTGAAGAATCATTTAAAAAATAGCATGTATAGCTGGTGAACTTATGTCATTATTGGACATTAGAGTCTATGCCATGCTCATAATCACCATCTTGGGAAAATGCCCAAGAAGAAGTGCTTTGGCTGTTTCTGCTGTGCAGTTATCATATTATTAAATGCTATAAAAGCAGCTATGGATTCTTATCAGTCATCACTATCCACCAGTCTTGAAAGTGTGTCTGCTATGACTTTGAATGTTCATATGCATGCCTGTACTTCACTGATAGGCTTCCCCATGGATTTTATTTCCCTGGCTGGTGCCTAGCAGTGTCAGTAAGGTGCCCCATCTGGTGCCTGTGGGTGAAACCTCAGGAGCACTCACCCTCCAAAGTTTGTGCAGACAGTTTGGATGACTCGCACCTCACAGGGACCCACTTGGAATGACCCAGTTCTGCCAACACATCTCTCTAAAGGACATATGGCATGGCCCACAACATCTATCTCCCACTGCTGCTGGGATGCTTCCATGCACAGTGTGCTTCTTTGGAGACTTGCCCTGGCCAAAGCTAAGGGAGAAGATCTATGCCTTCCTTTCAATATAGAATGTGTACATGCGGAACAGTTTTAACAGAGCTATCTACAAAGCCATGTGAAAGGTCAAGAAGGTCTATCCTGAGGTAATAACAACTATTCATGGAGGTAATCCTCTTGCAAAGAAGGTCCAGAAGGGCTTTAACAGAGAGGCTGCAGTCTGAAACATGGAATAAGCACATTTGGGAGGAGAAGAGAGAGAGAGGGAAAGGAAACACCAGACTTCAGGAATGGAGGTACATCTTTTGAGAAATGTGGTTGAACATCTTGCATATCTGCACAATTGAAAGCTTCCCTTAACCAGATCCTTAGCCTTAGAAATTTCATATGGCCAGCGGAAAGCCTCTTTCTGGGGAGAGTGTGCCTCAGTCTATATGTGGACCAGCAGCTGCCAAAGTATATTCACCAGCTCTTCTCTAGAGCTGTAGCCAGGAGGAATACACAGTGGGCTACAAGGGTTCATCTGGACCATACCTTCTCTTTCACCCCAAATGAAGAGGGAAGGCCTGTGTCAATAGTCTCTGTTAGGGAGCCTACAGCAGCCCCTTAAAGATCAGGAGCAGCATGGAAGAAGGCTGGAGGATAGAGTTAGGAGGCAGTGACTATGTGAGGGTTGTTACCTGACCCAAACCTCACATAAGTGCTCTTGTCCTCCAGACTGGCATATGGTTTAAAAGGATAAAAATAAAAAGGCTGGGGAATACTGGTGACCTGTGTAAGGAATGATAGCCTTTTTCATCTTTTTTCTTTCAAAAATATTGCATATTGAGGACAGGTGTTTATGCTGACCTTGTCATATCTTTTCACTCCAGTGCAGGATGAGACTGCAGGAAAAGTAGCATCTTCTTATTGTGTACTCCTTGCTTGTTGTGACTCAGGGCAGTCTTTAATCTGGAAGTAAGAGGTGGAGAGCTAAATCCAAGATTGCAAATGCTTTAGAAAATGTCTCAGGCTGCCTAGGGTACAAAGGGACGCAATAACATAGGACCAACAAGACTGTCTTGCCTTTTTGGAGTGCTAGCTGGAGGCTGAGATCCCTCAGCATCTAAACTGGCACTAGGACATAACACCATGAGTCTCTGACTACCAGCAGTCAGGACTGGGAGATCAGCCATCATCTCCTCTTCCACCACAATTGTACTTGCTCCCACACTATGTCTTGCACTCTGCTGACTCTGAGTTCATCTCTGTGATCATGTCATGATGCCACATGCATCTAAGAAGGGATGAATAGTCTGATAACAAACGTGTTCTGAGTGCATGGTCATATTCTGTAATGTAATGTGTGATGGCTCATAATTTTGATGTAAAGACTGAAAAAGACAGGTTAGGAAGCCTAGTAACTTTTTTGTTTGGTATAGTTAGATGATCTTTCAAACTATCAGTCTTTTTGAGGAATGCTTTATTTTTCAACTTTCTCTAAGGGCCAAGACAGACGTGGTTTGTATTTGAGTTCCTTTTCTGAATTATCTACCCATCCACGGAAATAGCTTCTAGTATAGTAGTAAATCTGAAAAGATCTTGAGGGATCTTTTTCTGTGGCTAAGTGTTCTCTCAGAATAGTACCAGTTTGTACTTGCCACAGTAAATAGAACTAGTCTGTATGAAAGTGTTTCATAGCTGTGCTTTGAATGTTGTGTACTTGTCCAGTAAGAGGAGTAAAAAATAATTTTATTTATGTAATTTGGCTGTGCTGTGAGTAAAATAACTCAGTGTCACTGCAAGGGAACTTACCTTTTTATAAATGTTCTCTTTTGTATTTGTATTTTTGTTTGTTCTCTCAGTGGATGGGTAAATTCATGCAGCGCTGCTGAATGTAGAATCTCTTTCAAGGTTAAGTAGTCCTTTGCAAGGCCAGTACAGTTTGCTTGTACTTAACAAGATGATATTTTTATATACTCCATAACAAAGTGTTTCTATGGTTTAGAACATGTTTTCAGAGAATCATAGAATGTATTGGGTTGGAAGAGACCTCTAAAGGCCATCTAGTCCAACCCCCCTACAATTAGCGGGGACATTTCTAACTAGGTCAGGATGCTCAAAGCCCCATCAAGCCTGATCTTGAATGACTCCAGGGATGGGGCCTCCAGCACAGAGTACAGATCTCCTGCTGCCTTCTTATAGGCCCCTTTCAGGTACTGGAAGGTTGCTATAAGGTACCCCAATGAGCCTTCTCTTCTCCAGGCTGAACAGCCCCAACTCTTTCAGCCTGTCTTCGTAGGAGAGGTGCACCAGCCCTCTAATCATTCTCGTGGCTCTCCTCTGGACATGCTCCAAGAGGTCCACATCCTTCTTGTGTTGGGGGCTCCAGGGCTGGACGCGGTAATCCAGGTGAGGTCTCACCAGGGCAGAGTAGAGGGGGCAGAATCACCTCTCTTGATCTGCTGGCCACACTTCTTTTGATGCAGCCCAGGATGTGATTGGCCTTCTGGGCTGCCATTGCACATTGGTGGTGCGTGTCCAGCTTTTCATGTACAAGTAACCCTAAGTCTTTTTCTACAGGGCTGTTTTCTAGCATGTTATCTCCCAGTCTATATTGATAATGCTGGTTGCCCCAGCCCAGGTGCAGGACCCTGCACTTGGCCTTGTTGAACCTCAAGAGGTTCACCTAGGCCCACCTCTCCAGTCTGTCCAGGTCGCTCTGGATGGCATCCCATCCCTCTGGCATATCAGCTACAGCACCCAGCTTGGTGTTATCAGCAAACTTGCTGAGGGTGCACTCAATGCCACTGTCAGTATCATTAATGAAGATGTTAAACAACACTGGTCCCATTATGGGCCCCTGAGGGACACCACTCATCACCTTTTTCCATCTGGACATCAAGCCATTGACCACTAGTCTATGGATGCGACCATCCAGACAATTTTTTATCCACTGAACAGTCCACCCATTGAACCCATATTTCTCCAATTAGAGAGAAGGATTTGCATTTTTTCTGGATTTACTGCCCTGTATGAAAGTGTAGTGGCCCTCAATGGGACTTTGTAACTGCAGGAGCTTCCAGCAGGATCTTGGCCTGGCAACCAGGGGACTATAAAAGGTCTAAGATCAGGAGCTACCGGCAGGATTTGTCTTGCCATATGCTAAGCTAAAGCTGCAAAACGATCATGGGCATAAGTGCCCTAACATTCCAAATGCTTTTGTCCCGGCAGCTGAACAGCCAGGACTGTGTTTACGTGTCTCGAGTGTTTCCCCAGAATTCTGCACATCTACTTGAGTAGTAGATCACCTATTCTCAATAAAACTAAGCTGAATGTAGGTTGTATCAGACAAGTTACTACTTTGGGTAAAAGGTGCAGAAATGACAGAGACAAGGAACATGCAGGACAGAAACTGAGGAATGAATGCTGGGGAGGGGCTGGGTCCAGACTATGTGGTGGCAACATGGGTAGAGAAATATGTGGGCAGTGTATAGGTAATGCTGTACACAGGCCTGTGGTGAATGATGATGTGGGCAGGCTGCTTGCTGTGCCCCTACTCTCCCATTTCTCCTCCAGCACCTTCATTGTGGTTCTGGGCTGCCAGCATAATGAGTGGGAGAAGGCTGGGGAAGGTGTGTGCATGAGGCAGGGACTTCTTAGGAAGTCCAACAAGGGAGTCTTGTCTTAGAAAAGAGTATTCATCCTGAAACAGTCTCTTATGGGTTAAGGCACTGCAGGATGTCCTATGTTTCTAGGATAAATTCTTTTTGTATGCATGTTTGGAAGGATATAAGGGGGAAGGGCACAAGCAGGCCTCTTCCCTGTTGTAGACAGGCTAAAAAGCTCAGAGGAGAAGTGCTCTTCACGTGGTATATTTATGATGTACGAGAAGGAAGGGTCTTCTAATAGATCAGGCAGGGAAGTACAGCGAAGGCTAGGAGGTTTCTCGGTATCTGATGATGTACCCCTTAGGCACCCAGCAGGAAACACGTTTTTGGTTGAGCTTTCCTTGGGTAGTCCAGCCATCAGGAGAGGACTGAAAATGTGGCAGTATGAATAGATGCCCTGATGCACCTGCCTACATCCTGGCATGTCCCAGGAGGAGCGTGTGAAGTCTTGAGATGTGACGATGTTATGTAAATAACTTACCTGCCTGATATTGCTGTATATGAATCCTCCTGTTAGCTGAGGAGGGTCTGAGGATCAAAATGGAGTGGAAGTGTCATGGCCTCAGTCTGCAGACTGTATTACCTTTACTGTGGTTCTAGAGAGAAACCTGGCCAATTTAATTTGCATATGAGATAGGAATCTGTTCCCAGCTGCTCTTTACCGCACAACAAAAAATGTGTTTTGATGAAGGTATTAAGTTTT
Organism: Eurystomus gularis; assembly: GCA_013400335.1. NCBI lineage: Eukaryota > Metazoa > Chordata > Aves > Coraciiformes > Coraciidae > Eurystomus > Eurystomus gularis. Next base: position 305,110 of record VZZY01012777.1, read on the forward strand.
TGTAGTCTTTTGTTCTGTACCTCCACAGGCTACTTTTCAAATCTACTTCTTCACAAAAAAAAAAGTTATAAAATGCAAACCTACATCTGCTTCGTTGTTTTGTGGCTCCAGCAAGTGCATATAACATTTTTGATATTAACTTAGATTGGAGATCCTATGTTCCAACTGTTAGTAAATAGGATTCCGTGAAAACTTGCATACTTTGGTGGTCATAGTTTTAACAAAGGTGAGGTACAGAATGTTTCCAGGATGTTGCAGCTGGGATAGTGTATAAGACAGTCTAACCCATTGCTGCTATAGTACCTCCACTATACAGCCAAAGTTGATGTATTAACTTTGTCAGGGCTTGTTACTGAGAATTGAATTAATAATACAAATTTCTTTAAAAAGGGTAACTTTACACAGCATTTTCAAGTCTCAGTTTTTAGATTGCAGAATCATTAGATACATTGCAATCTCTGTTTCCATTGCTTGCCTTTAGGCCTGGAGAAGAAGAAAACCTAAAATGAAACCCTCAAGCACTGGCAAGTGTTGGAGCTAGCCTCTCTGTTCTTATGTAGTGCACTTTGGGATTGTAGAAGGGTTAGAAGAAAGTTTTTGAACCATTGACCTGTTCTGTTGTAGTCTCAAATCCAGAGAACTTCTACTGGCTATACAGTTTATTCCTTCATCCTATACGAACCAGTGTTTTATATACATGTGTGCAGGGGTATGTTGAATGTCTCAGTGGCTCTACTTTGTAGCAACTGTCTGAAAGAAAATGTAAGCCCTACCATTACTGAGTGATGGAGATAAAGGTAAAAGCTGTCCAGTAGAGACCAGTGCATTGGAGAGGAAGTGTTGTGAAGTCTCTTTTCTATGTCAGATCTATGCTTGATAGCCAAACGTGGCAATCTCCCTGTGATATCTTTCCTGCCACGTTAGTTCTATTTCTGCACATCCCTGATACTCCTGACTTGTTTTTGATTACTTCCCAAAGTCAGTCTTTTCTTGATCCTGAGTAAGTAGTAATTATATTTAACTAACAATTCACTGGTATTATTCAGAACATGCTGTAAGTTTATATACTTACTTTTTAAAAAATGTGGCTCACTTTCAATCAGCTATGTTAGCTAAGGGGGTATAAAATGAAACGAAGACTTCTGGGCTGTATTAAAAGAAGAAAGGATTTGTTTATCAGGCCTTTTAAAATGTATAACTGCACTTTTTATTATAATATTATATAAACAGTGCGAGTTACAGCATATGAAGAAAGGCATGTAGAAGCTCTCAGGAAGACTGACTCGAGCATTATTAGCAGACCAGTGAGTGGTGTGGAGTTCGGTCTGTTTAAGGGTTTTTCCTATTACTGTAAAGCATGTTTATGTGGAGTGGCAGAAAAGGGGAGACTAACAAGTAACAGTCTTGGAATTGTGCTTGTTTTACATCTGGTGTGGTACAAGGAGAAATTAATGGACCTCTGATACTTGGTACCTCAGATTTGTAATGACATGGTAGTGTTTTATTTACAATTTTTTAATCTTAGCCCATTTCTCCCATGGAAGAGTATGTTAGGCCTATTTCTTCAGGAATTTACTAGCATATACCATTATCTATCATTTTAATAGTACTTAAGCTGATGAATGGTATGTTTATTATCTTTTATATTACTGATTTTGAAATCTTTCTCAAATTACTGATTTTTCATAAGGGAAATATAATGTAGACATGAGTAGAGTTGTTTTCCTTACAAAGAGTTGTAGGATGTGTCAATGCTGCACATTGGAGCACAGGTTTCTGCTTCCAGATCAAGTGGAGACCTGAGTCATTGAGTCAGTACCAGAAGAGTAGGTATTAAGCATTAAGTAAATTGGCAGCCTGGAAATAATTAGTTGTGCCCACTACACTAAGAGTATAATGCTGCAACGTCTGAATCTATGTGGGCTTATACATTTTCCATGCAAGTGTGCTCCTTCGTGCTTCTGGTCTGTAGGTCTCTGGCTTTTAAAGATAATTGTTTGTTTTCTGCCATTTCCTCATTTCTCCACGAGAGTGTTTCTGTCAGTTCTTTAAGTTTCTAGCAAAAATGTTTTTACATTAGCCAGATCAGAGGAACTGGAAACTTTTCTACATATCCCCTAACATGCTTTTCAATTTCTCTGTCTGACACATTTCAAGTTGATGTTACTTATTTTAGTTCTTTCTACTTCTTGTGGTTTCTTTTTACCCTTGATATCTCTTTCTACTTGCATATGATTTTGTGGCTCATATTTCTGGCTTGCACATCAGCCTCACGCTGTTGTTTTATGCTTTAGTAATTGCAGTCTAGTTCCTGTTTCCTGATACGCTTCCTTCTCATGCTTGAAGTTAACACAGAACTAAGTTAACATAGAACTCACAACATAGCTAAGGTGTCATCTGTTGCTGTACCCTTAATTAATGTTTCCTTTAATCCCTCAGACTCTTGAGAAGATCAGTCTTTTGATCCTATGCTAAGTTAAAAGCTCTTTCTGCTTCAGCGCAAGCTGAATCCCTTACCAATACTATGGTGTATAAACCTCACACTGTGATCTAGTTTGCTTACAGCTGTGACCAGTTTCTCTGCATCGGCCTGTCCAACATCCCCAATGTTAGCTAGCAGCAGCAGCAGCGCCACTGCCCCAAGGGCACTGGGGTCCTAGCCATCCCCACCAGCCTGGTGCGCACACACAGGCAGCTACAGTGGGGGAGGTCCTGAGCATGGAGCCCGTAGGAGGTGTGAGATGAGCCCACAGATTCTGCCCCCAGCAGAGTGCATCTCTTTGCCTACCTGGAGCTGAGTTGAGCATGTTTGAATGGGAGCAGGAATGTTACCTTTTTTCTTTTTTTTTTCTGTCCTTTCTTTTTTTTTTCTTTTTTACAGTGGGAAGAATATTCAGAAAATAACATTTTTTGGAGAGTTGACTGTACTGTCCGGAATGTAAATTTTAGTGGGTCTTTTTTTCTTTTGTGCTCATCTTGCAGTATATTGATATACTACAATATATAATAGCTTCCTGTACCCAAGATGGTGTAGGCACTTAGCACGCTCATAACTTGCTATGCGAAAACTGAATGAACAAACAGAAATCATAATTATTGGGTTAGTCTCTTTCTTATACAGAACACCAAAAACAATCAATTGGCTGACACAATGTGTGGTCTATTCTAAATTAGCTGCTGGCTCTCTTTTTAGTAATTTGTCATTTCTGCTTTGATAGACTGTATTTCACAATTGGATAAAAGAGCTAGGAGATAAAAGTTTTAAATAAGGAGAAAGTTTTCTTATTATTCCACAGGGGGTGCTGGTGGTAATTGTTATTATTTTTATTAATTGTTTTTAAAGGAATTTAGAAGAATCATTAGAAACTTCTTGCTGTTTATTCAAAGAAGAGTGCTGGATGCATTAGTCTTATTCTACCTAACAGGCAAAAAACCCCCAAAGGTTAAAATCACTGTTTGATTAATGCAGTAATGGTGGTCTCGGGCCCTGAGCTGATTTGGGGTTTTTGTTTATTTATTCTCTATATATCCATTACTGTGATATCAAAATAATATGTTAATTAGCACACATATTTTAGCCAAGAGGAAAAATTACTTTTTAATTGTATTAAAATGTTACAGCAGTGTGCTTTAAGTTTTAGAATCTGACAGATTAACAGCATTAGGTTAATACCTGGTTACAGTAATTGGATATTGGTAACAGTGTTGTTAGCAGAGAGATCCTATTAACTTGTTTACGGAGCTGCCTTACATGGCTAATCCAATTTGGAGCTTAGCATTAATTATAGCAATGCGGAGATGAATGGATATTGGGTGCAGCACCTTTCTGCACAGAAGATAGTTCTGGTGGTTTAGTGCTAGTTAAGTTGCACAGATAACCAAAGAACATCAGAGTTTGGTAAGAGCATACCCAGAGAATGCTTATCTGTGCAATCATTATGCCTGGAGATCCGGGTTGTCTGTACTTCTGAAAAGGAGCAGGTTTCACAGAGGTATCCTTGCTCCTTGCCACAAAGTGAAAGAGGAGATGATTATAATTTTCATCTATGAGAATGCAATGCAGAGGTTTGTTTGCACACATTTATTCAGTGTTTGCATATAGTGTGCTCTAGGTATACAGTTATCTATATGGGCAGAGGTGTATGCTGGCTCACAAAAGGTCTTGCAGTTGGGATATGTGAATATAATAGCGTGACTGAATTTGAGGACAGAAGTCAGGAAGGGAGCCCCTTAGCCTGTCGTACTTGCATACAGAAGTTTGTTGATCCTATGCTAAAGTTGCTAAACTGGTTGACATAAGTGAAATCAAGGCAAACTAGGTTACTTTTTTTTTCAGTACACCTAAATGTGATTTGTGTTGATGAATGCGAGGTTATCTTGCTTTCCACTGTTGTATCCCCTCTTCTGTATGATTGTATAGTCTGCATATGAATAAACACAGGTATAAGTGTATTATTCTGCTTTTACTGCAGTCAAACCAAAATAGATGGGAGATTCTGGTTCAAATACCATAAAGGGAAAGAAGGGCATAAACACTGGTGGTGCACATCTGGCTTGAGTACTTTTGGGTTTTCGGATGAAAGTATGGTTGTGTTTCTTGCTTAGTTAATTTTTGCTCATGTGTTGGTTTTTTTCAGAGCTTCTTTCTAGATGAAAATTTACAGCAAGTTGATTATGCATTGAAAATATTTGCTTATCATATTAAGTGAGGTAAAACATCAAAAAAATATTATTGCAGTATTTTTTTCCCTGAAAAGTATAGATTGAGCAGAAAGGTGGCAGTAATTAAAACTGCTTTTCTGTGTTCTGTGTGGCTTTCGGTGATTAAAAGGATCTTAACCAAAACCTGCATTTAAAGATTTTTGTAGCAGAATTTACCAGCTTTTGCAATGGTATAGCTCTTCACATGCAGTGTGCTTACAATGCATACATGAAGTTGATAGTTAAGTAAATTGCTAATGTTACAGCCTTTCTACTTTCTCTCTTATTTATTGTGGAAACTCCCCAAATTTAGCTTCTTATTCAAGTCCTCCACACAGATCTGTTTCCATCTAAACTGCATGCTCCATTTTTCTCCCATACTTTTCCTGAAGCATTCCCTTATATTTAGTATTTCAGAGCTGACAGAATTGGGTATTCATGGAAAACATATGCAAGATTCACTAGGCAAGGATTTTAAATTTCACAAGGTGAAATTATAACACTTTTGAAGTCAGTGATAAAACTCCCTTCAACTACAGCAGGACCTAGATTTTATCCTCAATTTTTAGGTCCAAATAAGCACTTCAGATATGAGATTACCCACTTAGTAGTTCACAGTGAAAAAAAAAAAACCTGGCAAACAGAGAAATAATGGCTATTCCAGAAAAAGAGTGAGCAATTAGATAACGATGAGTTAAAAACTGTCTTGTGCATTCTTACCAGCTTGCCAAGGCCATATTACGCTTTCAGCTTCTAGGCTGATATATTACTGATCTATTGTAGACCCGTGCAGTGGTATGTAACCTACTTTACATTGCAAAATGCAAAAGAAGGGGGAAAATGGTGTCATCATGGCCTCTTTATATAGTGCGAATATGGAGTGACCAGGTTATTGGAATTAAAGTCAGTTTCTGTCCTTTTGTAATCAGACAAGCAAGTTTAATGATTTTATGTAAATGTTGAGTGAAGCAGAAATGCACGTTTTAGGCTTTAGGATGTGCTTTCTTTCTCTTCCTGGCCACACCCCTCCACCCCTCCCCCTTATTTTTTTTCCTTCCTGCAAGACTGTTAAACAAATGGAACAGACTGTCAAGTGAGCATGCACATTTAAACCACCCATGCCAAGCTCTCAAAGCATGAAAACACAGGCACAGTTTAATTAAATTTATCCAAGAAATCCCCAGACTAAAAAAAAATAGATAAATATACAACCCTAATGAGACTGTTCTTCTCTTCATTGATATCAGAGGAAGTGTGTGTGTTTATGGACAGAGGAAGACATCCTACCACCACTGTAAATAATGACCAGCTTGTATTCAGGACTTACAAAGATATTTCATCTAATTTCTTCAAGTGTTCTTTTTGGAGGGCTGAAATATTTGTCAGAAATCTTCAAAGGCTGAATTACTCTGATTTAAAATACTCATAAAACTTTCATTTATTAAATTGATCCTGTCAACGCTACTTAGTTCGTGCTCTCCTGTTTTCCCTTTTAGACATTGCTGTTGAACAGGAGAAATAACGTGGTTTGAAATGAGGTTGTGATGTATGACATAGTGGTAATAGTTCCCTCACTTCAGCAGCGCAGGCGAGCTCATTTCTATTCAGGACAAAGGTGGCAAATAGCAATGTTTCCCTGCAGGCTCCCTCTCAGGTAACTAGGGAAGTTTGTTTGATGCCAGAGTTTCTGTAAAGTCTTAACCACCACTCAGAGCAGATGTCCTTTCATGCTGATGTCCTGCTCAGGCAGGAACTAAGCACATGAGATCTTCTGTGAGTTAGGTGATATGCCTCCTCATGAGCTGTCACGATGACCTACACAAGCCCCACCATCAGCAGTGATGCAAATGTCAACAAGATTAGGCAGCAAAGGAGCTTCATCCAGGCCTTTTTGTTTGCTGCTGCAGATTTATATCCATGACACATCTGTATGGAATCACAGTACCTTGGCTATCAGTCACCTTGGCAAGCAGTCTTTGCAATGCAGTTGGCATGCATAGAATATAAGGGGAAAGACCACATCTAAAGTGCAGCATGTGGAGCAAACCCATTTTCCTTGAAGACGTACTGCTTGAAGTAGACATACATTCTGTAGTCTGTGTCACACAGGTGGTGCTGCTCAAAACTGATGGAGTCAGCACATAAATAGTGTCACAGAAACATTAAAAAAGAAAAAAATAGAAAACTTTAAGAAATAGAATTCAATTTCAAGAACATCATTTTAGAGGTACTGTATAAGAAACAAAGCCTGCTAGACCACCTATATAACCGTTCTTAAGCTTGGCATGTACTGCCTAGGCAAGAGGGAGTATGACAGGTCATCTGTTACAAATTCGCTTGAAAATGTATTACTACATGCTCACCAGATCGCTGTGTTGGGTGTCATGTTGCTGTGCCGATGTTTACAAACATCCTTCATTGGGGAAGGCTGCAGCCCTTGTTCTTCTCTTTTAAGACATGATGTGACTCACAAGTCTTTCACTGGTATGGATCCTATTTGCCTAGGTCTCAAAGATCAGTATTTCTCTTTCCTTCCCACTATATCCCAATTGCAAATTTTGTGAAAGTTATGAAGTCAATCATTCTTCATTTTAAATGGCATGAAAGTGCATACCTCTAAACAAACCAGTCATGAATACTTTCCTTCACTCTGAGGCATGTTAATGAGGATGTGTCTGCATTCTCTCAGAGACAGTGGCTTGTCCTATTATTAATGATTACAGTAAACCCATTTTCACACAAAAACTTGACAAAACTGAATTGCCAGTTCAAACTTTTCAGCATGCTCCACGTTGTGCCAGAAGAAAGGTGCTTGTCCTGCGTGTAGGTAAAATGAGGGACAGGGAAGAATAAGTGAATGCCTTTTTTCTTTTTTTTTCCTTAAAAATAATTTAGGAAGTCAGTGATGCAGAAATTTCATAATAACAAAAGGAACTTCTACTAGCACATGAATCCCCACATTCTCTTGCAATTGAGTTGAATTTCAGTTGACTTAGGACTGCATTGTAGCTGCAGTCCTATGCTGGACCTGCAGAGAGGAAAACAAGGTTGTTGACTATAAATTTATCAATTGGTGCTGTTCAATGCTTTTGAATAAACTGAATGCTTTTCCAAAAAGAAGGCTTACAGGCTTCCAAACCACAAAATATTATCTCATTGTGCTTTAGCTTGAAAAGGTGGAAGAATAAGTCTTCTAAACAAAATAACGAAAACAATGATGGCAACAAAAAAAAACCCAAAAACCTCATAAAAAAACCTCCACGATTTCTTTCATAAGAGGAAGAGCTAGTATAATGTACCTTGTATCTGTAAAGGTAAATATTTACTGGTTTAACGGGCAATTATTTCAAAATAGAACTTGTTGCAAAAATCCTGCATATTTTGGAGAAATTAGTTCTCCCTGAATATAGGGAGGATGGCTTCCCATTTGCCTAATCCGGAGGCTGTCACAGACTCTCCACCTCTCCCTTCTTTAGTCCAGGTGTATTGATGGAGCCTTTGTTATTCCAATATTCAGTTTATTATGGGTCCGTCTCAAGTTAGGTTGAAGGATTTGCATGAACACAGGCTAGAGTTTCTCTTCAGTTTTCATGATAATCATGTAGATGAAATAAAAAAGCAAATTTTACTATTGTTACATTAGATTACATTTTAAACCTAATGGAGATAATGTGCTAAAGTCACAGTTATGACACATTGTAAATGTGTTCAGTAATTATGGTCTGCAGACACGATTCTACAGAAGGGCTGTTCAGCTTTCAATTTGAAAAATTTAGCCAAGATTTGTTTAACGAACATTGAGAGAGACTGAGGAAAATGTCTAGTATTGGAATGTCTAATTTTGGTTTATGTCTTGGTTGAAGTTTCTGGGAGAGGGAACAGACATATTCCTTTTGGTGTTTGAGTCACATCACATTAATCCTTTCAGGATTCAGGTGTTTCTCAAGAGGTTTTACCTATAGACATGCTTAATAGGGTCTTTCTGTGTAGTGGAAGTTATAGTAAAATTTGTGCTATTTCAGAAGGCTTCCTAAAGACTGTTCTCAACTACAAATGCCTTTCTGTATACTAGGAAGAGACATTAAAAGATGTAAATCATTATTTAAAAGGAGACAGTAGAAAGGAAGCAGATATACCATTCTCATTGGTATTTTGCTATTTGTGGTTTTTATTGTTTGGGATTTTTTTATAATTTCCGTCCTTTTGTTTAGATATCTGTGGGTTTTTGTTTGTTTTGGGTTGGTTGTTTTTTTTTTAAAATACAGCCTTTTTATTTTTGCCAATACACATTGGTTTAGCATTGCTGTGGTTGTTCTCGAGAACTGTAGATTCTAGGGTAGTAGTGGCAACAAATAATAATGATGCTGGTCCAGATGTTTATCCTGAGGTTAAAATCATATCAACAATGCAACCAGACATGATTTGTTTTGTCTTCTTCCTCCTAAAGCAAGGACATATTATGACAAGTCAGGATGGTGAGCAAAGGATGTTCTTAGCTACTCTCTTAACCCATTCAGCAGCCTTTTTGCTCATCCCGGTAGCTTCAGCTTACAAACTGGGATCATACAAAAGAACTCTGGAAAGCCTTTGTTTCCTAAAGCATTTCACAAATCTTAAATAAAATCTTTTCTAGCAAGTCTTTATATCTGAATTCATGACATATAGCAGGTTATTTTTTATTATTATGTGTTTGTTTTGTTCTCCTTAACTGAACTTGAGGTATTGGTTGCATTCATTATGAAGCCTGTTGCAGAGTTCTGTAGCTGACTTCATATAGCAATTTTTGGCTTTAGAAGAAGAAGAAAAAATCCCCCCCAAACTGTCATTGTCCATTTGCAAAACATGACTGAATTGAAATGTTTGTCCATAGAGAACACGGCTGGCAGCTGCACGAGGCTTAATTACATTTCCTGCCATTGACTGGCTATTTCCATTTTGCAAAGAAAATCCCATTCCTCTTTGCATAAACCATGAGGAGAGCAGAATGCAGGAGTAGTGTTGCCTTCCTTCTACACCCCTACCACTGCCCCTGAAAAGTGGGTGCTACACAGAGAATCATCTTCTTCCCACTTGCATGAAGATCCCACTCCTTAAAAGTGCTGATGCCCTCTTGAATGGTGGTGAGTGGTAGCAACGTCCACGTGACATCAGTGCGGATTGCTGGCACAAGGCAATTCTTGAGAGGCACTTGATGTCATCTCCTGCAGGATAGGTCTAAGATGCATGAAGGATGACATCCTTTCTCGCTAATTATAGTGATGATATTTTTTTTTCTCATGTTTCTGTTTTTGTAGGCTGTAGGTTGTGAGAGTGAAAACAAGTGAAATGTTTAAAGGAACACCTATCTGTCAGAACAGTATCTTCCCTACCATAATACCCTTGGTTTACTCTCATATGTAAATGCCATATTTAATTTTTAATTTACCCTTTAAAAAGGGAAGGGTGGGGAAGGCAGAAAGGTATGTCCTCCCACCTGCTAGAAAAGGCAGTTTCAAAACAGAAGTGGATAAAAATGGTACTCTATTACAGTATCTGTACAGCTTTTCCATTTTTTACCCATTATGTATTGTCCTTAAATACTCAGAATGACCTGAAATGTATTTAAACAGACAAGAAACAACCACCCCGCCATGCTTTAAGAAATTCAGGTACTGTAATTTGATACACAGGAAGTATATTAGACACTGTGCATCTTGAAGTAGAGGCCATTAAAAACTGCAAAGCCACATGTATCATGCTTTGTTTTTTCTGAGTTACACTTTGTCTTGCATTACTAAAATTGGTCCTGAATCAGGAAACAAATGCATGTTCTTCCTTTACATTAAGGGGAAAAAAGGGAAGAAAAAAGGATTTGTAAATCATTAAAGCTGTAGGATACTGGCTATAGAACTTCCCAGAATTATTCCTGTATAGAGTGAAATAACTTGGGTTTGCAAAAGCATAGCTTTCCATTCAGATTTAAAGCAAAGCACAAACTCTTCACCTCTAGGAAGTGATGGATATTATTATGTCATTGCCAATGTAATTGTAGAAGGTATCTGTATCTAGGAATGACAGTGACTTAAGGTAGTTTAACCATTCAAGCAGGCTTAGAGCCAAGTGGATTGAGAGCAAAACTGATGAAAAGTTCACAGAGCTTTTAAAACTTCTCCATCTCTAATAAACTGTAGTATTGTTATTTTAAGGATATTTTTTCTAGAAAGTTAATAATACTGAGTTTCCAACTGTTTTTTAAGAGAATATGGCTCAGATACTAATTCCAGGGCTTATCTCAGGGAGGGAACTTGCTGTGTTTTGGGGAGCTTTAGCACTGATATAGACTGGGCAATAAATGCTTTTTCAACTGCTGTTTATCTCAAAAGGACAGTCTGTTTTACAAGTGATAAATGAGAGGGAGACACATTAGATGTCTGATAGCTGAATTTATCTGTTGCTAAGACTCAGTAGTGGAAATAAGAAGTCTTCCTTCAAGACTTGTGAAATGGGTATGTTCTGCAGGGCTAGGGTCTTTGTAAACCCATGCTACTTCCTTTTCACTTGCTGAATTTTCTTTGCTGTTTGGGATTCTTTGTGTTAGCGTGAAGATAAATGGCTTTTGGGCCTGAACTAAAGTTATCTGCCTCTGTGGAAAAAACAGTTTCTCAGAAGAGCAAAGTCTGGTTGCCATGTCTAGTAGCTGTTATTTCAGCTCCATTGCTTGAAGTGTTGTGGCTGACCACTGATTGGTGATCATCTGTTTGGGGTTTAAGGTCCTGTGCATTCACCCTTCAGAAGAATTCATGGACAAGTGTTCTACCTTTTGTTAAGAAATATCCCCCTGGATTCTCTTTCTGGGTTAACGTATCCCCCATAGGAAGAGGGAAAAGGATGTCAGAGTAGAGAATAGACAAGTAAGTTTGAGGTAGGGTTTCACACTTTGCTTGCATGGGAGCCTTTGCAGTGGTGGGTGCAGATCACAGCACCGTCAGAGCTATCCTAGCTTGGGCTCTGGTGGGCTGTGCTCCCCCAGAGACTGGAGGATTCCTGCAGCAGCCATGGGTCGTGGCCAGTGGCTGACCTGCATCCCTCAAAGAGCCACATGCCTCTCTTCATTGAAAAATCCAGCACCCCACTGGGACCCCGAAGCTTGTATGGCAGAGTTGTTTCATCGGCTCTGTATCCCATGCAGGAACACCTTCCCCAGTGTTAAATTCTCTCTGCCTTCTGTTCCTGGGCAGGAGCAGATACAAGGGTAGCGGTGGATGCAGGGCAGTACACTGTATTAGAAAGCACAGCACTCCAAACTAGTGGAAATCAAGCTCTGGTTCTGGAAATGTTAAAGCTGTGCTTTTTTGTTTCACCTGCCCAGGCTCATATAGTAAACAAGGATCATTATGGCCTGAGTAAATATCCAGCACAATTGTTGTTTGATGATGAACAGAGATGTTATTTTAGATGTGTGGAAATAATTCCCTATATATATTCTCTCCAAGCTTTTGGTATTTTAAAAATTCTCAATCAATCCTAAGCATCTCATTTTTGAGCCAAACCAACAGCCACTCATGACAATCTGAGTATTACCTCTGACACACTGAAACCTACTGGCTTATCTGTTTCTAAGAAAATAATATGTGTGTGTTTGATGATATATAGGAGCAAAATTCACCATTCTCTCTTACTCCCTGTCACTTTGGTGCTTGATTAATGCTGTTGAAACTTGACCTTTCAGTCCTGGTATGGCCTTCTTAAAGAGGTTCACTGTTAATGTGCTGCTTCAGAAGAGGGATTTTCTTATTATTCTTGTTGCACATAAACTCAAGACCCAGCTGGAATTTTTGAAGCATATTAACCAAGGTTCTAAAGAGCCAAACAGAAGATGACCTGCTCCATTTTGGGTTCAAAGGAAATGGCTGGTAAAATATTTTGGGAACCATCCTTTCAATCCTGTGATTAGGCTGACTTCCATAGCTACAAAATCCTTCAGTTTGGTTTTACCAGTTTTGTAACTAAACAGCTTTACTTTTCTGGCTTATATGGCTATTGCACATCTCAGCCATATTTCTGCCTTTTTTAATCCACTCCTGGAAATCTATACTTTCTGCAATTTCTTCCAAGAAAAAATTGATGTGATAAAGGGGTGACCCCTTTGGCTTATTTTCAGCAACTTTTGCTTATCCATGTATTTACTATTGTCTGAAGAAATTGAAAGTATCCAACTAGAATAGAGGGGGTGATTTTCAGGTTAGTTTTAGCCCACACCATGACATCTACAACCCTGGAGCTGAAGGGCTCATATGTCACCGATTCCTTATTCACAGCCAGCTATATTCAACAGGAAAGTTTGTAAGTAGCTGACTTAGTTCCCTGATGCAGAAGGCATGTCAGAAAAACCATATCAAAAGGTTACCAACGCACATGACAGGGTCAGTTCATTTGGACACCCGTAGCTAGCCCTAAGAAGGAAGTTGTGGAGTAAGCACAGGTGGCTTTTGAGTTTAAAGAGGCTGTTTACTCGGTGACCCTCTTACCTCCTTGGTCAGCGTAGTCCCTGAAGATGGTGTGTAAAAGTTGGAACTTTAGCTTTTGTTCAGACAGACTGCAAACTAGACCGAAGGTGGCAGGAATGTTTTAAAATATATTGTTTATTTACAAAATAGTTTTCAATTTATTTTTTAAAAAAACAATGACATATGATCTTTAAATAATTTCTTTTTAATTTTGGAAAGGTCAAATTTATTAGTTCTAAAAACTGAAATGTAGTATCATTTAATGTCAGGTGAGGAAGACTCTTTTTTCCCCTTTTTTTGCCTTTTTTCCCCAAGGAAAAAAGAACCTCAGATTGACCTAAATCACACACACAAAATCATTTAAGTATTTTTCACTTATACCATCATGACAAATAACTATATTTGTTCATCTCTAGCTAATCCCTCATTTCACAAGGATTTCTTGGGCACTTTTTTATAACCTGTGACTTTTATGCTTCAGTGTTCCCACTGAGCAGCAACAGAACAGTTTGTTGTTTAGCAGATGGAGTGGTTTGGAGTCAGTTATGCTGGAAGAATGTTTTGAAGACAAATGAACTGTGCAGCTGGGAGAAGACTACTGAAGGAAGACCTTGAGGACGAGCTGACGTATCCCCTCCCCTCTGCTAAAGCTGTGCATTCCTCTTTATGTCAGCAAGATAGTTCTCTTAACTTTGAGAACAAACATAAAGTTCAATTTATTTATTTTTAAATAGAGATACATTTAAAAATTACCCTGCAAAGCTGCAGTTGTGTGGAGCAGGCAGGGAAGAGGAGCTGTGAGGGCTCTAGCACTTGTTCTCTCTCCTCCTTAGACTTCCTTCATAACCCACAGTAAATTGCTTGATCTCAACACCTTAAGATTCTGCTTGTTAAAACGGGGATAACGTTCTCACACTTCGTGAGAGGTAAGAAATGGAATTTATTCATAACTGTGGAGTGTTTTGAAATTCCTATATATTAGGTGTTATAAAAATGTAAAGTATTATTTCTTGATAGCAATTTAAATGACCGCAGCATTAAAATTTAGCTCTCTAGCCTCTTCCTCTGTGAAGGAGAGAGATTGATATTGATGGAACAGTTACCTGGCTCGGGTGGGATGGCGTATGGCTAGGAACTCTGGTGCTGCTTTGCTAACAGTAGAGACACCCTAAATGCATTGCAATTTCCTATAATTCTTCTTGTATTTCCCCCTTTCTGTTTTGCATTTATATGCTTGAGATTTGCTTCACGTTACACAGCAGGTCAGCACAACAGTTTGGCAAAGAGTCTCCAACTGTTGTACAGATAGATGGGCTAAGGCTTCCAATGTTTAGTTTCACTTTTATTCTTCCATTTTAAAGAAACGGTTGGTAGGGAAATAGATGACCTGATAAAATTTTGTTGGATAAGTTTATGATTTTATATTCACTTATGCAGTGATCTTAGGTTGTAGAGGAGTTATTCTGGCATAAAGTGGAATGTAAAATCAAGCTTTACTCAATCATCTGTGATTAGGTCCTTAGGAGTGAAAGGATCTTGCTGCAGAGTAGTGTTTTACTTCATTTCATCGTTATTTGCGAGGGATGAATAGCATGCCTTCCAGTAAAGACAGGAATAGCTGTGGAAAATGTGTGACTGTAGCTCAGTAGATAGAGCCCTGCCCTGAGGAGGAGGCCAGCAGTTCTCATGTTGCTTTTTCCCTACACAGAGATGGGATGAATGGTGTGCACCTTGGATTCTTCCTTTTCTTTGTGTGTCAAGTCACCTCTTTCTGTCCCTTTGAATTTTGCAGTGTTTCTCAGGCACCTGTTCCATTTCAAGAGAAAATGCACTGAGAGACTGAGCTTAGACATTTGTATCAACCAACAGTGAATAAACGGGAGGTTTGTGTATATGTTCATACAAACTGCGGGTGCACACTGAGCAAGCAGTATCGCATACACTTTTGCATGTTACCGCTAAGGTTTTGGCCCCTAAAGTCAGCTGCTAAGTCTCAAAGGTAGTTAGCATGAAGAACTTGACCCTCATAGGATCTGTCAGCAATCTACTACCCTCATGTAGGATGGTGCATGTAAAAATGTTGAAGCAGCAAGTTGGGCTTTTCTTTTAGGGTTATGGATTGATGAAAGCTCATTTACAGACTCATCAAGAGTTTTGTGTGATCTGTACTAGACTTTGATTATGAGATAAGTATTGAATATGATAGAGACAAAAATGCTATTATCCAAACTTAGCCAGGTGTGCTTCATGCAGGTTTTCACTGAAGTCTATTGCATTTTAAACCATATGGTAATTCACATTAATCTTAAAACACATAATTGTAAAAAAGCTGGAAATGAAAGATTTTTTGGAAAAAACATGATTGGAAAATACCGCAGTAAAACAGGTATTAAAACTTAACTTCCTCTAACATACAAGCTGTGAGGAAGAGGAAATACTGCATACCGTCTGAAATCAACTGTTCCATTAAAAATACTAAAGCCTACTTTATGCTATGTGATAAAACATCTCAAACTTCAAACTCATTAGTAGTATGTCTGCTTGAAGCAAAAAACAGTTCTATTTACTGAAAAAACGTGGCAGACATTGTGGAGTGAGGGTAGATTTTTAGCTATCTTACATTGGGCAACTCGCAAATCTGGGAGGTCTGTTTTCCAAGTAATAAAATCCTTTCCTAGCCAGTGGTTTTGATGGTCTTTTAAGACCTGAGGGCCTTTGAATCTTGCTAGCTCAAGTGTGTGAAGCAAGCATGAATGTTTCACAGTGTATGTAAGCATTTGGTGCATCTCAATCTACTGCTTTTTGAGCGGCACACCTTCACTTGAGCTGTGCATTTGAAGAGTCAGCAATGGCAAGCTTTCTTTTTTCTGAATATCAGTCTATCAAAGGAAATAGAAGTAAAAGAGTTTCACTGTGGGAAGGAGATTTCCTGCTGGTATCACCTAACAATGCACTTTCTGATTTCTGTAGCTTCAATAAGAAACAGCTACAATAATGCTGGCAACTGGGGGAGTGGTAAATGCACTTGCTCTTGAACATTAGCTAGAATCTGAAGAAAGTTTCAGTAAGATCTTAAAAATGCTGTACACACTCCACTCTTCTCACACTACACTGTTTGCGCTTTTTGATTTTTTAGAGACATTCTAAAAATCCCATTTTCATGAAAGGTCTTTAGCACACCTAGTGTTAAGTATGGCCCTAATTCACTTGCCAGTAGGAAACCTTCATCTCTAAAATTATCAGCAAAAGCTGTACAGCAAAAGTACAGGATCCAATGTAGAGCTTTCCCTTTTATTGTGTAAAAGCATGTGTGCTGTTGTGGGCATGTGTGATCAGTGAGAGTTTTGACTTGTTTCTATGCATATTTAATTACAGATTCTTTCTAGTGTGATAGATTAATTTTGGTATAGCTCAAGTTGTTTGTATAGTCTTCATTCCCAGTATATAGTATTCCTGTCTACATGGGCAGGCTGTATAGGCTGTAATAGGATTAATAAGGACTTCCCATAGTAAAATAATTGTCAAGTCTCTGTATGGGTGCATCAAAGCAGAAAAGAAACCCAGCTGGGTTAAGCCAACACACTCACATATCAAACCCTGTGGTCTTCACCTGTCGCTTTTAAGTGTTCATTTACATAATTATGTCAAAGCAAAACCTGACTTTCACTCGTAATCAATTTGAACATTAATCGTACCTGAAAGCAGTCTTATAATTATTTTTTTTTTTTGTGACTGGAGAGATTAGCTGGTAAGGCGTAAATGAACAGTGATTAGAAAATTGAGCAAAATGGGTGATTTGCTAGTGAGTGAAAGTGTGGAAACAGGTATGTCTCTAGCCAAGTTTCATTCTTCTTTGGTTCATGAGGTTAATGACTATATGCTAGAGATTTGCTTCAGGTTACCAAAATTGCAGGCAAAAGTCTCAAGAGAAAGAAGGGTCAGAAAGGGAATCCTCTTCAAGCAAAACTGCTCTTTTATTTCAATCAATGCCAGAGGAGACATCTTTGCTCAGTGGCTGGAATATATTATCCTTTTCAAAAGGCCAGTTGAAAGAGATTCAATAGATAAGCTAATTTTAAATCAAAAGCTCTGTGATAATACATTAATCTCCCCTCATCTGACACTATCCACCTAGGAAGAAGAAAAATACACAGGCTTGGGCTGACCCAACATAAGGAATTTGACCTACCTGCACGAGTTGCAAGGAGAAAGAGTGCCCGTATGTGCCCAAGGGCACAATTGTCAAGGGAAGCTGTGAAAAATCTGGTCTTGAGCAACTGTAAAGTCCCACAAAGCACTGACAAATGTGCTTCAAACAAAGCTGCAGTAAAAGAAGCACCATGATGAGGGTGCATGTCTTTATTTCTAAAATCAGCCTTCCCCTATCAGTGCTTTCCTTATTGGCTGAAATTAATTTCTTCATGTCTGATTTCTTTCCTCTGGTCCTCAGTAAGGGAAATGACATGTACTGTGTGAGCTTCTCACAGTCCCTCCACATTATATGGTTGGAAATCACACTTGGAAGTGGGTTGATTGTTGTTTCTCTCTTTTCAGGTGGTTCTTACTGAAACACAAATTTCCAGGGTTTACAAACCACAACATACCCTGTTTGCCATCCCTGGACATAACCTGCGCTGTGCACATCCCAAATACAACTGGGAGCTCTCTACATGCCAGTTGAATAAATCACACTCCATAAAGGCAATTTCTCTCTCAAAACTGATCACCCCAATTGGCTTAAAAGTAAAGAAGCCAAATGAAAATTATACAGGTTGCACCTGTGGTGCAGTGATATGTCTCACTGGCCGTGCTTGAATCAACAACCCACAGATGTGTCTCAGCTTCTTGAGAGTCCCTTACTCTGGCTGCTGGCCAAAGGGATCTCAAAGCTGTATTATTTTAAAATATATCATATTCCCTCATGTTTCCTGCAAAGTAAATGAGATTTTTCTTCCGAATTTGAGCAGATTACCCATATGATGAAAGGACTTGTATTTTTTTTATCTTGCCTTTCTAGCATCCAGACTGAGAGGTGAGAAGGGCATCTGTGAAGATGAGGCTGGTGCGGTGATGTTGCTGTGAAAGTAGCATCAGGGATGTGGTTTAGGAAGATAAATTACGGAATTCTACTTCTAACTGGTTTTGTTAAGCTACAGTCTGTATGTGGTGCTGGGCACATTGTTTCACGTTCCATGTCAGTTATTCATAAAGTGGGAACGGATGGAGTAGGAATCCCTTCCCAGGAGGTATGGCAGGTAAATAGGAAATCTCGTACTAGATATTTATTTCTATACTCTTTAAAAAATGGCAGCTGTCTCTTGTTTTCTACCTGTTTTTGATTAATATCTCTGCAGCTCAAGCTCAGGTACATTTGTAAAGCAGAACAGTAGACCCAAATTTAATGCAGGGATTGCAAAACACATGGTGTGCTTGTGACTCAGTAGTGTTACATCTCAGATCTCTGATGCAGCTTTTCTCATAAGGCCCTAACTTGCTTTTGTATGAAAGGTGAAACAATGAAGCTGTTACAGAAACAGATCACCTATGAAACAGTTTCCAGCAAAAAGCATCTAAGAGAATCTGCAAGCACAAGCAGTGCTTAAAGCAATGAACTGAATTGTTTTAACTTCTGAAAACATACTATCTCTTATTAATGCCTTAAGCCCACTGGATATTGTTTGTTCATTTATTTCCATGGTATAAAGATAAGAGATTCTTTCTTCCAAAAAACGGCTGTTATACTTTTTGCTCCTTGTCTTAATTTCAGTGATAATTAGGAGTCGTAAACATTTGATTAACTAAGGCATATACCCAGCTCCTTAATGTCGGCTGCCAAGAACTAGGACAAAAATCCTGTCCAAGGTGATATACTTTCCTAAAGATATATAGCATATAAAATGCAGTGCTAGTATATTTCATTAATCAAGATGTCACAGCTTCTGAAATGAGCTCCTGTCAGGAAGCATATATTGGTGCTCTGGCTGATAATGGCCTTGCTAATTTACGACAGAGTACCATGTCTGTAATAATAAAAAATCTCCTCCTTGTGCTCTTTTGATATTTTCCCATTGATGCATGTCATTTTTTGAACAGGATGAACCAGCACTGTCATAACATATAATATCTCTGTTCTGTAAATGCAGAATATGCTATTATATAGAAGGAAAATGTTATACTGTGCTGTGTAGGCAAGATAATATAAACAGCTTTGTATTGTGTTTGTTCTTGGGTAACAGAATAATTTATCCAGTCAACTGTTGCCCTCTGTTTTGAAGGAGGTTTTTTTAGACAAACATTTGTAAGATTTAGTTCATTTAAAAATGAATTTCTAACTTCAAGAGTTCAGAAGGTTTAGTTTCAAATCAGTAAATTGATCTACTGGTGGAATCACGGTTTTACAAATCACAAATAACAGATTATAGTAATGGTTTGTTGGTAGTGAACCTCTCTTGGAAAGAGCTCTTTAATTGACTCCTTAAGCTACCCTGTTCTCAGTTTAGACTCATCCATTTTATGAGTGGAGCCTTTTTTATCAGTGAAACAATTACAGGAAGTGCTTTGAATGGTCTGTTTCTGAAAGTGTAATTCATTATGCCTAAGTAGAAGGTATCTGATACAGTTTATTCCTAGTAGGCTCTACTGCTTGTCATTTGAATGCTAGCTTTTGAGGTAGATTTTAGGAAACATAGTTTACTAGTTTTGCAAAGTCAAGAACAGGGTATTGCACAATATGTGGAAATGCACATTTATGTACTCATAGTGTGTGTATTTGCAATGTGCAAGAATAAAATTGCCATCCGAATTGAACACTACAAGACAGTTAGAAGAGGCTAAGATATAAACTATTAATGTATCTCATCCATTTTTAAGATAAATCAACGGGTAATCCCTGAGAATACTTGCCCCCCGAACTGTGTTGCTTTTGAAGGCTATTTCAGCACTGGGGGGGGGGGGGGGGGGGTGCAGTTGCATGGTCTGGTGCTGCTTCCTGTGAAAATGCAGAGCAGCTCTGAAATTTGAGCATGCTCAAATACTTTGCTCTCAGCCTTCAGATTAAAAGAGTCCCTGAAGTACACCAGCCAGTTCCTTCCAACTTCGGCTCTCAGTTTATGAGATAAAAAATACTCTTCTTAATACTTAAAAATGAGAGCAAAGAGTATTTTCATGTTGAATACTCTGGAATTTTCACAGATGTGTAGTACCTCACTGCCTTTATATAATGGTACGGTATGTGTGAAGATAAGGGCACAGAGATTCAAATGCTTTTCTTCACATCTTCCTTTTGTCCTCCTTTGTGGTCAAAATACAATTAGCAGTGCTTTATCGTGTTGGGGAAGTCTCTGGGGACTACTTTCAGTCCTCTGCTAGAAAAACATTTCTTGTGTCCCTTCCCCATACAACTGATGAGCGCAGTGCTGTAGGGATGGGCGTCCGTGCTGTGCAACATATCCTCATGGTGCACTCCACGTGTTCTGGAAAGCCTCAAAAATCTCTGCTGAGTGTTCTGATTCACCACTAGCATGGACTCCCCAGGGAAACTGGATGAAGGGAAAATAAGATCTTTCCAGCAAATGGATGGTGTCAGTAAATGAAAAGATTCAAGGATTCATAAATAATTTGAAGAAATTGCTGTCTGAAATACAAGGACTTTTTCTGTCCGCCTACCTCTCTGTGACGTTTCCCGTCAGTATGGTGTTATGGAGCTATTTGAAAGTCATTAGAAATTTTAGGGTGTCATCTAATAGACCAATCTAAAGAAGTCAGAGTTTCGTAAAGTTTTCCTTCTGTTCAGAGCTCTTTAAAATGCTACTGAATAGCTTTGGGAAATTGGCCCTTTGAAATACCAAATACCGGTATTTCTTGTGTGCTAGGTTGGGCATCTGGCCCGTATTTTGAATCACTACATTGAATCATTGGTAACTGTAATTTTCTAGTTTACTGATAACTCCAAAACTGAGATCCAAAAAAAGGTAGAAAGAATGAGAGAAATATTTTTGGTGATAAAATAAATATAACCAGAGTTTAATTTACATCTTTAAAGAAAATAGAGAGGTTATTATAGAAGTACAAAGCATAAACACATTCTCTAGGAGGAAAATACAGGATATATTTTTCTAATCAGAAGAGGAAAGCATAAATGGTGGAAAATAAGTTTGGAGAACTAAAGGTAAGTAAATTCAAAAGGTATATTGATGATGATGTGTTAAGTCAGCAGTGACATAAGCCACTTGACGAAATAGGAAAATCTACAGCGTCTTGATGTCTTTAAACAGAATTAGATGCCATTTCAAAATCTGTCGCAGTAGTAGTCAGGTATTCATTGCATGTCTGTCTCAGTCTGCTACTCTTGATGGTGCTCAGAGTGGCAGAGGGCTTGTGCTAAGCCTCTCACCATTTTCTTCCTCTCCCTTTCTGTCACATGCCATGACAGTTGTGAAGAGACAGATCCTTCCCTCTCTTTTGCCTGAAGTTCAAGGCAGCAGAAATGAGCAGAGAACAACTTTTTATTTGTCATTGAACTACACTGGTTTTGGGAGTTAACCTTGGTATGCAGCTAAGCACCACACAGCTGCTCACTCCCTTCCCCACACATCTCCCCAACCAGTGGGATGGGGGAAGATGAAAGGAAGAGTAAAAGCTAGAAAACTTGTAAGTCAAGATAAAATCTGTGTAAAAAGTAGAAATGGAAGAAGAGAGAAAGAAAGCAAAATAAAGCAAATGATGCAAATGTAATCACTCGCTACCTCCCACAGGGAGACCATTGCCCAGATACAAAAGCAAAAGATATCTAGCTCCCTGAAACCACCTCCTCTCCTGTTTTTTGCTGAGCATTTTGTTACATAGCATGGGATATTTCTTTGGTTACTTAAGGTCATCTGCCTGGTTGCGCCCCTTCTCAACCTCTTGCACACACCCCATTATTCACTGGGGCAGCAGAGTGAGAAGCAAAGAAGACCTAGATGCCATGCAAGCACTATTCAGCAAGAAGTGAAATGTTAGTGTGTTACGGCATTGTTCAGATCTAAAACAGAGCACCAACAGGAGCTGCTGTGAAGAAAATTAACTCAATTTGAGCCAGACTCGGTACAGCTATGCCAAAAAAAAGTCATGTGAAAGGTAGTTGATTTTTGTTTTTTTTCTATAAAAGTAGTGCAGGTGAAAAATTGGAATAGCCATTGTCACAGCAGTCCAATAAATCCAGTGCCCTGCAGGAAGCTTAGGGGAGCTACAGTAGGTGGAAGACAATAGAGTATGGTGGTCACCTAACCTGAAACATCCATTAGTTTATTGACCTTAATATGACAGACCTGAATTCAGGAGAGTCATTTAGAAAAATCTTCAAACCCTGGTAGTACTGCTTTTCTTGCTCTTGTGATGGAAGTACTTGTTTGAGCCTGAAAAAAATCTTCTGTGAGAAAGGTCTAATGAAACCAATAGATTCCTGATGGGGAGGGTGGTGGTGGTTGTTATTGTTATTTAATGTAAAAACATTAAACTTCACTTGTTGAGATAAAAATTTCTGCTAGATGACCCATGTTGGCATAAAGGTGATATTCTTGCAATGCTTCTGGCATCTTTTTATTCCAAAAGCAGCATTTACTACAGTCTTTGGATTTTGGTGGGGTTTTTTGGGTTTTTTTTTTTTAGTCTTTCTAGTTCATCATCCTTTTTCATCTTTATATATAAGGTACAGAAACCCACACTTATGCGTCCTCTACATCATATATTTGCCTACGGTCAGCAAGAGATACTAATTTTATAAGAGCCCCCAGCATGAGGAACAAAATTTATTTTTCTACAGCTACTGCAGGAAATAGCTCATGTCACATGAGCTGTGTTTTCTTTCTCTCTTCCACTTCTCCTTCACTTACAACACACATACATATGTAATCACAATTTCAATTAAATTTGACCATGATGTAATGCTGGAAATGCTATTCACAGGGGTCCAACAGACAAGGAGCCTCCTGAAGCTGGGTGGTTTAAAAGACTACTGAGTGTTCTGTCTGTCTGAGGTAAAATGTCCTAACCTCCTTGGATTAGTATAAGGACTGTCCTCATCAGCGTTTTCGGTACTTACAGGATTTCTGTATGAAAACTTAATAATTTATTCAATGAGTTATATGAACAAAAAATGCCGGTTGCATTTGTGGAAAGTTCATATTTTTTAACATGAAAGTTCTCATCTAATAATGCTATGTAAATGGAAGGCTGTTGTTACTCATAAAGAAAGAAAAGAGTTAAGAAGGCTTGAGTATAAAACCCAGCAGATTACTTATAAAGTTGTTTTAATTACAAAGTAGAAAGCATACTGCATAATGAAAGGAATTTGCTGGAAGACTTCAAAGTGGGGTTTTTTTTCAGGTAAGCTATTTGTAAAATTTATTTAATAAGGCCATCACACTTTTACTGGGAAAAATGGATGTTGAGTAATGTCATTATTAAGAGGCTCCTGAAAGGTAAGTGTGGAACTGACCTCAGACCAGTGGGTAAGAGGCTTGAATGGCTTTAATGAAACTGCAGGGTAGAATGGTACTGCAAGGAAAGGAGTGCTGGCACAACTGACTAGTGCTTGATTTTCAGTGCTGAGAAAGTCTGACTGCTACTCTGGCTTTGCTTTAGACTTCCCAGGTAATCAATTGTTGGATGATGCATGTGGGCAGTCCAAGGGAAAAGGATTAGGGTGACTTCTTTCATACTAGTTCTCAAGTATGGAGTTGCACTCCTTCCTGTGCTTTAACCTTGATGTATTTTCACTGTGCTGAACCCCCCTAGCCCTTCATTCATTGTGCTGCAATGGGCACTTTTCCCTTGGTAGGTATAGAGTTAAGCAAGAATGAACCAAGAGCTGTCCTTTCCTTGCTGTGAATTCTCAATATTAGGTTCTTGCTTATGTAGGGGCAGTAAGGACTGCATGACTGCTGCCTCTTCTACTCTGCTGTGTTTCGCTATGAAACTATAAGAATGAACATTCTATAGTCTTGGACAAACAGTGAATAGGTAGGTGCCTTACAAGGAGACTGCTATGAATGGTTAATTATGTCATTTCAAGATGTCACACATTATGGAAGCTGCAATAGGACAAGGATTGACACCATTTTTGGCATATGTCTGTTGGTGAACTTTTGGCTGTTGTGTGATCTACAGACTTCAGGCTGGTTTTTGCTCAGTTTGTAGTGTCAGTGGAATCATGAAATCTGCTGATTTCCAGGCTAGGGTACCCTGAATGCTGTTTGTGCTCTTGTAACACACTCATTGGGAAGTTAGGCTAAAGATGTGCAAGTCCTTTATTGGATTTGATCCCTCATTCCCAAAGGAAGCAGTGCATAACCCTGCACTTCTCTTTGCTCTGTCTTTGCTGTATCCCACAGCTACTGATGAACATTCAGCTCATTGCTGGTTAAAAGAATGTGAAGGAAAATGCCTTAAAGCAAAATGTATTGATTCCCAGCACAAGAATAAAATGCACAATAAAGAAAGCACTGAAACTTTTTTTCTCTTCAAGTAAAGATTATGCACAGAGGGAAGGATTCAGATCAATGAGTAGAAAAAGGAATTCATGATAAACAAGACCAAGTTGTACTAAAGCTCTTCAGAAACTAATACACAGAGGTTTCAAACTATGAGTGGGTTGCAGTGTTTCATCTCTGGATGAATAGGATGCCCAAAGACAAATGCAGAGGCCAAATTCATAGTCACTTTAAAAGGAATGGTAGATGAACAGCAAACTTGGAGTCCTTTTGTCTTTAAAATATTCAAGCCCATTTTTTTAAAGAACGGTGTCAGCAGGAGAAACTGAGAGCACCTTATACAAGCCTATTAATTAGTGCAATGGTTACAGTGGGAGATAGAGCTTCAACTCCCTCCGATCAAAAGGGGAGAACCTGAATTTCCTATTCTGTGCAAGCTCTATAACTGTTGGCAGTGGGAAAGAGCATCAGCCAACATGACCTCTGACAGTTTTGCAAATAAACATCAAACATTAAAATCTGGTTTTGACCTATCATGTTAATATGGCTTAAGTTAGCAGCTAACTTCAGTTAACTTCAGAAGTAAAAAAAAAAATTCTACAAACAGATTTATGAAAAGCAGTTGTGTTTCACTAGGTTCCACAGTCCTCAGTGAAGGAAAGTAGATGTTCCTAGCTAATTCTGTGCCCCATCTTGTCCAGGATCTTATAGAGGCTGGGTATGGAACTGGAAGCTAATAAAACTAATCCTCTGTGGTGCCTGAATGATAGTCATCCCTTGATAAGGAGCCTGCAAGAGATCTGTGCGCTTCAGTATTCTTTAAATCTGATTTTGAGGACTTCACGAGGCTTACGTTATACTTGGAGAGTTGCAGCTCTGCCTGCACCTATTAAAAAATCAGACCTCTTCTGTCCACCCAGTTTGAATGGCCTTGGCAGGACTTGTGTGAAATGGATAAGTTACTCAAATGTTGAGACCTCAGAAGCTTATGTGGGGCAACAAGATACTTCAAAGATCTGAAACAGTCTCTTTTTGTAACTGGCATTTTGAGGTCATTTTTTTTGCCTCTTCCTAACTCTTAGCTAAACTGCAAATGCAATTCTAGACATGCTGTATAGGTGCTTTTCTATAGGCAAAAAAAAGTATTCTTCACCTTGGAAGAATAAAACATTGATTATTTTTTGCTCAGATTTAGTGCCTTGTGCTGGATTGTTTTGAACATTGTTTTGTTTGTAGTATATCAGTCCAAGACAATGGAGTGCCTTTGTGCCAGTAAAGATCAACTGCTTTTGTCTTTTCTGCTTAAGACATATAGAGTCTGAAAGGAGCTCTATATGAGCATCAATAGTGGACCATTAAGAAGATGAAAATATGGTCTGGAAATGGCAGCAACCAACTGGGACTTGACAATCTCTTTCCTACTCCTTGCTCAACCTGTGGCTAGGCAATTTCCTTCCTGTCTGCCTTACTTCCATCACATGTAAAATGACTATATTACTGCTTTTGCAACAAGAATTACTATTAATATTATTCCTATAGCTGTGCAGTGCATAGAGAAAAAATGTGTTGTTTCATACCTAGCATTAGAGCAGCCCAGGCAGTACAGCTTCTTGCCTGAAATTAAACTAGATAACACATCCAGGACCAGGGGCTACCTTTTCCTGTGTGCAAATTGCTGGCCTGCTCAGGGTAGGCAAGTATAAGTCTGTGTGGCACTGCATTGAAAAGAAAATGTTGGACAGGATGTACAGGGTATTAATGAGTGTATAAACACCTTCCTCTGTCTTCCAGATGGGTCTATATGGTATTTCATTTCCAGAGAAAGAAACTTGTATTTTAAGTGGCTGTCAATGGGTAAAGCTCAGTGGAGCTCAGGTGATTTACAAATGCTGAATATTTGGCCCCATATTTTCTTCTGCCTAATCCTAATTAAATGTAAAGCAGTGGCTTGATTCTGTTTCCTCACTGCATGCTGACTGATGCTGTAGGGCCTTATGTCTGATTTTATTGCTACTGGCCTTTTCTGCCAGCAACTCTTTTCCAGATAAATGTGGGGAATTTTTACTGACAGCTTCTTTTAACAGATCTTATGATGAAGGATGTTTCTGTTGCAGAGATAGAGAGCAGCTGTGAGATGGGTTTTACTGGCTATGATCCAATTTATCTAAGTTGTCTGTCTTGCTGTGACTCATCAAGTACTATAAAAAGTAGATGTGAAATGGGCAGGGAAAAAAAAAAAAGCAACAAACTCACCTCAGAGTAAAAAGGCACTTTGTGTCACAGTGTCATGTATTAAAGCAGGCCAAGAGGAGCAGACTCATGCTGCCAGTATCGCTTCTCTTTTAGGTAAAGCCATGTGTGGTGAAGTTCCTGTCTAAAATAGTAGATGAATTACTGCATTCAGTTCAGGTGCAGATCTTGAAAAAGGTTTGCAGTCATAAAATGAAAGATCCTATGTAGGTAATAGTTTATATGTGTACTGTATCTTCCCGCCTAGAAAATGTTACAGTGCAAGTTTAGGCCAATTGTCCCATTTTACTTGGAGTCTTCACATGAAAAGACTGGCTCACCAGCTGTATCTGATGGTAGGTGTCAGTGCTTTGCTTTCCCGCCCTTTGCCTTGTCCTCAGCTGCATGAAGGGAAAGGAGGAGGTTATTTAAAGCCACCTATTAAAAAGTCATGGATTTGCATTTGTGATAGATACAAGATGGAAAAGAAAGGAACAGAAATAGGCCATGTGGGAAACTACAGCCTTTGTAAATATATGTGTAATGAAGCTGTTGTGGTGTTACAGGCAAGAGTAAATAAGAAAAACGGTTGAGGAGTGAGTTTGGCAGACGTATTTTGCTAGCTGAGTTCAAATTAAATGATACTTCCAGCTGCATAGTCTTCTCAAGAAACAGTAAGTAGGTGATAGTACACACAGTGTGTGTGTGTATAAATTTTAATATATACATAAAGGTATGTATACAAAATGTTATCTAAATTCTGTATAAAACTACTACTGTTACATTAAGCCTGTTTAATTTCTTAAGGGGTTTTGTATGCAGCTGCTTTTGTAAGGGGTGGATGCTGCTGATGTTTATGACCTGTGCAGTTTACCCAACAACTCACTTCTGAGTGAGGTAAAATCCTGTGATTTAACATTTCCAAAGGAACCAACCCAAGGCCTGTTGGCATAATGAGAAAATATGGACTTATATGGGCTTCATCTCAGTCTCTGAACAATGAAATCGGGTCTGTGATTTCTAGCTGGATTGCTCTAGTGAAGGTAAAAAAGCAGATGAATGGTGTTTCATTGAATGGTATGTGCAATAGAATGGATAAATTTAATTCCTTTCTAATGCCTTCTAATTTTTTTGTGCTTTATAAACTAGAACTCCTCTTCTTATTTGACCTAATATTGTCTTCATCTTCATTTTGCGTTAGTGGCAAACATGGTAGGATCTCTAAAGACAGCAGGCGTTTGATGAATTTCCAAAGTTTAACAATACATATCTTTTCAGATTTTACCTTAATTCCATCCCAATTGCTTATTTTAAGTGTTAATTCAAAGCCTATTAATTTTACTCTAATTAGTTCCAGGTAGGTCTTTAGTGACTGTGGTTGTGAAAAAATATTTATCAAATACCTTGAAATTTCTCTTATTACATTTAAAAGCTACAGCAGGAGCATCTTAAAAATTTCTTCCTTTTTTCTTTTTTGTCTTCTCTGACCCAAAAGCTTCTCTTCCCACAGTAGTATCAGATATCCCAATGTAAAGTGAAAACTAAAAAATTTATCAAGCTTAAAAAAAAATGCACACAAATCACAGTAATCAATACAGTAATTTCTTTAGGATTACATTTTAAACTAGTATATTCTGGAGTGTATTAGCTAAGTATGTAGGACTTGGAAGTTAACACCAGTGATTAACATCTGTGCTGGTTTTATTGTACCAATTTAAGTAGCCTTTAGAAAGAAACAAAAAGTTGAAATATTTCTGGTAGAAATAGGAATAAAAGAATTTTTAAGTCTAAGGTTCTCATTCATTTCTAGAGACTTCTG
>VZZY01012778.1:1200-30915 GCA_013400335.1 Eurystomus gularis
ATGTAATTATCATGGGGGGGGGGGGGGTGTGTTGGGTTAAATATTGGTTTTGTATATATTTGTATATGTTCCATTTTAGTATTATTACTGTTTTCATTAGGGTTGTTTTAGTTTTCTTTTCTAATCCATAAGTGTCTCTCCCTTCTTCCCTTTCTCTTTCCCTTTGGGAAGGGAGAGAGGTTAATAGATAGGTCTAGTGGACAGCCCTGTCCCTAAATCTTGACAGCTTTTCTTATTATATTTTCTCAACCATTTATCGCTGCCTAAGCGCAGAACCATCCATTTGTTCTAATTAGATTCTATGTTGCTTTCAAGACTATTTCTCTAAATTGTTGTGATCATTTTGAAATAATTTTTGTCTTTCAGTCTGTCTACTTCTTTCAGATTCATTTCATTTGCAGACTTAATAAGCATATTCTAACAACCTGGTGTTCGATTATAATGAAAATATTGCATATACTAAGCCTACGATAGATCCTCGTGGAGCCCTCCTCAATTCATCTTAGCAGTTTGACAGTGAAGGGCCAGCAATTGCTCTGTATGTAGCATCCCCAGATACTTTTGTCTCCTCTTTACAACAATCCTGCCTTGCTCGTGTAATGTGAGACAGTGTAAGAAGTCTGAACAAAGCCTAGCTATACGATGTGTATACCCTTAAGGCGTGCTATTTCACATAAAAAGATTTTGGATTGATGTGATATGATTTAATCCTGACAAATGAGATAACACTCACTACATTTGCTGCCTACTCATTTACTACTTATTCATCTGGTGTTCTTATATGTCCCTTACAAAAAGACTGTTGGATTTTTTGATCTGGTATGTTCCCACAAAAGGAAGTAGCCTATCATTCCATAACCATCCCTTTTGCATTTTGTTTTCTAAGTCAAATCCCATGTTTGCCCTTTTCTAGTCTTCCAGAACTTGATCCACCTCCACATGTTCTCAAATGTGCTGAGGGACTGCAGAGATTGCTTCATACAGGGCTTTCACAAACCTTAGAAGGATTTAATTAGGGCTGAGGAAACAGAAATATCTAAGTGTACTCAAAGCACGTTTCCTCTTTGTCATTGAGGTTAATTGTGATAACAGTTTGAACACCATTCATTATCTAACATGTAATACAGTAGAGTTGTGATGTAGTCCCAGTAATCCTCTCTTGGGAGAGACATTAGATGGTCAAACTAAGTCCCACACAAAGCTTCCGTAGAAACTGTCTCAACTCTTTCAATTTCCATAGTATTAAGATAGACTCAAACCAGACTCCAACAACAATCTTAAAGTTATGGAAGATATTTCCAAAAGTGGGAATAATATTTTCCCTGTGCTCTTCCTCCTGCTCAGGATGTGAAATACCAAACATGCTTAGCTAGCTTTTTAGCTCACAGGGGAAAGATTAGGCAGTGCTGAAGGCTTGTAACTCACATTTTGCTAAAAAAAGTTGTTCAGTTTCCATTCAACAATGTTTTTCTATCTTTGAAAATATAAAAAAAATGCATGCAAAATTACCCATTTAAAAGCTAAAATAAATTTTAAAAAGTCAAATGCTCCTAACTTGGGAACTATTAGATTTGTGATTTTCATTTGTGGATAAGGATGATTAGTATCTAATCAATTTTTAGAAGACCTCAGCCTCAGTGATTGTGGAAGAGATAAACGACATCTCCAAAAGCCATGTTAAATCTGGTAGCACTTAACTGTTTTAATCTAAGTATTTTTTAACATATTTTTGAAAATACAAGGACTATATTCTGATCCCACCTACAGGAAATAATTGCATGCTCTTTGCATTCAAGTTTAACAGATATCCTCCACTGGCATATGGGCAAAATTTCCATTATCTTTAGTAAGGGTAAAGCACAACTGTTTTAAGACAAGGCAACCTCATTTGTTGCCAAAAGACATTGCAGCAGGTGGGAAGGCAAAAAAGTTTTCTTCAGCTACATCCAGCTTCAAACTTTCATAATATTATGAAAAGACAGCAAATGGAGTGGATTTCAATCCTTTAGACCCTACTGATTGTACCAAAGGACTCGCTAACACCACTTGCTAGGCCAGCCTAAAAAGCTAGCTTGTAATTCTGTCACTAGGAATAAAGTTCTGTGAAATGCAGCCAAATAAAATGTAGATTTTTTGAAGAATGGCCTGAGAGACATCTGAAAAAAAAAGTAAAAATTGAACAGGACACAGAAGTTTTAGGGATTAATGTACATGGATTCACCACCAAATAAACAATAATATTTAAAGAATTTAATTCAAAGTATATCCATTACAGCACTCAGGCTTTTACATTCAGAAAAAAATGAAAAAAATTCCTAATTTCATAACTTGTTCAGTTGCCTAAATTATTTAGAAAAAATATTTCTTTGTGAATTTAGGTTCTGTGTCTGGGCAGACATTTTGCACAACTGAAGCAGGACTTTAGAGTGATCTGCCAATTAACACATTTGTCCAAGAAATGGGAGAGTTGAGATCAGTCCCATCTCCACCGCCACCATAAGCAGAGGGTTCTAACCAGAGACGACAGGGTGTCCTGAGTGGGTGCATGTTCTCACCCTGCTACTGCAGATAGATTTCTCTGTAGCTGTGATGGAAAAATAGGTGGTATCAAAGGGAGAGCAAGCAATGAACCTGACAGCAGCCCAGCAGTGAGAGAACTTGACTAAGAGAGGGTACATCTGGTATTCAGGTGCCCTCTTTCTGACTTATGGCTGTATTTTTACTAGTGTATACAAAGCAGTGCACTCATTCCAGATATTCACCTCCCTTTGCTGAATTTCTTTAGTTGACTTAGGTGTCCCAGTGCTGCCCTTGGTGACTATCCCTATCTTGGTTCCCTAGCATTTTCCCATTTAAACTATATAATGCAGTGTCTGCCTTAGAGGGGAAAAAAAAAAAAAAAAAAAAGAAAAAGATAAAAGAAACAACAGGGTGAGCACACAGGTTCCATTACTGTCCTGTGATCATCCAGACATGTCAAGTATCAGTGATGTCCCTGATATGGCCTTTGCCAAATCGTTGTCCCCATGACAAGGCCTGGCCATCATTCAGGAGGATATCTGAGCCCAAATATGGATCCAATAAGTTTGAAAGTAGAAATCTTTTATAAAGGCTGGAAAGGATCATGTTTAATTGAGTGTTGTTAAACTGTGTTCACCTGAGCAAAATAATCTGTTCCATGACATTATGGGCAGCGGATGGCTTCTACCCTGGTCCCTAGTATAGCCTAAGGGGACATTGCCACTCTGAGTGTCACCATGTCTAAACCCCTTCTTCATCTAAATTCCTCCTTCACCTAAACATTTGGCCAGATTTCTATGAAGCAGAGCTTAGCACCATGTATACGTACCTGCAGAAAACTCAAAATTTTCTGTGACAGTGTAACAAAACTACGAGAACTGTACCATAAAAACCTATTGTGCTTTGCTTCATAGGAAACATGCAATTAATTCTTCTGGCAAAAGAAGGAGGTGGGGGGAACTTGTCGAATTTGCTTTCTTGCTGTCTCTCATTTTTTGGGTTTGATGCAGTCCAACAGATTTTATAATAGGAAAAAAATCTCGTTATCCTTTTCTGTCATGCAAATCCATTATGTAGAAAGATGGGGAGGTTTCTTTACACTGCACAAATGGAATTACATGAAAAGGTCATTCCATGTACAAAAATACATGAGAAAGTCATGCTAGTGGCTGGCAAAAAATTATTTGAAAATCACATATGCAAAAATCTTTCATGGAATATGCACAGACACATGCTGCATAGACACACACTTTCATACCTTGCATTTTCCAGATCTCATCCTCATCCTTTCAGCAGAATCAGTAATGCAGGAATGACATTTGTAATGTCCCAAAGCAGCCTAAGTATCTATTCAATAGATCAAAGGAACTGATAAAGAATTGGGAACCTCAGGATGTTTTAAAAAATGGGTTTACTTGTTTTTTGCTTATCTGTTTTTTTCTAATTAAGATTTTATTGGGTTTTTTATAATGGAAGACTGTAACCAATGAGCAAAAGTATTATCATATGAATTTTACTTTCATAATTTACTTGAGCCAATACATTTCTTTTTCTAATGGGCCAAGTAGCTGTAACTTCAGGTGCAGTCAGTCACATCTTAGGGAATATTAAACAGAAGAAGCAAGAAATGAGAAGCACCAGAATAAATCAGATAAAAATCCTAAACAAAGACTGAAAAGAAAGCCAAATTGAGTTTACCTGCAAAATCAGATGTTCTATATACATGACAATTTGAAACATTAGAAGAATTCATAAGTTAGCCATTTGAGGAATCATATCACAAATCTAATGAGTTTATTCTCACATGAGACTCCATAAAAAAGAAATTGGTCTGTGAAAGCAATTCCAGAAAGCCAAACATAGTTTAAAACACTTCCAGCCAACCCATCAATTCTTCCCAAGAGGAATTACGAATGACTGGTCCAGAGGTAAAAGCTGATTGGCATGCTGGCCAGGTAGCCTGGTGCTTTCACATCATCTACCCCAGTGGGGAACACCCACAGGCTATGGTCACTTCACCATTGCAATAGCTTTCCTCCAGCACCAGAAAAAAACACTACGCAGAGGTCAGCCCCAAGATAGCAAAGGCTAGGTCATCTTGGGTTATCTTCCTTCAATGGCATGAATTCATTCAAATTAATGCATTCTGCCATTCACAGCTGCTGTCACTGC
This sequence comes from Eurystomus gularis, assembly GCA_013400335.1. NCBI lineage: Eukaryota > Metazoa > Chordata > Aves > Coraciiformes > Coraciidae > Eurystomus > Eurystomus gularis. The sequence goes on from VZZY01012778.1 coordinate 5,893, forward strand.
AAGTATGCTTTTGCATATAAAGGTATATGAAAGGGGGTGTTCAAAAACATTTTTTAGAATAGCACATTCCTGACTGAGAAACAAGATGTCACAAGGAACTAGGAATGAGATGGTAGCCTGCCCCAGGCCCAACATAGGAACTGGGAGATGTTGCTTTCTTTGTGTCCAGCTACAGAAAATAAATCAGTCACCTCAGCCCAAGTCCCAGTGTATCAGAGTGGGAATTGTCTGACCAAATGTCTAGGCTCATCCCTTTCTTATCAGGGAATAGGATGCAGAGCAGCAGCCCTGTGTTAGATGTCTACATTACTATGAGATGAATTGCACTTTTCAGAGTGCTTATTTCTTTCTACCAACTATAAAGGTATCTTAAGGTAGCTAATTCGGGTGTGTGTATCACCACCACACACTAAAAGGTAGCTGAGGGGAATTCATTCTGTATGTCCACAACACCAAAAGAAGAACTGCAATTAATGACAGTCAGAGAGAGGCGGTTTTGCCAGTCCTGACAAGGAGCCTTTCTTAATTATTCTCTCCTTCCTTAGAAAAAAGAAAGCTCTATGGAGAAGTTTACAGTGGTGACCATCCAGTATCAGGCCATACTGGCAGGTTTCTTATACAGAGTTTTCAATTTAACATCTTTCAAGAGAAAATATTTTACATATATATACAAGCGTGTGTATAAAAAATTAAATATAATAAAAATAATAACAATGAAAAATAAATGAAGATATTCCTTGATCTAAATTTCAGAAACCTGCATTTGGGGAATATTTATTATTTTCTGGAATACATAAGAATTTAGATTTGACTGAAGATGAACAATAACAGAGCAAAATAACAGCTTTAATTAATCACTGAGTGCTTGTCATTTTGACAACTAAAGAATTGTGAAGCTGCAAAGAACCAAAGTGAAACAACATCAATCATGCAGCTACAATAAATAATTTAATAAAAAAATCACTGGGTAACTACAAGGTCTAAGGACATAAAATAAAAAAGATGTAAAAGAAAAATAGGAGCATCAGACAGACTATATAGAGCTGACCCTACTTATATTAATATTACATAACACTGGCAATCTCCACCACGTCCTTTGCCATGCAAAATAAAACCCTGTATTCATTCACCTAGGAGATGAACATCACAACTTTACAGAAAGCAGAAGAGGACAGGTTTGCAATGACATTAATATATTATTTTATCATGTTTTCTATGAAGTTAATTACTCTCATCATCAAGCAGATAAAGGAAAACCTGAATAATTTAGTTGCCATCATGCAGCATCACAGGCAGATCCACAACTCTGCTTGGTGCCCGTCTCACAGAACCTGTAATCAACCCAAGCCAATGATAGGCATTGCAGACAAAATTAAGAGTGAACGAATGCTAAGCAATGAGCACAATGAGGAACAACTGTACACCACCCTCAGTGACTCACTGGATAGCTTTTGCAAAACTTCAGCTCAGTGTTCAGCAGTGGTCAGAATGATAAACCAACCATTAAAAATTAACAGCATAAGGCAGAGGATAAAATGAAGAACAACATTATGCCTCTTTAGAAATCCACTGTGTGAATAAGAAACCTTTCCATTAGCAGCTGCAAGGGGGACAGAGCTGGGGCAGCTGAGCCTCTGGTCTGACACAATGGAGCAGGTTTTGTGGTTTTGCGTTCTGTAAGATCTGTTTGGATAGAATGTGGGCTTAAATCAGGAGTAAACCGTATTTGTTTTATTTCATATCTAAGGACGTATGGAACATGTTTGTGTCATGATGGAAACTTGAATGAAATAGCCAGATAATATTCCTTTGCCTCTTTTCACTAGATTCCACCCCCGCCAAGAAGATGCTCATACAATATCATTTCCTCTCTTTTCCTTGTGGAGCAGAGGGGCTCAAATCGAACCATGCAGATGAAAAGTCCCATTGCTTCACTGAAACAACGCAGGACAGGACACTACCAACAACAATGTAGCACAAGAATCCAGCAAGACAGTGGAGTGGTCAGGACAAAATTCCATGAAGTGGCTGCACAGAGTGCTAGGAAGATCCTGATAAATGGGATACATGGGATCCTGATACATTTTTCCTCCAAGAGGAAGTTTCACAGTAAAACGCTGAAATCATCTGCAGTGAAAAGTACGGTGTGCTGCAATCCTGCAGTCAGCTAGCGGCCTTCTCCGCAAGAGCTCTTCTCTAGGACTTCAAACACTCAGCTACCAGCAAGCTTTCAGCAGGCTGCAACATCTGCTGCTCTCAGTTTTCTGCTCCAAGTCTGCAGGTGAACTGGCATCTGCTCTGGCATGGTTGATAGGAGGGGATGGCTGTGAAGGAGGAGTCCTCCTACCCCAGCTGGTTTCTCCAGGGGTGGTGTCAGCAGAGCCCTCATACCTGCAGAGACTTTTCTGAAATTAGTATTATGCACCCCTTCATAAATTGAAGCCTTCTCCATCTAATCCAGCCTATTCTCTTCATTTGGGACTTTTTTCCCCTTTAGCCTATGGTGTCCTTCTATTTAAACATGTTGTATGACGCAATACACCTTCCAGCTTTGGGGTTCTGGGGGTTACCAGAAGATGTCCCCTGGCAGCACTTTGGCAAGGCGGGGGCTGCAGAGCCAGATTGGGGAGCAGATCACATACCCTGAACCATGGTGAGGGACAGTACAGATCATGAGGGAGGGAGCCACAAGTGCCAGTGCTGCAGCTGAGGGGCACAGAGGGAGATGAATGCACCAGCATGGTGCTGGGGAGGGATGGGACTGGAAAGGGGCGCCGTTGCTGCTGGCATAGATCACAGGTGGGCACAATAAAATGCCATGTTATAAGATTTTCTAGGCTAATTGACATTTCATTTCTGCTAATTACACCTCCTCAAATTGCAGGGTACAGCACTCCTGCCTGACACCCCAGCAGCTCTCAGGCATCCCTCGTTCCACACTGAGTGTGCTGCACAGATTCACTTGTTTGCCTGTCTGCTCATACATCAAGCCCTGTGGTCCATTAATCATTTTAACCACTCTTCACTCCACAAAATAACATAATGATGAAAAAAAAGATGAAAAGGCCAGTAAAACCATTCAATCCCTCCCCCTGCCAGTGCAGGACTCTTCCCACGGAATATTTTCCTATTTTTCTTACCTATTTTTGACATCTCGAGTTTAGGTCAACAATTCTTCTGCCAATTCTTCCACTTCGTTAATGATGGGATGACAGATAATAGATTTTGTTTCTGAAGCCTCTCCACTATCTTCAGGGGGACTTTCTGCCATAATCCCATCAGGATTTCTTTCAAGGTTTGGCAGTGGACAGCAGTAAGTAGTCTCATTTGTGTTCTCATGCCACATTAGACATGCAATGCTTCAGCAGTTTATTTTCCCCACATGAGTCTTCAGCTACCCTCTGTGTGGTATGGGAAGAACTAAGCCCACAGGGTAAAAAGTTATTTTTTTTCCTCACAATACTCACCCTGGGCTCTTCAACAGCAGAGAAGTTGTTGTCACTGGTGCCCAAATATGACAAATTATGTGTAGGTAATTTTCTGATATACCCATCTATCTCCCTAAGTGTGGTGAGACCATCGAAGGGAAGTAATGTCTGATGGACCTGGAAAACTTTGAAAGTTATGCCTACTTTTTCACAACACCCAATGAAACAGATTATCTTAAAAGCTGGTGGGACGAAACTACAATCTCAGTTCTCCACCCCTTTTTTGTGTATTTATTGCCTGGTTAATAAAATGATCATAGTGTTCACATGGCTGTGAGTGCATTTGCATAGACAGAATATCATTAAAAGAAAATGATTTTCCCTCCTTGTGGCACACAAAAATCAGTAGCTGTGTAACAACCATTCCCATTCCAGGAAAAACTTGGATTTAGGAGGAGAACATCTCTACAGTAATTTAACAGTGAAACAGTGTGCAATCTCTAAGACTAATGTTTTCAGGGTGCTATAGGGGGTTTAGGTACCTTATCCCTTTTGAGTCTCAGGAGTAATTGCATCTAACACCCAATAGCTACCCAAAACTGTTTCAGAGGATGGTATAGAGCAGTTGCCAGTTCCTTCATAAGCTTTGTCCCCCATTGTCGTGCTGATAAACTCTGTTTTTTCCCTTTCATTTTATGAATGGGATAACTAAGGTGAAGCTACTTGAGTAGAAAGCAGAGCCATGGCAATTTCATGTTCCATACATAGGAGTGGTTTTCCCAGAATTCTTGAGAAATGAGCCTATATTCAACAATTACCATGAATAACTGTACCCCTCCATGTTCAAGTTTTTTATTGAAAATACAACATAAATTATAGAAATTAAATCTTTTGAGCATCTGCAGGCCTACAGCTCCACAGTCTACCTGTATGGTTCACAAACTACTTCAGGAGTTGCTGTTCCGACCAGTGACAGCAATTTACTAGGAAATCCTAGCTATAATTTCTTCTAGTCTGACCCGTTTTGAGCTCCTCCTGCCTCAGCATTTACCTAGTTGCAGGAAATTTGAGTCCAAGAAAAATGTTTGCTTTTTGTAATTTTTAATTTTACCTTGTTTCTGGAATTTATGTGTTGTTTTTAAAAAAAAATAAATCTAATCAATATACGAATAAATTACATATAGCTATATTGTAGCATTTCATTATTATTTATGCCATGTGTAATTATTCTAAAACTGTAGAATTATGAATTATAAAAGTCAAAATTAAGTGTATGTCCTTAAAAATATCCTACTAACTATTTCCCAGCAAAGGTTTTCAATATACCATCACCTGGGAGTCTAAGTGCATTTTAACATTTAAAGACCCCTTCAAAACCCAGATAACCGAGAAAACTGCATTTGAGATAAACATCCACTCTCTGCTTTCCTACCTGGTATAAATCTTAATATCCCAGAAATGTCTTTCACTGTAAATGTAAAAACAACAACCCACCACAAAAAAATTTAAGTAAGACAAAAGAGTCAAACTTGGATGCCTTAAGTTTAATATCAGCATCCATGTTTAAGTAAATGGACCGTAATACTCAGAGGCACTGAACGACCACAGCTCCTACTGCCTGCTATCAGCAGAAAGAGAGGCGAGGACAGGAATCAAAAGGAAGAAAGAAAATACAAGTATATGAGGTTGCCAGAGAGAGGTTAGATTTATGAACACAGTTATTACAGCATAGTAAATAAGGCCCTACTGTGTGATTTTGTGTCTCTACAATCTAGTTGTCCTCTTTTAAAATGTGCTAAATATAGAGTAAATGTACCAGCAAAGACAAAATGAATTGATAGGCAAATAAACACAGCAGTAGCTTGCAAGAAATGTGAAAAATAAAACTCTTTAAGAGCTCTTGAAAACATATTGCTGTTTTTTTCTCACTCTGAAGCCTGGCTGGGAACCACTTGCCCAGGTCACCAGGGATCAGACCAGAAGAGCTGCAAAGGGGATCATGAAATTTTTGTCAGCTCAGGATCAGCACAAGCACTTCCCAAATTGTAACCGAGCAGAGGTCTGACTTGAGCCCAGCTTCACACTTTCACACTTGTGTTCAGCCGACTCCAAGCCAGACTTGCCTTCTGTAACCTCAGGCACACGAATGACTTTGTGCTACACTGTAATGGTGTGAAGTGACCTGAGTGCAAACAAGATGAATCAGCAGGAGTAGGGCTCTAGCAGCTCTGCAGGAGGGCTTGGCCAGCCGTGGCACAGTGCTGACTTGCCATACATTTATTTATTTTTATTTATCTTATCACATTTACTATGCTCACCTACCATAGAGGAGGCAGCTTTTATCAGTCAGACAGCCTTTCCTCTCACCTTGCAGAAGGATGCTGCAACAGAAACACATAGTGCTCATGTCACTTGTAGTTAACTCCAACCCCTGTGTTGGCCAGCAGGGCCTGCCTGGCAGGGAAAGGAGTTCAAGTGTCAAGCTACTCAGCCTCCCCAGAGCCTGGGAGGTCTTTGGACTAAAGTAGTGGTGAAGTTTAAGACAGATGGCAAGAGCTAGGTATCGCCTGTAAATTCTTATTACTCTGCTCACTTCTCTGGACCTGTATTGCCTCCCAGCAGTTGTGTAACTTATCTGTTGCATCACTTGCAAAGTAAAACAGGAATATCTGAGTTATTGGTGCTCAGTTGCTGCTGGCAAGAAAACAGATCACTTATTTGAAAACTTCTGAAAATGCCAGACTAAAAATTTGCTCTGTCTCATCCACATAAAAACATTATTTCCAAAGTACAAAGCGCAAGTAATAAAACTTCACATTCACATCTCAGTTCTTTACTTCCTGCAAATCTGGACTCAAGCTTTCCAGACTAAATACAGATCTGAGTGCTAGAGATAATTGTCTGTATTATACTAGTATTAATTGACTCTGATGACTAACAGACTAACACCAGCCTTCCTCTAGAGAATGTGTTTGCTGGGACAATATAAGGTAGCCTTATTTTCCACTACTTGAGTTATACAGCCCTTAAGTTCCTCACTCTCCAGAGCTATAAATCTGGAGCCAGAAGAGATCCTTTTCTGCTTTCATTAAGAAAATGAAGATGCATTTCTTTCCTTATTCATGCAGTGATTCCTTACCACCTATATCAGCCGTTAGCACAAATGACAATGGCAACATGTCACCACAATTTAGAAAGGTAGAGATCACAGTTCTCTAGAGATGAAATTCAGCATTATGAAAGCCCTTCAGCCATCAATAACAGAGAAAGAAAGCAGTGAGATTCTGTAATTATACTCAGAAAATCAAAGAGCAGCCCCTTTTACAAATCAATGCCACATAACCCGTCAAGAGTCATTTACATGTAATCCTATTCTTCCCAACCCCACAGAGGTCCATGGGAAATACATCAGTGTAGTCAGAATCTTTCCTGCAGTACATCCAACACTTATGACTGTCAAAGTGTACCCGTGAAAATAAATTCTATTACCATAAGGTAAACAAAATGTGATTGCACCAGCCAATTATAACATCATATATAACATCATACAACACTACATTTCATTTTTATCCTTCTTATTAGAGCTCTTTTAAAAAGACTCCCTCTCACCTTCAGGCCTCCAGCCCAGTCTCTGTTATTATTATTTATGAATTGTACTGCAGTAGCAGAAATACAGAACAATATTCAAACTCTTCCTGCTTTTCAATTATGAATGTGTGTCACTTAATAAGAAAGACATTTGTGCAAGTAGCTTCTGGAACCAGGAATTGCCACTCAGGCTTATAATGAACCTAATGCTATAAGGCACCAGAAGGAGAGCCGCAGTCTAACAGCTCTTTGAAGCAACCCAGGCATACACAGTATGTGCAGGTCACAAGATACATGAAAAAGGTCAATGAAAGTAGGGCACCTTGTTCTCAGATTGATGAGCCTTCAAGGAGCTGTGGACAACGGCAAGGATCACCATGCTGTCGGTAAGCTGCACACAGTGGTTCACCTTCAAAGTAGTGGCATTTCTGGAACTTCACCTTGCTGTTTTTTTTCTCCTTGTACTTTCCTGGGTCTTGGGTGAGTGACTAACAAGACCACTACTGCTACTTTAAATATACACATGGAGAAGCCCCAACGCCTGAAGCATTTCTATAATAATGTAATCAAAGTTGAGGATGAGAGGGTGTATGTGGGAATGCCAGGTCAGCACTTTGGTGAGCACACCGACACTTTCTGCAGAGGGGAAACAGGATAAGAAGGGTGTTTCAGGGCTTCAGAGTTTCAATCCCACGACTCCCAAATTCCACTTGCATAACATGCCTTGATTTCCAGGAAGGTCCCAGTCCAGTCATCCAGGCTAACACCATTGCCTTCATAAAGTTTTTGTTTTGTTTGCCTTTGAACATCAGCTTTTTGCAGGCTTCAGAGCTGCTCCTGCAATCTGTGGCCCAAAAGAGGAGCAGCCTACAAGAGAGGGTGATACTCTGGATGGGAAAAATAATCTGAAACAGAAAATAATTTTAACTGCATCAAGGCCTTGTGGCACCATTCTTAATCGTATTTTCTGTGTGGGCTAACCTCTAAATTGCAAGCAGCAGATGACAGCTTTGTCATCTCTGTTTTGAACAGGGACAAGACAGAGGTTGGATAAGCTCAGACATCGCTTATAGACTGGTTTCAGCTTTTGCGTGGCTGTAAGGGATAACCCATCCCCTGTATGTTTTGGCACAGCTGTTCAAAAGCTCATCCCTACCTTAGATACAAATGGGTGCCAGGGACTTAACTCATCCAGACAGCTGGAATCAAGCACCTCATCCATAGGCACCGCGATGCTTCCTTTGTGGGCAACCTCACAGGCACTCTAAACCCCAAAAGATTTGTAGGAAAAACAATTTCAAAGTTATTATTTTGCACATTCAGCATACAGATATAAGGAGGAGCAACAGCAAGAAATTAAACAAAGGGAAAATTAGGCTGAATATAATGGAAAATTCAATAGTGAGAACTACTAGAGAGTGGCATGGCCTCCCATGGGGATGATCTACTGCTTCCAATACTTAAAACTAGATTGGACAAAGTAATAATAATTCAGGGAACAATGTCACTAAAAAAGGAACAGAATGGTTTGTCTGAAATGTCTTCTCCATGTCTTATTTTGGCGATTTATAGGATAGCATTATGTATGACTCAGGATCCCTTTTCAAGTCAAAAAATGTCTATCACTGGCCCTCTGTCTGCTTATTCATTTATTCATCCTTTTGTTCATCCAAAGTTTTCTGAAAGCATTTACTACCAAAACTAAAATACCCAGTTTACGTTTAAAGGTCTGATATTTCAATAACCATCTGGCAAATGTTAGTTATTTGATACTTGATTGTAAGTAAGAATAATTCCTTTAAAACATTTAGGATAGATATTTTAGTGTTGCATTATGTATCCAAAAAGTAAGGAGAGAAAATGACCTTCAATGACAGGTAATTCACTGGCTACCTGCCTAGAATTCACATGCTACATTTCATATTGTTCATTTTAAAGCCACAGTAAACTGCACATCTTTTCCTGGGAAAGCTGAATTTAAATATGAGAGGCAATGAGAGGTATTCAATTTTATTTTGACATTAAAAAATAATCACAACAATGTTTAGAAAAAATAAACAGCCTTGAAAATTTGAGTGGCTGAATATTTTAGTGTATTATTTTGTAAGTTATGTAACATTTTAATGTCGGTGCAGTGTTTCTTTCTTCACCCTGCTCCTTTCTGCCCCCTCCAAATAGAATAACAATTCAATAGAATTTAAAGACCTTTTCTTGTGCTGTAAGAATGGTATGTTGAAGAGGAACAGATTTCCTTGACAATCACAGCTCCACAAAGGAGGCTTTCACAAGTAGCACTGAAAAACTGGAAATTTTTCCATACAGGGAAACAGAAACACCTTTTAACAGCTCCCTGAGCTTGCCTTGGTTTTCATCAGCACTACCCCTGAGCCAGACACACAGGTCACAGCACTGCCCAGACTTTCCTTATCCTGCTGATCAAACCTTATTGCCAAAGGCATCTTGAAGATGGCTGCACCAATGCAAAGCATTGAGGCACTTCCTGCAGGAGCTGGATGCCTGCAAAGCAGCTCAGGCCAGGGTATTCCTGAACCTCCCTGCAGCTACTCCCTGCTGCCAAAATGACCTCATGGAGCTGTCATGCATAAGGCAGGACAGACCCTAAGATGCTACAAGCTCCAGTGATCCAAGCAGATGCAACAAGAAACTGGTAAAGAGAGGGTAAACAAGCTGTTTTTGCTCTTCTTTTGGTGACTAAACCCACTCTGGCATAAAGGATGAGTTTAGCTTTAAATATCATATCATTCCTCTTACAAGGATGGGAGCAGAAGAAAATTTGCTTCCGCTAGCCTGGAAACATGTAATGCTCTTCTGTCTCACTTAGAGTTTCTACGTCTCCTTCCAGCTCTTTCTTTTTTCTGTTCAACTGCCAGGCAGAGAGAGAAAGATCACTAATGAACCACAGCTTCTGTTCAGGTCATTAGCTGTACCAGAGAGAAAGTTAATGAACCCTAGTATATAAAGACAAAATCAGGTTTTCTTTAATAGTTTCCATACCAAAAGCATCATTTTCTGTTAGTGTAATCCCTGGATGATTTAGTTCAAGTTCTTTTTCTCTTTTTTTTTTTCCACTCCAGCCTAGTTTTGGAGGAATGGCGCGACAGAGAACATCTGGTCATTAAGTGCATACAGATGATGTTCAGATGCTGTGGAGGAAACGCCAGAGGTAGCCAGAGAGGGAGGGGATGGTAAGACACCTTGTACAATAAAGTCTTTGGGGGAAATCAGAAATAAAAAGTGGCAACTTGCTGAAGCCTTGTCCCACAGACTAATTTCAACAGTAATAACAAAAAAATTAAGCACCTGTTGACACCCTACCATTCACTGAGACCATCTCTTTTCCCTCTCTGGTCTTTCCCTACTCATAGACGAATATTCAGAAATCAAAGACTTGTGTACCCTTATACTTTATCTTAGTGATTTAAAGATTTCAGTGTACTTATCTCTCATAGAGGTCCATGGGGATAAGAAAGTGCTATTTCCTTTCTATGGGGATACTTACGGTTTTCCAAGCAAATCATGGTCAGGCAGAATGTCTTTTCTCCTAGCTCTCCAGTGTCTTAAGCAGAGAACCATCTTTCTCTTCTTCACAGCTCCATCAATACCAAAAAAGTATACTGCATCCCAGAAGAACTGACCTCCTCCTAGAAATGTTTTGCTTTGGATAGAAAAGAAAGGTACTTGAGAAGTTACACAAATTAAAGTTGTGGTGGTAAGGCAATGAAGAAGAATTAAAAACACCTACAAAAGTCCTGTGAAAGTATGTATACGTCAAAATCAAAGCCTAGGAACATGGGCCAGGAAGGTCCTCCCAGGTTCAGTAAGTCTTGTCCCCTAATGTATGAAGTGACTGTACCGATGAGCCCCTTTTGGAAAGGTTTATCTGTTAGTTCTTGTGCGCAGTAGTCCTACTGGGCCACTGTCTGGACTGTTGCCCCTTCATGGTTACATATCCTATATTGTTTTTCAGATTTATTCAGGAACTCGTTTGTATACTTTACATTCTACTCTACAACCAGCCAGAGTGTATGAGGAAATGAAGTGCCATATAATGTAAGAAATCTGGATTGATACAGTCTAATGTATTCTCCTTCCATTTCAATTTTCAGGTTCTTCTGTATCCTGTTCCCAGGGAGCTCCTTCCTGCAGCCCAGTTTTGACATGAATAGAAGACTACAACAAGGTTGAAATCTAAACGAAACTTTCAATCTTTGAAATAGATGCTGATCACAAAGCAAGTTTCTCCACAACAGCCCTGACCAGAAACAGCTATGTTGCCCGTCTCAGTGGATATTAAGCACTGTCCACAAATCCTAATCTCCTGGTATCTGTGTGTTGTGTTAACATCTACCAACACTGAGTGGTGGGGAGGTTGCATCCCGTTTCATGTCAAACATGGAACCAGATTCACTGTTCCAGCCTGCATCTTTGTGCTAGAGAAATGGGTGAAGCCCAGCAAACAGAAATGCTATATGTCTCACCCAGTGTTTTATTATTAGCAAGTAGCTTTAAATTATGGTGGAAAAATCAGTGTGTTTCTCATCTTGTTCTGTCCCTGAAATGCTGAAGCCTTGCTCAGAGGCCAATGGGCATTGTGAAGAAGGAATCTAGTTTCCTTTTCTCCTCCATTTCCCAACCATTTGCTCCTCAGCTACTTTTGACAATAATGAGCAAAAAGATCAGCAAAGACTTGGAAAAGGCTAGCTAATGGTGTTTGCACGCAAGCATCCCTCCACTAGCATTAGTTTTTCATCTGTATTTCTCTAGAGTAGCTAAGCATGGTGTTTTTATCCAAAGGCAATTTACTGGTATAGAAAAAGCACAGCAGACAATGCATTCCTACTCTATTATGCATGAACACCCAGTATGTACTCAACTTTCCTCTCTATCTTATTTATTGCATTGTCATTAAACCTATGTCACTATTACTGTTCTCTAATACATGTCACAATAACGTGTTCTTATCAGGTCTCCTCTCTCATCTACTGATCTAAAAATATACTGCCTCAACATTTTGGTGATTTTAACACAAACAAACAAAAAATGTTCAGGCACAATATACTTGGGAAAGTAATGGTCATGTTTCAGCATAAAAAAAAGCCTTCCTTTTTTTCAAGTCAACTTAATGGTTCAGCACTGCTGACAGGATCATTCAATGATGCCCAAGTAAGGGAGATGCAAGCTAATTAAAACTCGTGGTTACAGAGGCCTGGTTGGCAAATATTTGTGAATATTTATGGATTTTTAGCAAGAACTATTCCACTGAATCATGTGAAAAATTGGCTTGAGTCACAAGAAAGCAGATTATGTATAGACTAGCTGTCTGAGAGCAGTAACCTCAGGCTCTGTCTGACCTGGTACTCCAAAAGTGCCAGGGAGCCCCCCAGGACATCAAAACCCAGCTGACCCGATGGGGAAATTGCCAGGTTAGTTCTTGGTGGTGGTTTTGGCTCAGGCCAGCAAACAGCCTCTCGAACAGAGCCTGATAGAAACAGGAGGAATCGTTTCTGATGTGCAGTCTAGATGTAAACCCTCCTGTTTCAGAGGGAGAGTGAGTTTAACAGCACTTCCACCCGTTTGGCCTTTGCACCCAAGAACAGTCCCAGGCATGTTTAATTTATTAGTATAAACAATGCCTGGTAGTCTTCGGCTCCACTCTTGTCAGATAAGATGGTAGTTGTCAGACTTGCCTGAATTTGCTTTAAAACATTACTTAGTGTCAGGGCTGCACAACAACCAAAATTGTATCAGGCATCTGAAGACAAAAGGGACACGGGGTTCTGGTGATGTGTTTAAATAGGGCTTACCACACTGTTTTCTCATTTTATCATTTGTCAGTGCAGAAGAGGAAGCATGTGAAAAATCATTAGAATGAGCAAGGAGGATGAATAAATTAAATAAATTACCATGAACAAGGCAGCTCATAATCCAATTGGAGAAGGTGATTATATATCATACTCAGCTAAAGAGAAACCACAGGCAGGAAGGACCCATTGTGGAAACACAAACTCCTCTGCTTAAAAGAAAATTGTGGGCAGAAAAATTAATGCAGAACAGCATTTTATTAGCAGAATCTAAACTCTAATAGATCTAATCAGTGCAGGAGATGAGGACAGGCACCATGTTGTTATTTTACAGGATAGCAAAGGCATTGTAAACAAGGGAAGTGATTGAATATTTTTCACCTTGTTAAGCCCCTTAACAAGCTAGCTGATTATACACTGTACCTTTAAAAAGTAGAAGACAGGGAGTCTTCTTACAGGGAGTAACTTTAGTGACATTTGCAGGTATGTGGCAAACGTGCCAACTCCGATTGCTTTTCAAACGTGAACTGTGGTTTTAGTTACAAAAGCGACACTGTATTAAACTTTCGAGGCACCAGATGAGTAATATCTCTAGAGCAATATAGCATATCAATAAAAATGAGAATTTCAATTCAGAATGTGTCTTTGCAACACCTATCCAACACCAGTTTGGTTTTACGTTCGGCCTTAGTTTTTCCAAAAGTTACACTCATTTTAGCATTTCTATATTACTTGAAGAGCCCTAACTTATTCATTGGCATAGATGATGCAGGAATCTTGTAATTACTGAAACTATAAATTCATATAACCATTAGTAACTCTACTAATATTAATAACCATGAAAATCAACATCATCACCATCAGAGTGGTGTCTAAACGCCAGTGGTAATTGGGCTCCAGTCTGCTGTGCGCTGCTTAATGGATTTTGAACAAAACAGTCCTGTGTTTAGCTGTTAGCTGTCTAATAGAAAAACTAACCAAAAAAGTAGGTTATGTTCATTATCAGGTTTTCATTATCTTTTTATTTTCTTTGTTTGGCCGGAAGACCTCTTCAGGTGAATGTTAAAATAGCTTTTATGTATATATATAATGCAGCCACTGCAACAGGGCCCAGTTCCTTAAAAAAGCTATATATTGTCTCAGTCCTACAATACGAGCTCTTCTGAAGTACGGTCAGGTTGTGCATTGCATACAGTCCTTGGTACTTGTGCAAAGAGGTTTCTGCCTAACTTCCCTAGATGTAGCAGTATGAGAAAAATACACGTGAGGTGTGTTACATGAGATGAGTATCACCACAGAAAAGTAAGGTGGGTCAATTTCAGTCAGGCATCCTGCTAAGTATTGGCTTTTTAAAATTCCTGAATCATGACAAGGTCCATATTTTCCATCAGTAGCTGGAGCCAAATTCTTAAAGGGATTGCAGCCAGAAGCTTCTGTCAGATTCAGCAGGAAGTGTATTTGTTTGCTGGGTAAGTATTTGGCTTTATATATTAAAGATATAAGAATATTTAGCAGAGAAGGTTTCACAAATCTTGAAATGTTTCCAATAACAAGCTCTCTAAAATCATGAGTCAAGCCATGAAAACCATGAGATAGGCTTTAAAATTATGTTCTCTGTTCTTTGGCAACTTAGTAAACATAGTTCTCTTCCCTCCTTCACAAGTTATTTTACAAGAACCAGGGTTATAAACATACTGTATCTTAAAATTAAATTTGAATCTCTCATACAACCTCCTGATTCCTCTGTCTGTGGAAAAAAAAAAACGTTATAATAAACAGTAAAGTCTCCCTTCACCACCCAAAAGCAGAGTCATCATGTTCAATTGCCTGTCAGGATTAGCCCTGGTCTGTGCTATGTGCCAAATTGTTTGCAGACATTTTTCAGGAGAGTATATTTGGATCAGTATTCACTGCTTCAAAATTCAGATAAGCCCTAACTCACAAATTATATTGTATATTAATACTTGTTTCACAAGTAGTCCTTTTGGCTACTTCTATACAACTAAATAAGAGACATACAGAATTTGAGTTCAAGCACTGCCCTATACCTGTCCTCACCATGATGTTGGACAGGTATCTCACACCTTGCCATGGTTTTGGCCCATGCCAGCTAGCACTCACAATTTCTGGGAACAGTCTGGAGAACAGCACAGACCAGGAATTATTCCTAACAGACATATTTTAATTCTAATCAATTAGAATTAGAATTATGGAATCATAGAATCGTTTAGGTTCAAAAGACTTCTAGGATCATCAAGTCCAACCTTCATCCCAATATCTCCCTGACCACTAGACCATGTCCCAAAGCACCATATATACTCATTTTTTTAACAGAATCATATTGATTAAAAAAGTCTTTTAACACCATAAAGTCTGAACATTATCCCACAAAATGGGGTCCCTAAGCACCATATCTACACATCTTTTAAATTCCTCCAGGGATGGTGACTCCACCACTTCCCTGGGCAGCCTCTTCCCATACTTTATAAACCTTTGGTGAATAGATTTTTCCTAATACCCAATCTTAACCTCCCCTGGCACAACTTGAGGCCGTTTCCTCCTGTCCTGTCACTTGCTACTTGGGATACATAGCCAAACTATGTTTTTTCTGATAAGAATTTTTCTCAATGTAGACATGAACAGACCAAGCCAAGTCTGAGAGTCACAATTTTCCACGTTTTCTTTAGCAGTGTGGTTGTAGTCATTGAGACAAATATACTATCCAGCGGAACAGTCTAATTCTAAAGAAAAAAACCACAAGCATTGTGAGTATTGACATTACTATGCACCTGAGTGCTGAAGCACTAAACAATAACTTTAAATATGAGTGAAGTTTCTTATTTTGGTATCTTTACAGCAGATAGTACAAAATTAATCTGCTTCCAATTTATTCCAACATTTCCAAGACAGAGTTTCCCTGACTATGAAAGTCTCACATTGGAGAGGAGCTCTGCAAAAATACCTGCAATTAACTGGTTCTTAACCCCTCAGTTCTTCAGTTGTCAAAAAAAAAGGTTGTAACCATGAGTCTGAAAATTGGAATATATCATCCTAATTCCTCCAGTCATGTGGAGAGTCCACCATCTTCCTGGATAATGTCCTCCTAAAATCAGCTTATCTTTGAAAATAGGACATGTCTTCCTAAGGACTGTTGCAATTCAGGTTCACTATTTCTTATTCTACCTACTGTGGACACACAGAACTTTTTATTTCATTTCGTCTCTGCAGCTACCTTTTATGCATTGGAAGGTAGTTTTCAGACCATCTCTTTAGCCCCTATCAGTCTTTTCAAGATAAGGCAAACCCATTTTTCCAAGCTTGCAGGCTTATTTTAAAATTTTCATTTCTTTCTTCTGGATATTCTTTAATAGATCCACATCTTGCCTGAAGAGTGGTGTCCTGTCGAAAGCTTATCAGCCCTGAGGAGAAGATTACAGCTTGGACACAACATTCCCATTTACAGAGCTCAGAGTAATAGTTGCTTTACTGTAGCAACTTAAACTTTCCCTGCTGAATTATTTTACATTATCATTTTATTATCAATGTACTTAGAGAATGTGCTTGATTATTTTCCCCTGTCTGTGCCCTAAACTTTCTGATTTTGTTCCTATCTGCATTGTGCTATTGCATTTGTTCCTAATAACTGAGGGGATTTTTTCCTTCTGTATGATGCCTCTAAATGTTCATGTTTTGAAAGACATCATAATTTCGCTAAGTCGTTATTTCTACCCTTCAATGATGCTGTTCATGACGGGATAATTATTTCATTAAAATATTTCCAGACCACTTTTTTTATGATGCTGGCTTTCCAGCAGGCTGTTCTGAACAGTTAATTGAAGACTTTACTCCTGAAAACCTTATTTTATCACTGTCACTCCTTGTACTCCTATAAATCAAGAATTTAGTATTTAATGATTTTGGTCACCCAGGTTGCCTTCCACTTTACTTTTCCCAACTAGTTCTTTTTCATTAATCAGGATCCAATCTACATGAGTCGTCTTCCTTCTGATTTCTCTACTATTAGTATCAATTGTTGTCACCAATAAATTTGAATAAGCCTTTCTCCTTTTACATTCCTATATTGACTGATGCATGGGTAGTTGAAGTACCCCATCAATACTAATTACTGTACACAGGACAAGTCTATGAGTTAAAAGCTCAAGTCTTGGGTATTTTTCTGGCACACAGCTCGCTTCCAGAAACATCAGAGCTCAATGGCAGCTGGATACTGCTAGCTATCCCAAAAGAGAATCATTAAGTACTCTCTTCTTTGTTTTCTCTAGGAAAAGGTGAACTTGCAAGACTTTGAGGCATCAGACATTCTTCTTCATTTGTATGGACTCCCTTGTTGAAGGTAAAAGCATAAAAGCAGAGTATGGTTTGCTGACATCTTCATTGGAAGTAACTCAGCCAGATGCTTACTGGTGTGCTTCAGGATGAGCAAAGTGCAATGGAAGGAAAGGTATAAAAGGACAGAAACAGAGGTAGTGGAAGAAGAAACAGAAAACAGAAGAGGGCCAAACAAACGGGGGGAGGGGAGAAGAAATAAAGGGGAAGAACTTAAAGATCAAAATATATAAATGGGGGGAAATAAGCATTTTCTTCATAACAATATTCACACATAAATAGGATTGCTCAAATCTAGGATCTTTGATTCAATCCCAAATGACACATGGAACATAGTTTTTCACTCCACTTTCTGTTGTTTTCATGTGGGCACACCAGTGAAATCTCAGTGGCCCAGCTTTCAAATATTTGTACGAAGCATCTTTTGAGATTCCTAGAAATAAGTAATTATTCTCCTTCATTCTTTTTCCACAGCCCTCAGATAAATCAGGTTATGCTTCTGTTAATATTTTAAAATAGTTTGGCATCCATAAACATCTGAGTCTGAATTTTCACTCACCAGCTTGCTGCAGTCTCAATAGTCTAACATACGACTGGACAGGAATCCTTAACAGTAAAAGGCTAATACTTGTCTAAATATAATTTTGTGCAGAATACTGCGTGTGGAGTTGAAGAAAGAAGCCAACAAGCAAGTCATCCATATCAAATTATCTATGTAGGCTTAAATAAATTTGCTCAAAACTATGCAGTAACATAGGAAATAGTGTCTAAAAGGACACTGTATATATTTCTGAGCAAAATTTTTAGAGGAGTCTGTTTGCTAACATGTACCTGCAAGTTGTTCCAATATGCACGGCAAGAACGAGCAAGATCATACGGTTTGTTTCTCATGCACTTAAAATGCAATTATTTTAATTAATTACAGTATTGTAATTTCTCCAGAGGTATACAAACAATGTGGAAGAAATAAGCAGAGTATACTTATGCCAAATGGAAAGCAAGGTAACACAGGAAAGATAAAAAATGCACAGAAGGGGAATTTAAGCACACAAAAATAGAGAGTAGAAATAATAGAGCTGGCAATGAACAAGGAAGGAAGCAAAGAGAGATGGAGTATTTTTGGTTAGAATAGCTCTGTCTTTCTAGTGTCACATCTGCTGTCATACGCTAATGAGAGCAGAGGCCACTATAATGCTGACCCAGCCATAGGTAGACAATTCATAACGAAATCATATCTACATATGGAAAGATGTCATAGTTATCAACTGAATTTTCAAGGTAAAACAATTTAGGATCCTGCACTTCAAGAAATTAGGACATCAACCCTGAAATAAGAAAATTGTTATTAACTGTAGGACTGACTAAAATGGAACAGAAAAATATATTTTAAACCCCATCCATCCTGCCACCAAAAATTCCGTAGTTGCCTATTATTTAGAAGTTGGAGCTCTACTGTCCCAAAATAAGCTCTATGTAAGGAACAGATAACTTCCCTATATCCAAAATAAGATGATGGAGTAGAGTACACCACACTGCCTGATGGTGGTTTTTTTTCTCTACTACTTGCTAGGCTCATTCTTGACCAAATCGTAAATCTTAGTGGGTTTTTCCAAACATGACCTCTAAAATGTTCTACAAATTGGTGCTTTTCTTTCCAACTGTTGCTATTATTAGGGGCACAGAAAAAAATAGCAAACTGGCATAGAGACGAGAATATTTTCTTTGAGGCGTGACCTGCTCCAGACAGAATGCAAGTGCCCTGTAGGGACATCTGCAGAAAGATTTCATCCATTAGATGAGATTTGGGAAGCAGTTTGGACATGTTAGCTCTACCAAATCTAAAACAGCTCAGTGGGGCTGTGGGCTAACTCAGCCTCATCATATCCTGTCCCAACACTCATGCATGTAGACCTAAGCAACTCACAGCTCAAAATTACTGTTCCAACTAAACTTAAATGCTCCAGTTACAGGTAGCTCATGTTGTACCTACAGAAGTTAAACAATTTCTCTATTGCTTAGTTTTCAGAGAATGCTGGTGTTTGGGGAAAAAAACCCACACCCTAAGAAGAGCCAATATAGCCCAGGTGAGTATTCCAGGTATATCCAAGTTTCATCACTACTTCTGACAACTGGAAAATGCCAAATTCTAGCTCAACAGTCATGAAGTATTCACTGCTCAAAAAAATAGCAAGGAATTATGGCATGATGTGACATCTGTAGGGTTTTAAATTCCAGGCCTTTAATAGCACAGAATTCCTTATTTGTTCTACTGATAAACTGATCAGTGGCATGGAGCATTCCTGGAATTTAATCATACAGACTGTTAAACTGCTAGACAACTCCCTGGAACAGTGACGGCTTGTGCCAACTAGCCAAACCCTAATAAATTCGCAGATGTGGTCTGGCAGTTAGCTCAGTTTGGGAATCAGTTCCAGCAGATAAGGTGGATGTCAGAACCCTGTTTTCAAGGCTAAGAGCATGTAATGACACAAACATTGTCGAAGCAAGCCAGCTGATCATCCAGCAAGAGAACAGCTCTAAGTGCATTTGTTGGAATAGAAGCAGTTTTGGCTAGATTTTCCTACTGATATAGCTGCTAAAGTAGGAGACAACTCAAAACCTGCCAGTGCATAGGATGATATTTGAAACTTATTCTTTTTTATATCCTTGCTTAAAAAAACATGAGGCGTCTAGCCAAGGAGCAGGAAAATCTTTGTCACCATAGGACAAAAATAGTGAATTAAAAACAATAAAGACTTGGTGAGTTTGTCAGTAGTCTCTCACCAGGAAAATTTTATCTAACTGTGTTGGGTTTCTGTGGCAATGGTCTGGTAGTAGGGGGGCTGCAGGGATGGCTTCCACGAGAAGCTGCTAGAAGCTTCCCTCATGTCCAATAGAGCCAATTCTGGCTGGCTCCAAGAGACACCCACTGCCAGCCAAAGCCAAGCCCATCAGCAATGGTGGCAGTGCCGCTGTGATAGCATGTTTGAGAAGGGGGGGAAAAAGCTCTGCACAACAGCAACTAAAGCCAGAGAGAGGAGTGAGAATATGTGAGAGAAAACACTCCACAGACACCAAGGTCAGTGCAGAAGGAGGGGGCAGGAGGTGCTTCAGGTGCCAGAGCAGAAATTCCCCTGCAGCCTATGGTGAGGCAGACTGTCTTCCTGCAGCCCATGGAGGCTAACGGTAGAGCAGATAGCCACCTGCAGCCTGTGGAAGACCCCACACTGGAACAAGGGGATGTACAAAGGAGACTGTGCCCCTGTTAGAAGACAACACAGGAACGGGCTCCTGGCAGGACCTGTGGACAAGTGGATAGAGGAGCCCATGGTGGACCGTATTTGCTTGCAGGACTTGTGACCCTATGGGGGACCCACACTGGAGAAGTTTGTGAAAGACTGAAGCCTGTGAGAAGGGCTCAAGCCTATGCGATGGATTCAAGTTGGAGAAGTTCTTGGAAGACTATGTCCCATGGGAGGCATCCCACACTGGAGTAGAGGAAGAATATTAGGAGTCCTCCCCCTGAGGAGGAAGGAGCAGCAGAAAAAAATACGTGATGAGCTGACTACAACCCCCATTCCCCATCCCCCTTCACTGATTGAGGGGAGAGGGTGGAGAAATTGGGAGTGAAGTTGAGCCCAGGAAGAAGGCAGGGGTGAATAGGAAAGCGTTTTAAGATTTAGTTTTTATTTCTCATTATCTTACTCCGGTTTTATGTAAACAATTAATAATTATTATTTATAATAATAATACTAAATTAATTATGGTAATAGTTTAAACTAATTTTTCCCAAGTCGAGTTTGTTTTGCCTGTGACAGTAGCTGGTGAATGACCTCTCCCTGTCCTTATCTTGACACATGAGCCTTTCGTTGTATTTTCTCTACCCTGTACATCAGAGAAGGGAGAAGATAAAGTGGCTTTGGTGGACACCTGGCATCCAGCCAGTGTCAAGCCATCACACTAACTGAGCAAATATTTACCACAAATTTCCTCTTCGTCTTTCTCTGCTGCTCTCAAGTTTCTTACCAGTTTTACCTCTTTTCCTATCTTCCAAACCATTTTCTACCACTGGACACTCATTCTGTTTTCTCAGCTCCCTCCAATCCTCTCACTAGAGTATGTAAGAGACAAAGTGATATTGGGGTATGATGGGAGGCTGAGGAAGGGGGAGCAAGAGCTGAATGAGAGAGAGAGAAATTGGGAGTGGAAGCATAAAGGGGAAAACTCATCCTTTGACCATTCTTAGTTTTAAGGGGGTGCTTGACAGTGAGCTGTGAAGGGATTTTGCAGAACAGAGAAGAAATTGAATGAATGAAAGACAAAATGTAGTGGACAAGTGTAAGATCCCTGGCAGAAGTTTTGTATGTTCAATCAGAAGGATTTATATGGAGCATTGTAGGTTTTTTTCAGATCTATAAACAGACTTTACAGTCCCAAGAGATTATAGTTAAATTACTTGTTACCCAGTGATGTAGTGTCCCTACAGTTTCCTCCAATTAGGAAGTAAATACTGCAATGGAAAGTGTTAGTTTGAATGAAGTAACTACTGTTGGTCTTTTTCTTACTCCTGAACTTAGATAGTACATCCCTGTTGGTAGCATCTGCAGTGCCTTGATACAATTCAGCAAAATGAAAGCAATATGAGAAGGGAAAATAAATTTATAATACCTGCTGTGAGTTACTGGAGTGGAAAGAAAACTCTCTTCATCTGCTTTCCTCCTGAAGCGTGTGCATCTTCTCATTCGTGTAACAGATGACTCTGAACTGTGCTTTCACCTCACCAGAAACACAGGCTGCTTCAGGCAGCAGGAAATGATTTTTGCAGCCCTTGCTAAGCATTGGCAGATCCTTTGTCAAACACTATAGGAAAAAAATGCTGTTACTGTAAAGGACACACATATAACAATTACCTTTAAAACAGCCATTTTCCACTCTTTTTTTTTTTTTTAATTCCTAAAATTGAAAATCACAGACATTTCAGGGAGATCCTGGTTCAGTTTATTATGACCAGGTTTGTCCATATCTGAAGATGACACACAGAGGTGGAAATGCACAAAGTGGATAATATTTCCCTCATTAAGAAACACCAGGCTCCATCTTCACTCAGAGATGTTTTCCTGCAGAAGGACACCCGGAACATTGATGCCCTTTCCTAAATAAGTAACTGGTAATTGGCCCAAATGAAAGTAAAATATTCTGCAGAACCTCAGTATTTAAAAATAGAAACAAGAGAAATATTCAATATGTAAAAAGACCTTTGTGGGCAAGTCTGTGAACTCCACTTCAGACTTCATTATTCAGGAAAGAATGTCTAAAACTAGGTCTATAAGTAACATAATAAAAGTTCTGGAGTGATTTTTTTTTTTCTTCTGAAATGAAAATTATGACCTTGATGACCTCTGAATAAATTATAACATGAGTAAAATAGTCAAATGTTCCTAAAAGATTTAGTTACCTGTTTGTTACTGACTCTCAAACAGCTTTTAGGTTCTTTTGAAAGTTCTAGCCAGGATAATCAACAAATATAACAACTAAAACCGGTATCTGCCACACTGCCCGATTTTATGACTACTGTGAAAGGAGTGAAACTCATTAGGCAAATAGGGATTTTTCGAACTGCTACGTAATATACCCTCTGGCAACACACTCATTAAGAAAGTGGTAGGGGAGGACAGACAGTGTGCGTAATGAGTAATAAGTGACTACTCATTATTCTAAATACATAAAGTTTTATTTATTCTTCAAGTAACAGAAACAAATATCTATACTTTTCAGGATATTTCTTGCCCTACTCATCTCTCTCCAAGTGTGCAAGATGCTTTACAATCAAATGTTTCCATACCATTTAAAGTAGTGCCATGTGAAGATACGCATATGAACAAAAGAGCAGCAGTTTTGCTGTGCTAGTGCAGGGTTAATTAGTCCATGCAGATCACTCTGCCAATGCCGTTAATGTCTTTGTACAGCTCCAGTGCTGTAAGTAGTATGTTCTGACCTAACTTGGGTTCTTCACACAAACCTGCACTCCTTTGGCACATAGCCTGTTCAAAGAAAGAAATCAGACTGAGCTGGTTAAATAGAGGCATCATACATAAGATCTATTATGTTCTGCTTCCATTTCCTTTGCTATAGACAAATGCTTTGATCAGGCAGCCACTTTCACAGAGAAGGTCTCAGGGAGAGAGAAAAAAAATTAAAAAAATAAAACAAAACCAACCAACAACCAAAGGCTGGAAATCAAGATTATTGAAGCAATCCTAGCGTTTTTCGCTTGTTTAATACAAAGCAGAGTCTGCAGAAGTTAGACATGGTAAGTTTTAAATTATGTAAACAGATGGTTCAAGAAAGAAATTAATAATCTGATTTCTATGTCCACTAGAAATAGGACAAGAATTAATTCACTTAAATAGCAGCAAGGGGCACAAGATATTAGGAAGAACCCTCTAACTGAAAGAATAGTTACATATTTTAACAGATTATTGAAGGCTGCTCTCACCACCACTGGAACAAACTAGATAAACTTCTATCAGGGCCAATTAAAGACCAGATGGATTTGTATTGGGCTGAAATAATCTAAGACAATATGCATACATTCTGATATTGAACTGAACGCTTTTGAAGAGGAGCGAAGAACTGTCTTCCTTAAATCAACAGAAAAATTACTGGCTCCAAACCTTGACAAGTTTAACATAAATAATTGCATAAAAGATTCTGTGTAATTCTTCTCTAGTTGCTACAGGTAGCAAAATGCCACTGCTACTTATAATTAGAGCTCCTTTTTGAGCACTTACATAAGGGTTTTTTTCTGTGAAACAATTGGAAAACCTCAGTGAGCTTTTGATGAGGTGTTGGTACCACAGATCACCATTGATAGTCTGTGTTTGGCATTTATAAAAGGGAGAGACCTTGCAAGCAAGATAGGGAGGAGCGGTTGTGAAAAGAAGCATCAACTGAGTTTTAACGTTTCAACAACAGAATCTGTGCCCTATTTCACAGAATTGCCTAGACTGGAAAAGACCTTTAAGATCATCGAGTACCATCTTTAACCTATCACTGACAAGTCCTCAACTAAACCACATCCCAAAGCACTATGTCTATGCCCCTTTTAAATATCCCCAGGGTTGGGGACTCCACCACTGCCCTGGGCAGCCCCTTCCTATGGCTGAAAAGCCTATCAGTAAATAAATTCTTCCTAATGTCCGATCTAAATGTCACTCAGCACAACGTGTGGCCATCTCCTCTTGTCCTGTTACTTTGTTGAACAGACCTCCCCCCACCTCTCTACAACCTCCTTTCAGGTAGTTGTCAAGAACAAGAAGGTCTCCACTCAGCTTCCCTTTCTCCAAGCTAAACAACTCCAGTTCCCTCAGCCTCTCCACATAAGACATGTGCTCTAGGCCCTTTACCAGCTTTGTTGCCCTTCTTTGGATATGTTCTGGTGCCTTAATGTCCTTCTTAGGGTGAGAGGGCCAAAACTGAACACAGTACTCAAGATGCGGCCTCACCAGTGCAGGGGTAATATCACTTCCCAGGTCCTGCTGGCCAATATGCCATTGACCTTCTTGGCCACCTGGGCACACTGCTGGCTCATGTTCAGCTAGTTGTCAGTGAGCAACCCCAGGTCCCTTTCCGCTGGCCAGTTTTCCATTCAATTCTTCCCAAGCCTGTAGCATTGCCTGGGGTAGTTGTGGCCCAAGTGCAGGACTCGGCAACAATCTTTTCTTCCATATCATAAGCACATTTAAAACCCAATGAACCCCTATCTTGCATATAGCAGAAATTTTGAAAAAACATACTAGATATGAAGGAGGAAGAGGATAATAATATCAGAATTATCT
>VZZY01012779.1:0-19774 GCA_013400335.1 Eurystomus gularis
CCAGCCTAAAACATTCTATGATGCTATGTTCCCGAAGAGGGTATATGTAAAATTGATCTAGCTGATGCACAAGTGCTGCCTTCCCTCTTTTTATGGATGTAGAAGCTGTGACGCAGTAGTTTGTTCTGTCTCATGAGAAGTTATCTGAGAGTGGGAAAAAAAATCACAGTGAGGTTCTTTTCCTCCCTCTGACAGCATGCTGAAGATTTGCTGCACCTCTTTGCTATGACAAAATAATCCTCACTGAATTACTGATTCGGTCTTTCTAGAACACCCTTTGGAGTGAGGAGAGAGTCCAGGCCAAAAACTTTGCACCCACCAGGAGACACGACACCATGTGCCTCTGGCAGAAAGGCAGGGAGTGGGACCAGAAACCCTCCCACCGATGCAGAGCCACAGCTGCCTTCTCCACCCTCAAATCAAATCAAGATCACATTTATCTGGGATTTGAGAAGACTTTCCAGATTGCATACCCAGATTGCTGAGAATCCTGTGGCATTTAAGCCTATTTCTCTGCCTTGCTTCCCCCATATCCTTAAAATACCACTCAAAAATCTGGACGAATGTTTGAATGTGGCTGATGCCTCCCCCACACCCCTTTTACACCTTGAATGAGCACAGCTCTTGAAAGAACTGAATGATAGAGATTTTATTTATCCACAGAACTGGATGGCAGCCTTCTGGGTTTGTTTGCCTCTAACTAAGAATCTTGAGGCTGCAGGATGCTCAAACCAGCAACGACTGTGGAGGTGTTAACAGGAGCTGGGGTTTCAGGCCTTTCCAGAACTCACCTTCAAAACACAGCAAGCGCTCAGAGAACCTCCGCATGTGATTCATCTCACACAGTTCGGGGGATACTGAAAAAGCACAGAATCAACACCTCGGCTGTGCTAGCTCTTTGGGGGAAGAGGGCTATATTAAGCTGGTTGCTTACAATATTACCATGTAACTGGAGCGCTACAGTACTTAAAAAATTTAAGAATTTCAAAACATACTGTGGTCAAATTAGCAGAGCATTAAATGAAACACTAAAACACGGTACCCTACCAAAAGATGCCAAAACCACCTTTAACCCTGAAGCAGCTCTTTCACAAAGACCAACATCTCTTTGAAAAGGATCAACACTAGGGAAAGATACAGCAGAGGAGAAAGCCAGGACCCCTCTCTGCATTTCACACAGAGGGCTCGCAGTGGAAACAGGAGAGATGTCCCAGTGAGATCAAGGTTGTGAATACAGAACAGCACTCAAAGACGCAAAACAGAAATAAGAACTGACTCTAGAAACCAAGATGTTTTCCTCCTGTATAAATCAGACATCATCTTTCTAGGCACAGACAACTGAAAACGTACTGGTGAAGAGTTCCGGTGGGGAGCTGCATTTTGTGGATCAGCTCCTTCCCCATCAGGTACCAGAAGGTTGATCTAGCATCCCTGAGGCAATAGCATCATCTGGGTAATAAATAATAATAAAAATAATAATAAATTTGAAAAGCAACCCTCTGACTGTTTGCTTGGCAGCCCTCCAGCTAGCTAATTTCCTCAGCTGCTCCCATGATAACAATGACACAGACTAATGCAGGCTCCGCTCCGCTCGTGCTGCAGAACATCCCCGACGGCATTTACCATTAGTATGGAGCTCAATGAGATAGGAGGATCTCTCCACGGGGCTCCCGTCATCCTCGAAGTAGATGGCAGGCGGCTCTCTCCACCGCATGGCAGCCGCCGCCGCGTCGGGAAGTGGGTACACTTGTGTTCGGAGTTGGGGAGAGGGAGATGAAGCAGAGCTGAAGTTCCTCCCTCCCTCCCCTCCAAAAGCCGATCCTCACTTCTACAGCTGCCTCAAGGGAAAGCTCCGCACAGAAGGTTTGCCTCAGCTCTCTGCAGAACGAAGCGTTTTCTCCCCTCCCCTCTGAGGAAGGTGGCTCAGACTTCAGTTAAATCGCTTCCCTGTCGCTGTCTCAGCGGCGGGATGTTTCTAAGTGCACGTTGTTGGAAGGCTTAGCTGCGGGACAGCGCTTTTAAGCGTGGTGGTAAAGCAAGGCTTCACGTGCCATGCTCTCTTATTTTGGCATACACCAGAATTTGCTCGCCAGCGAACACGAACAGCTAATGGGAAAGGAGTCAAAGTGCTGACGAGTCACAGCAAGGAGTCTTCCCCCCTCGCCCCAGCAAAAAAAGAAAATAGATATTTGTGAAGTTCATGGTACAAGGGGCATGACAAAGTAAACGAACTGAGCTGTTCACAGATGGCAAAGCTTCCTTCCACACTTGTGCAACTTATCCCAGACGTTCCCTGAAAAGGGAGAGAGGGAGGGGAAAAAAAGAAAAGAGAAAAAAAAAGAAAAAGCAAAACCAGCTGGCTGCTTACACAAGGCATCCGGAACGATACTGCCGGGACTCCAGCATTTCCATTCAGTGCAGCAGAGCATGCTCCTGTGTAAATAGTTTCCATATGTCATCATTACAATAAAAAACAAAAAAACAAAAAGGAAAGAAAGAAAGAGAAGGGGCATAAACTTTCCTGAGCCCAAACCTCTCCCTCTGCAAAAGCAATTCCCCAGTTAGGGGAAGGAAAAAGTCTCCGTTGGCTGGGAGAGCAAACAAACTCCTCGCATTCGGAGGAGCTCAGGCGGCCACGGGGGATCTCAAGGGCAGAGCTGAGAAGGGAATAAGGGACAGAAAACATCCACAGGAACCAGGGAGAAATCACCCTTCCCTGCAAGGCTGTTTTATGTCAAGCTACAGCCAATTTGGACTTGCATTGTTTGAGCTTTGGTGTCTGCATTTGCTCTAATAAATAATAACAATGTAAAAAAACTCAACAAACTAGGAACCTCCTAGAAATTCAAAGAGTTATAAACTCTACAGGGTAGCTCCTGCATTTGCCTCAGAGCTCCCCCAGTCTGGCTCTCATTAGCCCATTCGCCAGATGTTCTATTTTCTAGATAGCACACACTTCTTACGGCGTTACGCTGAAACAGACTGAGACACCTCTAATGAGCTCCTCGACTGACTCCAAAGCCACGTGCCTTTACCAGGACTTACCAACACTTTCTCCTCAGTTGAGGAGAGGCTGAGGAACGTTTTGAGGGAGCTGCCAAGTTGCCATCCTGTCCGGATAATGCTATTTTAGCAAGTGTACCTGTGATGACTGAGCCCTGCAAGCCACGTGGAAGGCAGGACAAGTGACGTAATTCAGCAGAAATATTCTTGTAGTTAAATCTGTCACTCATACTCTTTATATATCAGGTGTGTGGTCAGTGTAAGACAGCAATATGTAAATTACTTGGCTAATGAGTTGCATGTGAAAGTAAGATTTCTCTTGAGAGGTGAAAAAAGGAAATGCTGAGGAGATACAGAACTTCAGAGACAGGACACATCTTCATTCATGTTGCCTTACAAGGTTCCTGCAAGTGGATGCACCAAGTAGAGCATCAAGGGAAAACCTCCTGCAGTCAGAAAAGGTCAAGCTGTCCAGGGCATGTGCTTCAAGCAGCTCCACTAAACATCTTGGACAACTAGAGACATGCCAGCTGACAATACACCCTGCAGTGCACCGGCCACCAGGTCACAGAGGAGGAGGACAGGGAAAGAGAAGGCCAAACTGTCAGTCAACCAGCAGATTCCTCCTTAATTAAATTTAATCTGGTACCAACTTCATCCTTTCTTCCCTTCTTACAACCTGGTTTGTAAGAACTGCTGTCTTGCGTTGACTCCTACCCTCAGAGTCACGGTTTCTTCTCTGGAAAGAGGTATGAGTCCTGTTAGGGAACTCTTGCCAGCTATGTTTTTTCACAGGAACAGGAGCTTTTCCTATTGGAGCTGGACACAATTCCAGGAGCGCGGGCTGTCCAAGGCAAATGTGACTTGGGGTTGTTCAGCCTGAAGAACAGAAGGTTTCGGGGAGACCTTATTGTGGCCTTTCAGTACTTCAAGGGGCCTGTCAGAAAGATGGGGACAGACTTTTTAGCAGGGCCTGTTGTGACAGGACAGGGAGTGATGGTTTTAAACTAAAAGAGAGAGATTTAGACTAGAGAGAAGGAAGAAATTGTTAATGCTGGGGGTGGTGAGAGTCTGGCCCAGGTTGCCCAGAGAGGTGGTCGATGCCCCATCCCTGGAACCATTGCAGATGAGGTTGGCCGGCGCTCTGAGCAACCTGCTCTAGTTGCAGATGTCCCTGCTCCCTGCAAGGGAGTCACACTAGATGCCCTTTAAAGTCCCTTCTAATCCAAAACATCCTATACTTCTATGACTTCCTGGAGTTGAACACACACTTTACAGCTTTGCTGTAAGAGTCCACACAGAGGTGCAGCCTGAGCTTTCCAGCACAGGGGTCTTGCTGGCAGGCTCCAGCCTCTCTGCAAGCAGGGAAAGGGGCACAAAGCAGTCTGTGATTCACTCCATGGCAGTCCCTTCTCGCAGTGACTGCCGCACCATTTAACTGGAGCCATTTTTTTTCAGGCTTTGCTGCATCCTTCACTGCCACACCATCTCCATTTCTCATACCATCTATCTTGACTGTATTTGTATCTAATTACCCAGGCTCAGCTAGTCACAGAGCTCACGCTTTCCGTTTAAAAGAAACGCACACAGGCATCCAGCAACACTGAACATGTGCCCGTGTAAGAAGGCAGACCCCAGGAGCATCAGAGCTGCCCGTGGGGTTTTCCTGGACCTCCTAACCTCACATACAAGACCTGTGACAGTGCAGATCCTGGTGCTGGCTAAAGCTGCTGGCTCCCTCAGTAACTCTGCTCCCTGAGGCTGCAGTGAGGGTGAACAAGGCTGCAAAAGGAGGATGGTGTTTGCCTGTAAAAAACAATCAGAAATGTTTGAATCTTCCAGAAAGCCCTAATCATGGAGGCCCACTAGAGAAGGTGCAACTCTGTGGAAAATAAAGGAGACAAAGTAGATGGCAGCCCTGCTCCAACACAGGCTGTACAGGCACCTTCAGTTGCCAAGCCAGGCTTTCAGCAGTACCACAACACAATTCAGGCAAAGCCCGAAGTGGCTCTGGCCAGGAAATGGCAGGATTCTGAAGTGTCAAGTATGTTGGAGCTGTACCAGCACCAGCAATGGCATTTTCCCTTCCAAGTGCTTACAAGCCTTGCAGCTTCTCCTCTGGTGGATTTGTCTTCTCTCCCTGCTCCAGTGAGGTTGATGAGAAACTTCTCCTTTTCTTCTCAAGTGCTGAGGCACAAATGTGCGTGCATTTGTCTCTTCAAGGCCACACTCACCTACCCGGGAGAAGGAAAGCTGGAAGCTGCCTGGAAAGCACAGCTGGTTTGGCACTTGGCCACACATCTCAGAGGTGAGAGAGACGGAGAGTGAAATCACAGCCTTTAGTGCCTGACTGCCAGCTCAGCGCCGTGCCAATGGGAGCATCACAGGGCTGATCTTTACAGCCCAAAATATCCTAGTGCCCGTCCTGTTTCCAGGGGATGTCATGGGAAAGGATTTAACAGCCATGGAGAAGTCTAAACAATTTACTATTGGTTTGTTGCCTAGGAAAAACAGAGCATCTCCAACGGAGTGCAGCGCCAAGCCCTTCTGTTGCAAGAGAAATAATATATTTGTGAATATTTTGAGGCAGCATAACTGAGTCAGGCTCTTCCTTAGAGACGACGGCACAACAGAAACATATGCAAAGGCCTCGGGGCTCTTTGTCTTACTATATTCTCACAGCACTCGCTTGCTGTGAAGCTCAACAAATAAAGTAACTTCAGCTTCCCATTTAAGACCGAAAAGTTTTTTTTTTAAAAATATGGATGTTGTCACTTCCTGTTAGCAGTACGAAGCAACTGAAGTCAACTGTCCTGGCCTTTATTTGAGAATCCCGTGAGTTCCTATGGCATCAACACAAGCTGAATTCATGCTATCATCCGCCACGCTACAGGGAGCTGAATCCTCATGGAGGATGAGCAGATGTCCCTCAGCATGGTAAGCCACTTTTTATCTACTGTTGCCTCTTATCAATCGTGCTGCCTATCTTTTTCTCTTGAAGACAACTTAAGCCCTGCATTGCTTAATTAGGCGACCGCTGTATCCTTGCTAACATCTGCACTGCACACATGTAAAAACCCTGATGCGCAAGCTGAACACAATGACAGAAGAGCTAAAGCATGGTAGGAAATGGTTTTGTCTCAGCAGAAGCCGTGCCTCCAGCCAGCTTGTGCTCTGAGTAGGTCAGAGCCAGTTTTTAGTTAACCCTTTGCTCTGCAGCTCGCTAACCCTTCGAAACAGTTCACTTGGACATTGACTTCCTGCAACACCCTGCTGGGGACAAAAAGAGATGTTTGTAAGGAAGAAAACAACAAAAAAAACAAGTAAAGGCTTCTAAGCAAATAGGAGGAGGATAATTTTACCTGTCTACACTAACCATGACTAGTTTGAGATCCTTATCTGTGCAGTTTACTGCCTCTCTGCACCTGCTCTCCTTTGATCTCAACGCCGAGTCACTCTGGGACTTGGTTGTTTTTTCCTTCTTGCAATGTTATGTGGGAAGTTCTGACCAGAAAATGTTTGACTGCTGGACAATTTTCACTCCCCAATATGTAGCAGCAAGAGGCAGAGCAACAGATCCCTCCCTTCTGAGGTGTTTGGGATCCACAGTCAGGTTAGCAAGAGGTTTCAGTGGCTGAAGACAAACTGATGGCTCCTTTGTCACCTGCAGAGAGACCATGTCCCCCTGACCCCAGAAAGCCTCCCATAGCTCACTAGTACACCAGCCCACACAGCCCAACAGCTGCTGCTGCAGCAGCTAACAGTGAATCAGAGGCAGATCGCTTCTTGATTCACAGAGCTGCATCCCCTAAGAATAACGTTACCTGCCTGACGAGCTCTGGCTCCTCAGCAGCATCGCCTTCCAGCAGCTCGTCCAAACCACCACATGCCTAAGTCCTCTGCCACAAAGCTGCTTTCCGACAGATGTGTGACTAAATCCTCCTGCATGAGAAAGTCTGTGAAATGCCCTAAGGAGCACCGGAATCGGGCAATCCCGCAGCCTGAGACCGTGTAACACAGGAGCACCTGCCTCTTAACACCGCTACAAAGTCAAACCCAAAGCATTTCTAACAGTAAAACTCACATAAAAGGGAAGGCTGCATTAGGGAAACATAATTAAGAATCTTGCATGTGTGTTAAGCCAAATTGTGCCAGTTTCAGATCCTTTATTTCTGATCTTCACAAAAGAACCTCCCTACCACAAAAAGGGGAAGTCAAAGCCACAACAGAAGGATCATCCACAACCTTACATTACCCATCCTTTTAGCAACCAATACACCCTATAATCTTGTCAGCCCGATCATTTCACAAAAGCTTTACAGACACAGAGATAAAATTACGCTGTAACTGGAATGAAATATCTGAGCCATTGAGAAGCTCTGCAAAACAACTAATTCCGAATGGAAAAAACAATAATAAAGTTTTTGCTGAACCCAACAAAAAAAAACCAAGAGAGACACGCTTTGCCTAAGGCTGCGGCTCATGAGAGAAGCCAGACGTGAAATACACACACACACGCATTTATAATTCATAATTTTGGAGGAAGTAACAGAAAGGAAGACAATATCAGAAACCCTCAGATACAGCATTTCTTTAACACATCCTGTTACATGAAGGAATTTCCTCTTTTTGTTCCAAAAAGGGAAACCAGTGCCTCATAGCTTTAACATGTTAAAGATCTGCTTTATGTCGCTAACAACACCATGTCAGCATTTTAAAAACACATTCCTCATTTCAATTCTCCAAAGCAGAACCTTTGGATTTTCCGGATGCCGTTTGGAAAGATGTTTGATTAAGCTGCAATCTGGCCTTTTTAACGAAAGGAGCATGCTGCCAGGCCCGACTGCCAGCTCCAGCCGCCAGCAGCTCTCCAGGGAAGTCAGCAGTGGGAAGTGGAGAGGAAGCGCTTCCCTCCTGCGAGAAACCAGGATAAATTTGGGTAACAAACCTTCAGTGCCAGAGTGGGACTAGAATGGAGCAGGCAGTGAGAAGGCACGTACCATACTGACCTTTCTGCCCTAAAGAGAGAGGGACAGCAAGAAAATGAGATCAATTAAGTTAAATAAAACATCATGGCAAAACTGTAATGCCTTACCACACCAGGCTGAGACCAATGAAGTTTTTTATTGCAGCATGGTAGTAAGAGGTTGGTAATTGCGTTTTGTGGTGTTAGAGCAAGACTCGTCCACAGCGGTTCTGTCACTGCCACATCTCCTCTGCCTCATCATCATGTCTCAGCCATCAAAGAGAAGCTGCCAACTTCAGGGGAAGATGCGTGTAACGGAATGGGAAAACCGCAGCCTCTAGTGCTGCGTAACTGCTCTTCGTTAAGAAAAAAGAGATTTTGGCACATTTGGTAGAAACCGCTCCTGGCAGGAACTGAAGAGGTTACATGTAAGGGCTGCAGAGAAAGGAAGGAGTTAAATTATTACTTTGACATCTGCAATCCTGCTGCCAGAGGGCTTTCCCTCAACTGGCCCTTCCTTCAAGGCCTACAGTCCTCACACAGAACTGTATCTTTAGGAAATGGACAATTTGGACTTCAAAAGTCTTCAGGCACTGAAGCACTATCTCCAATTCTTACAAAGTAGTTCCAAACATTAACTGTACTGTCAAATACATGTCTTATTCCTCATCTGAATTTCCCCACCTTCAAACAACAGACACAATTCAGCTGTCATCCAGTTGCTGAAGCTACCTTCAAGCCCACTGGATCTTGGATGAGCTGGTGCAAGGGCACTAGAAACACACCAACCATGACCACATAGATCACTCTAGAGCCAGCATGGATAGCAACATCACCTCCCTACATACCCTAACCATTATTCTTCATGGAAAGACCAAGGAATGCATAGAATCATAGAATTGTTCTGTTTGGGAGAGACCTTAACCCAGGTCACTGCCAGGTCACCACTAAACCATGTCACTCAGCTTCATGGCTTTGAAACCCCTCCAGGGATGGGGACTCCACCACTGCCCTGGGCAGCCTGGGACAGCCCTTGACAACCCTTCTGGGGAACAAATTTTTCCTAATGTCCAATGTAACACCCCCCGCCCCGCTGCAACTTCAGGCCGTATCCTCTTGTCCTGTCTCTCACTACATGGAAGAACAGATCAACCCCCACCTCACTACAACCTCCTACACTCATGGTCTGACAGTACAAGTGTCCAACATGTTCGCTTTCAGCTCAGTTGCTCATGAAATCAGACTCAGCTCAGGCTCTCTGCTTGCTAAGGCAGCCCTCTCCACCCTTGCAGATGCACAGTGACCCTACAGCTGGTCACAGCAACACACAGGCGGTTTGCCTCCATCCATCTTACCAGTTCTAATCATTCTTACTATGCCCTCAACCTACAGCATCTCCCAACTTCATCAGAAATAGCTGCTTTTTTTTTTTTTTTACTTTCTTTCCAGATCAGAAAGAAATGTTGCAGTTGGCACAAGGACATAATACGACCCGTGTGACAGCCCCTGCCAATAACGTACCTATTTACCAACCAGTCCCAACAACCAGTTGGATGTTGAGACCCATCCATCAGCCCGTTTGCAGAGCCATCACCTACAGTGTTGATTCTTACTATTGCTTCCTCAATCAAAATGCCGCACAACGGGTGCCAAAACAATTATCTTCTCAAAACACTGTCAATCTATCTTGTAACCTCACAAAATAAGTAAACACACGACTTCAGGCTCACTTTTTCATGAACCCACACTGACTGACATGAAACACTGTCCTTGCAATTCAGATTTTAGAAGAGCTATTGTTGTTTTCCCACTATTTTGCCTGGAAGCCTTGTTTGGCTGGCTAGGCTGCAACCTCCCACCTGGGGCAAAATACCTTTTGGGGCTGGAAGAAAGTCACTATCACGGCAACATACAGATCAGCTCAGCTGCAGCCCTAAGGAAGAATAAAAAGTCATCTGCTGATTTTCAAATGCCTATCTTTAGAATCAGCTGTTTAATCTCTACTTTACTTACTGCAGGCATGGAAGAACAGATGATACTATGACCAGGTCCTCTGGCTTTTCAACAAATGAACAGTCTTTGCTGCCTCTCCAACAGCTTTAAAGCTTCCATTAGCATTTTTGGTCTGTGATCTCTCAAAGTATATGAACCATTCCCAATGTTTTGAGGTCTTCCCCTTTGCAGCCACTAGAGAGAAGGTCCTGCCACCAGCCTTGTATTTGAAGAGAAGGGGCTTTGTCTTAGTCACTTCTCCCTCCCGACCTCAATGCCAAAATTCCCTTTAGTAAGTTGCTTGTGAGCATTTACTTAACACAGGCAGGGCCACAGCCATCACTTGTTTGTACCTACCAGCCGTTCAGAAGTAGAACATTTAACACTACCTGCAGGTAGCAAGTGAGAGCCACAGAGCAAACCAGCCTCAGCAAGTGTCCCTCTCTCCAACCACATTTCCAGTACTTCTGGCCTGCTCAGCACCCTGGGGAAACAACTTTCCCCTCTGCACCGTGAAAAACAAGGAAATGGGCAACAAACGGCAGCATCTTCCTATTTCTGCAGTGACTCACC
This sequence comes from Eurystomus gularis, assembly GCA_013400335.1. NCBI lineage: Eukaryota > Metazoa > Chordata > Aves > Coraciiformes > Coraciidae > Eurystomus > Eurystomus gularis. The sequence goes on from VZZY01012779.1 coordinate 10,535, forward strand.
ACCACCTCACCACCCAGCTGGACATTGCTGCTACATGTTGTAGGAATGCTGCAGTTGCAAGATGGATGAGAGCACAGCTCTCTTGTGCCTCTCACCAGGCATGGATCCCCTCCAGCCAGGGTGACCATGCCACAGAAAAAAGGGAACAGACCACAGAAATATTGTACTAGTCCTAATTTCTGCCCTTACACTCTTCCTTTGGAGCCCCACAGCCACAGCCGGCAGCTGGAAAAGCCCAAGCTGTAGAGGATGGCATCCTTTCCTTCTTCCTCCCACGTCTGATTATCCTGTAAATGACACCGCCAGCTCACCAGCACAATCTGACCCTGGGGAGTTTTCAGGACTCCCTCTTGCAGGATTGATCACTTAGGCTTAATTCTACAGGCATTTCTTCATTTAGTTAACGAAGAGTAGGAACATATTGGTGCATTCCAGTGAAATCCTTTAGCAGGCTACATGACTTTGGTACAATAAACTTTCCCAAATCCATTTGGGATAGTGAAAGCAATCTCAGGAAAAACAGTTATAGTTAGAATAAAATACAGACGTTCCCAGATGACAATCTGTAGACACATGCGTGTACTAGGCAGTCACTGAGAGCACAGCTAAGGTGTCCAGCCCCATAGAATCAGAGGGTTTAACGTGACTGTGCACAGAGATACGTCCTAAATTTTATTCCCCCACGCAAGCAAGAAAATAAGTGCCTTTTATTCCAAACAGACACCACCAGATCATGATTATAAAACCAGCACTGGATACAAGCTTCAAACCCCCACACTATGACTCAAATCACAGCAGCCTCCTCTTACCATCCCCAGGATCTTTCATCAACCATGCAGTGCTGCAGTGGAGCAATGCAAACACACCTTTGCTGCCTCCCCCTCTCCCAGATGAAAAGACCAGGAGTACAGGTGAAGGAGCTTCCTGCTGAACTGCTCACCAAGAGCAGATGGATGAAATCCTAAAGCTGCTCCTACAGCTCTCCATAAAGAAAGCAGTCCTATAAAAACCAGGCGTGTTCTCAACACGCAGAAAGCAATTATGCTAAAGACATGGGGAGAGCCCTGCAAGGTCCAGATCAAAAGCCAGAGACATTGGAGGCAAGAGAAAGACCCATCAAATTCACCACATTTTTCCCAGCTTAAGGATCAGAAATGGAGCGTTCTGGCTCATAAATCCTACTTCCAGCAAATTCAAGCTCAAATCCCCCGAAGGCAATAAGGAAAAGGCAATCAACAACAACTCTAACCACTTCACAGATGCTCCTGTTTAGTTTATACAGCACTTCTTACAGCATTCAAATGGGTAAAATGGGATTTCAACGCAGGGGGCCTGACAGCAGCAGGCAGGATTCCTCGGTGAAGATACCAAGGGCAAAGGAAGTTCTGAGAAGCATCATATTGGTTATGATGAGTGAACTCAGCGTGCTCAGCCTTTGCTCATTTTAATCTGCCAGTAAGCGAGCTTGGCTAAACGGAACATCCTGCATCTACAGTGCCTTAAAAATCCACAGGAATCACAAAAATGAGGGGAGAAACGAACAAACTGATGCGTTCCCTGGGAAGCCATGAAAAAACTAATCGCTATTTGTTTCCAACTGTTGTTCCGCTTCCCGAGCCAAATGTTCCCAAGTCAGCTGCAGTGACTGAGGAGTGACCGGTTAGAGCTGGAAAGTTGTCGATTTAAAACTGCAGCTCAAACACTTCCAAACTCCTTAACATCTTTTATAGTTCCAGGTTCACCTGTTTGAAAGGCAGAGCCCTCTGATGCTGTAGCACATGCCCTTTCCCCCTCATCTTCCAGCTAAAGCAATCAGCCTGGGGAGAAAACACTTAGTGTAGCCTGTTCTGCTCTCACACCACAAAAATGCGAGCTGTGTACTAGAGAAGAGCCACACGAAGGGAACGGACCCTCTCCCTCAAAGCATGAATGTCATTACTCCCATCTTCACAAAAGGAGCGAGAAGAAGCTTCCAGACTTCTCGCCCCACTCTGCAGCATCCTCCCTAATTCACAGCGAGCATGCAGGAAAGATGATATCCGTCGCCAGTGCGCCATGAGATGACAAAGGAGAAAGAACCATTTGACTCCAGGATAATGAAACAGTAACCCAAGTCTTCTTTACCTTGTATATGCTTTGACTTGCTCAGATTTGAACAGCATGAGGCATTCAAGACAAAATCACTGGGATTTTTTTTTTTACTGCACTAAAGAGTCAACAGTGCAGAGATTCTGCTTGACAAAGCATCCTACTGTGAAACACACAATGTGTGCATTGTGCAAACAGATCTCCTGCCGGGCTAAGAAAACAAGGCAGGCTCAAAAAAAACCCCACAAGATAACTGCAGCCTGTGATACCCCCTGGTATTTTACTGTGCTGGTGGTTTTTCATCTATAGGTACCACGTTTAGAGAGTCACGTTGAGAATGTCTCGATACAACTGCTTTTGTGAGGTCTGGGCAATGCAGTGCTGGTTCTCTTCAATCAAAGGTACCAGCTCTACCCTCTCGCTACAGCAAGTATTTAAGCACAGACCAGGCAGTCGGTCTTGCCCTAAAACCTGAATTCTCAGGATAAATAAGATTCCAGAGAATGACGCATTTGGACCTTAAGAGCAGAAACACATTTTCCACTATGCCTAATATCATCTTGAAAGATACCCAACATCTAAAAAGTAGCATTTGCCTCCTTCCTCTGAGTTTACAGAGCTCATCACCCAGGGAAACAAATTGTTCTGAAGGAAAAAACAATAATCTCCTTATGTTTTGGGTGTTCATTTCCCTTTCCAAGATTTTCACCCCTCGCTCATCTCGGAGGCAGTTATGCTTTGCTTTGCTTGCTTAAAACATTCATTATAAGTCATCTAGGCCAGGAAAGGATTAGAGAGGCACCGGCAGAAGCTGCAAAATGCAAGGCTGTTAGGTTGGAGCAATGAGACTTCCAGGGGCATAAACAACAATCCAGCACTGAACTACCACTCGTGCTTCAGAAAAAAACCCCTCTATATAAATTTTAACCAGGTACCTACTAAGAAAAACAAATCAGTCACAGCAATGCAAAGCAGCACCTCTTCATAACGAAGTAATGATGCCTACCTGTCCCCTTCCACAGAAGGGCTGAGCTGCGCTTTATGGACGAGGTGTGTTACCCACAGTGGCGTGAAGTGACTTACCCCAGGTACAAGGAGGAGCAGTTTCAGCAGCAGAACCAGACTGCTCCCAAAAATGAGATCCCAGTCCCGTGCTCTGGCTGTGCTTCACCTCTAAACGTGGCAGCAGAAGTATGGCTACTGGAACTAATTAAAGGTAAATCTGTAAAACTAGGAGCCATGATGTGAGAAAATGTCCCATGTAGCATCCAAGAAAACCACCAGATAATCCAGAAGGCTGTTCAAGAGCCCGGCTGGCAGAGATCTCGGGATCTGCCAGGTCCATCACAAGTCTTTGTTTGTTCCCTTGTCCCTCATTTCTTCACACCAATTACCTACAGCATTTCATAACTAGCACCCAAGTCCAAATAACCATCTTTGAGATCCTTACTTTCACACAAGGATCAAAAACTACAGAACCTGATGGATTTATTAAATCTACTAGATGGTTGACATTTGAAACACCTGTTTTCCTTCAAAGGTAGCAAAGCCAGAATGCGTTCACAGCAACTGAAGTGGCTCCTCAAGAAGCACAGCTACTAGGAGTTTGTGTGGTCACAGCATTTCCCCAGAGGTCAGGTATTTACTCCCTGTTTGTTCCCTCAGCCCACCAGAAAGTGCACACTTGTTTTACGCTCATCCGTGGATGACACTACAGGAAGAAGCAGCAGAAAGAAAGCAATAGGGATGTCTGACGAGCAGGGACTCACTGACCAGCTGAGCTGAAGCTGTGGACTACATGGGCAGAGTTTACTTTGCCTCACTGCTGATGCGAGCACAAAACAGACGAGTTTGTTGTATACAACATACATTAATGCCCTAATTAGGCCCTGTGTCCAGAAACATCACCTGAGTTTCCATCAGCCAGTTACAAAAAGAACAGTTCTGCTGAAAGTCTCTTCTTGCATTTCATCAGGGAGCAGGGCCGAGGCACAGAGGCACGGCACGGGCAGAGGCCTCCTTCCAGCAGCTCCAGGAAGCACAGCACACACCACACGTTGTTTTACAGGCACAACCAAACCCAACAGAGGCAGTTGCTGCTTTGTTCCAAAAGCACATTCCTCCCCAAGCCCACCGCGGGCAGCCCCCCCAGCTTCACCAGCAGTGAAAGGCCATTTCCTTCAGGGACTTTGGGACTCCTGCTCCTTCACAGTGGGGCACGGGGGCCCACATCCCAACAATTCTCTTTCAACCCAGAAGGCCAGGCTGGCTCTAGTTTTCCTGACAGTTTATTCTTCAGGCAGCAGAAACTGAGATTGCAAAGGCTCAGCTGAAACCTCAACATTCAAAGTTGTAACTTCCCATTTCCCTACAATCCTTCCAGAGACCATTGCACTGCGCTGTTGCAGTTGCTCCCCCCCCCCGCCTCCCCACACGCACACAATAATTCATTTTTACCTCAATAACAGAGGCAGGTGCTTTCTTGTAAGAACCCAGAGTTTAAAGATGACTTCTTCCACTTGCCATAAACCATTGTGTGGGAGAAACAGACACACAATATCATATTGTTCCCTGTACAACACTTTGAGCTGTACTTTCTGCTCTGAACACACTGAAACTCCACTTGAAGCTACAGCAATTTCCATGCAGGAGGCAAAGGAGAATCTTGTATCTGATCTAATACAGGATAAATCAATGTGCACTCATTTATTGCTTATAGCTCCCATCAGCTCAAGGAGAGACACTGTCCTAGAGCTTCAAGGCTACCCACGTTGCCTTTGTGTATGGAAAACATACCTCACGCTTTGAGATATTTTGAGAACTTCCTTTGAATGCCTGCCAGGAGTTTGGGTGAGGGATGGGAAGTCACTGAACCCCGGCTGCTTCTCCCCGAATCCAGTACATGATTTTGGGAGAGGTCATGCAAGGATTGCATCCCCATTTTCACCTTCTACAGAAATTCAGTTCACATTAGTCATTCACCTCAGAGAGGTGCTGGGAAGCTTAATTAGAGCGTGTACAGCACTCGGAGATTCTCAGATAAGATGTTCTAGGGAAGGGCAGCACCATATTAATTAGCATGGATTCAAGTGATGAAAGTGCTTCTCTCTCTCTCCTTCAGCTGTGGGAGACTGAAAGAAAAACTACCCAGCACGATAGTCTGACGTGTTGCAGTTGGAAAACCATCAAACCACATTTTTCTGGATGTGGTCTGAATTCCCATCGACTTTGCAGGATTCTGACCTTTCTCCGCGCTGTAAACAGGAGCTCCCGGCAGACGCGTATCCCAGCACAAACCACAGAAGGCAGAGTTTAATATTCCTCCCCATGCAAGTATTTTCTCTCATTAAGTGCTTAAGAGCTGTATGATTAGGGAGATTAACTTTTGCAGCTGGACATTTTCTTTAAGAATGTAATTTTCCACACAGTTTTCTCATTTAGCTTTCTTTTATTCTAGCCCCAAGACACTCACTTATCCAGAAGAGGACTCTTCTGCCAGGTTGAGAAAAGAACACGCTCTTGCACTTCAGTCCTTGCTTCTTACATCTGCAACAGGCCCGCTTTCAGAAAACCCTGTTACTACTTACCTCAAGCCATTAACTTGTTTAGTTTCCACACAATCAACACCAAGACTTCAAAACTACACGTTCATTTATCCAAGGACTTGATTGTAACAAAGCTACCTCATGGATCAAGGGGATTTTTTTTAGAAAGCACAAGAAGTTCCTTAAAAAAACATGGGAGTTGGTAACACTGAAATGGCACAGACACGCAGCACTTAGACAGTTGAGACAGGCTGGAATATGGATTGAAATTCTGAGCAGTTCATTGACATAGCAACACAAAACAAGAGGGCAACTTAATTATTATCAACTTTGGATGTGTGATTTAACACAAGGGTGGTTACACCCCCTTTGTCTCTCCCTCGGTGGCACCTGGGAAGGGGATGATGGGTCCTTCACTGCAAACAGTCCCGGCTGGTATCTGGGGTCGCACTTAAAGAAAAGCTTTGTATTTCACCTGCCACCACATCCCTAGGAGTCGATGGTCAGGCACAGTGACAAGGGAGCTACTCCTTCAAATTCTGCCTCAATATTGTGTTAGGGGAGTTGAGGCATAAGGGAGACAAAAGCAGAAGGAAACAACCTCCTGACCTTCCTGTCCCCATGCCCTCATCATCACCCTGGCAGGCTGTCCCATTCCTGAAAAGGACTCCTCACATACTCTTTTTTTCCCCTGAAAAAGACAAGCCTCTGAATAAAAACGTGCAATTATACAGTTCTGTTACTGCCATTTCAGGCCTCAGCAGAGGAGTGGAGACAGAGCAGAGGGGAAACGTGAATTCCTCACAGCCTCCACGAGACACAACTTTTTCCGCATTTCACAGCGCATTTTCTTTGCGGGCAAAGAGGAAAGCTGGGCCACACGTTCTGTTTTTTAAACAAGCTTACTTTTGCAAGCGATGGTGTTTGTCTGCTCACTCGCTAATTTAAGCTTCGCGCTTCTCAGAGATAAATGCGCCTTTCAAGTTGTTTATGCCAGCCTTCCTCTTCTAATCTTTCATCCCGCTCTCGCAGTACCCACTGACTTCAGAAGGCTCCATATCACTCGCACAGGATCAGCTTTACATTTTTTTTCAGCAAATTCAACTTCAACCATGATTAAAACATATAGCAAAATAACTGTTCTTCAATACCGAGAGACACTTCATTCAAAGAATCCCAGGAAATGAATTCACAAAACCCACACAGGGAGCTTTTAAGAAGCACAAAATTGGTCCTTAAACAATTTCGCTCTATTTCAAGGGAAGCAGATTGTGGAATATTTTTATTTATTAATACGTTTATTCTCAAGCTTGTGCTTTCAGACAGTCATGTTGGCTTTTAGCAAATAATAAAGCTCCCACAACTTTGTCTTTAAAGGGATGGAAGGCGGGTGGAAGAAAAAGATGAGAGAAGAGAGATTAAAATTAGTCACGAGAAAGCCTATAAATACACCAGTGGACAGAGGAAGCATTCTCTCCCCTATTTAACTTAAAAACAGAGAGCTAAACTTTAAAAGACAAACAAATGCAAGAGAGCAGATACGATAGAGCAAGAGTGAAGCAGAACTTATAGAAAGTCAACCAGGCAATTTAGCCAGGGTAGTGTCTTGTAGCGGTGGGAAAGGAGGCGGAGAAGGAGGAGGAGGGAGGAGGAATCTCTGTCAGAAACTATCTCCTGGCTCAGGAAGTCACAGAAGGAGAAAATTAAGGGGACCCACATGATTGCAAGAGAGAAATCAAACCACAGATTCACAGAGGCAGTATGGAATAGAGGTATAATGTAGAAAAAAAGGGATGCCAGGCCAGGAAACAATGTATTTGATACGAATGTTAAGCCCATGGCAGTGAGGGCTGGAAGAGGATCACACAACCCGTGCGCACACCGGCAGTGTCAGCTGAAGTCAAAGGGATGCTCTGAACAAAACTGCTCCGAGGTGTAACATTAACCAGACTCTCACTGAACACGCTCAAACACATCTGCTGTTCCCATCTCACCTAGTGCGGGGCAACGGCTCCCACAGAGATACACTGAGGAGAAAGCAATGCTTCTAAGAGATGGTGGCTTTCATTTTCCCCCCTCCCAAAGCTCCCAGGCTGGCTCTATCCCACCCACTACCTGGGGCTGACAGGAATATAAACATACCATCTAAAAGTACTCCAGGTTCTTTGATAAGAATGCAAATAAAGGTGTTAAAGGGATTTATGAACATGTATCACTTTCCTTATTGCGAACATCAGAATGTAAACTAGAAATAGGCAAAACAATGGCTACAAAGGCCAGATGCTTTCCGGTGCTAGGAAAATACTACATGACATGATTGCAGCTGCACCCGACAGCTCAGGCCTGGAACAGCACAGCGGGTCAGTGCCAGGAGGAGGAGACGCACTGGGCCCTGATCTTAGGCACAATGAGGTTATTAAACAGAAACCACAGAAAATGTACATCAGAAACGGCATTGGTCCGGGGTCCCCCGCCCCCTCGGTGTAACACGGGTGCTGTGAGTAAACAAGCTACACAATAAGCAACTTCCTGATCTGATTTTCTCAGGCAGCCACCAGGATGCTGAGTGACAGCTCTGAAAGTTTCAAGTCCTGGCAAGCGCAAGAAAGAACAGCCACCACAAAAGAAAAGAACAAGTGAGACCATCACAGCAAGCAGGAAACAACAACAAAGTGATCTTACTTTCGTTAGGCAGCTCCTCCCGATCCAGATCATCTAGAGGGGCCGAGGTGGTGCTACCACTGTCATCCAGGGTGAGGATGAGGGGAACGTCATCATCCATGCTCACAGCCATCCTGTCCCTTCAGAGGCTCCTACTGCGAGAACTTGAAGTAACACCTTTTTCAGTTCCACTTGTAGAACGCTTATGTCAAAAACTCCCCCCAAGAAGTCGTCCATCAGGGGTGTCTTCTAGACATAAGAATATAAAGGTACATGTACCCATCTCTAAAGACCACAGTTCAGAAATGGATCGAGTGATTTGCTTTTGAAACGCTGCGCAGGAAACAAGGCTCACTGGCGGTATTTATGCAAAAGCCAAATTCCAAAAGTCGAGTCGGGGCTGCCGATCCCAGCCGGTGCACAGCTCACAGGACAGTGCAGAAGCCAAAGAAAGTGCTTCTTGACAAACTCCTGACGGCTCAGCAAAGAAGCAGGCGGGCGTGACGCATCCGGAGCCAGCATGATGCTAAGTGTCCCCGTCACACAGGGCTCCTTCCCCTGCCATGCCAAAACGCTCCGGTTTCAGGTGGGGAGGAGAAAGAGGGAGCAGAAGAGGCCGGTTTGAGTCTGCACACATGAAGTTCCCGTAGGCTTTTTTACTGGGCGGTAATACTGGCCACAAAGTCACGGATTTCTTTAAAAGGGGGAGGAAACGAACGACCACGTGGGCCCCGGACAACGTTACAGGGACACTCTACAACCAGCCACGCAGCTGCCGCTCTCCCGGTGTCCCTCCTCGCAGGCCGTGGCGAGGGCAGGCCAAAGTCACGGCGGAGGCCGCATCTCCCACGGCAACAGGCCGAGCCGAGCGCGGGGCCAGGCCCACTGGGAGGCAGAGGGCCGGGACGTGAGCCTTCGCGGCGGGGCAGCAGGCAGGGCGGCAGAG
>VZZY01012779.1:30020-146223 GCA_013400335.1 Eurystomus gularis
ACCGGGAGGGTCTCGGGGGCGGTGACACCGGTGCCCCCCGTGCCGGTATCCTCGGTACCGGTGTGTCCGGTCCTTACGTGTCGGCAGCTTCGGTACCGGTAGCCCCGGTCCCCATGTGCCGGTGTCCCTCCCCACTGTGCCCGGTGCCGGTGTCCCTTCTGCCCGGTGCTGGCATCCCTCGGTGCCAGTGTCCCAGGTACCCATGTCCCCGGAACCATTATCCCCAGTCTCCGTGTGCTGCCGTGTCCGGTGTCCCCGGTCCCCATGTGCCACTTTCCCCAGTACCGGTGTCACCAGTCCCCCTGTGTGCTGCCGTCCCCAAAACCAGTGTCCCCAGTCGTCGTGCGCCACAATCCCCATGTGCCGGTGCCCCCAGGGCCCCTGTCTCCAGTACCAGTGTCCCCAGTACCGGTGTCCCCGGTGCCGCCGGGGCCCAGCCCCCTGCCCGCCAGGCTGGCCGGGTGGAGCCGCAGCGCCCTGGCAGCCCCGGGTGCCCACCACGCAGCCATGTCCCCGCTGTCCCCAGGTTGCCCCCGCGCCCTCGCTGCCCTCCTTCCCTGCCACCGAGGAGGACGATGGTGCTGACGCTGAGCCGGACACGCGGGCCATGGTGCGGGCCCAGAACCAGAAGAAGAAGAAATCCGGGGGCTTCCAGTCCATGGGTGCGTGTGGGGCAGGAGGCAGCCATCTCTGGGGCAGGGACCGTCCCCCCCTGCCCGTGTTCCCTCACTGTCACTGTCCTCATCCCCGCAGGCCTCAGCTACCCTGTCTTCAAGGGCATCATGAAGAAGGGCTACAAGGTGCCCACTCCCATCCAGAGGAAGGTGAGCACGGGGGGGTGGTGGGACCCCCATCCCAGGGGGGTGGTGGTGGGTGGGTGAGTGACGGTGACATGGTCTCTGGCAGAGCATCCCCGCTATCCTGCGCGGCCGGGACGTGGTGGCAATGGCACGGACAGGCAGCGGGAAGACTGCCTGCTTCCTCATCCCCATGTTCGAGCGGCTGAAGGCACCCAGCCAGGCCGGGGCACGTGCCCTCATCCTCTCGCCCACCCGTGAGCTGGCCCTGCAGACCCTGAAGTTCACCAAGGAGGTACAGGGGACAACAGGGGCGAGTGGGGACAAGGGAGGTGAGTGGTTTGGTTTTACTTCACCGCTGACATGTTTCTTTCTCACCCTGCAGCTGGGCAAGTTCACAGGCTTGAAGACAGCCCTGATCCTCGGAGGAGACAAGTAAGTTGTCTCCATGTCCCCACCAGTCCCTGCTCCCCTAAACCCTCCCCAAAACCTGTTGAGGGGCTGAGCTGCCCCACGCCACCCCAGCCTCTCCCTGCTCTCACAGGATGGAGGACCAGTTTGCTGCCCTGCATGAGAACCCCGACATGTGAGTGGGGGCACGGGGAGGGGATCTGCTGGGGAAGTGGCCCCCAGGAGCCACCTGCCATCTGGGGACATCACTGGTGTTTACAGCTAGTGTGCCAAACGGATGTGTCCTGATGTTCCCATGGAGCATCTTCCTGTGGTCCCCATGTGGGACAAGGGGGTCTCTACTGGGTCTTCTTCGGGTCTGATTTGAGACCTGCACCCGCACTGGTGTGGGGACACCATCCCCCTGCCTCGTCCCATCACCAATTCTGTCCCCACAGAATCATTGCCACCCCCGGGCGCCTGGTGCATGTGGCAGTGGAGATGAAGCTGAAGCTGCACACTGTGGAGTACGTGGTGTTTGACGAGGCCGACAGGTCAGTGGGGCGCAGGGGAGTCCCTAGGGGCTGGCAGCGTCCCCATGTGTGGGGTCACCAATGGCGGGACTGAGGTGCCCTGGGTGGTGGCAGGGCTGGGCACGGAGGGTCCCAACAGGCACTGCCATGTCCGGTGTCCCCTCCCCTGCAGGCTCTTTGAGATGGGCTTTGCTGAGCAGCTCCAGGAGATCATCGCCCGGCTCCCAGACTGCCACCAGACTGTCCTCTTCTCTGCCACGCTGCCCAAGCTGCTTGTCGAATTTGCCCGGGCTGGTGAGGAGCATGGGGCAGATGGCAGCTGCGGGTGCTGGACCTGGGGGGAGCCTGGGGACAAGGACATGGCCTGGACCCTCAGCTGAGCTGGGACAAAACTGGGCTGGGTTAATGCTGGGCCAAGCAGGTGTCCCCAGGCTGAGGGGTGGGGCTCGTCCCAGTTGTGTGACCCATGTCCCGAGTGTCACCACATCCCACAGGTCTCACCGAGCCAATGCTGATCCGTCTGGATGTGGAGTCCAAGCTCAGCGAGCAGCTCAAGGTGAGAGAGCCAGGGGCAGCTTGAGATGGGCTTTGTGCCCCCGCGGTGGCTCCAGGCTCACAAGGAGGGGACAGGGGTGGCCACGTCTGGTGCGGGGATATGGGGCTGAGTTCTGCCCTCCTTTGCAGCTGGCTTTCTTCCACGTGCGCGGGGACGACAAACCAGCCGTGCTGCTCCACCTGCTCCGGAGCGTGGCGAAGCCCCAGGACCAGACAGTTGTCTTCGTGGCCACCAAGCACCACACGGAGTATCTCAAGGAGGCAAGTGGCGTTTGGGGGTGCTCAGCATGTACTCCTGTTAAAGGGCAGGCTGCCAGCGGGGACCTAGGACCCTTTTCCAGACCCACTTGGGGTCCCTGCTGGAGTCTCTGCCTCTGTTTCACCAGGTTGAGGGGTAAATCTCAGCATAGGTGATTGTGGAGGTGCTGCAACCACCTACCTCTCAGACAGGGGGGAGCGCAGTGGGATTTGGTGGTCTGGGTGGGCAGCCTGAGGTCTCAGAGCCCTTGGGAACCCTGTCCCTTGGCTGAGGGTGCAGACCTAGGTACGATCTGATCTGTCTTCCCCCCTCGCCAGCTGCTGACAGCCCAGGGCATCCGCTGCACACACATCTACAGCTCGCTGGACCAGACCGCCCGCAAGATCAACATCGCCAAGTTCGCCCAGGGCAAGTGCCCGGTGCTGCTGGTCACCGACGTGGCCGCCCGTGGGCTTGACATCCCCATGCTGGACAATGTCATCAACTACAGCTTCCCCGCCAAGGCCAAGCTGTTCCTGCATCGTGTCGGTGGGTGCCGGTGCTGTGCGCAGGGGTCCTTGCAAACTGGGCTCCCTTGGGGACAGGGAGGGTGTGAGTGGGCTGTCCCTTGTGCCCTGTTTTTCCCGTCCCTGTGCTCTGCTGGGCTGGTGCTCACACCCCTGACTTGGCGGAGATATCTTTGGGGCAGGAGGTCACCGCCTTGTGACATCAGGAGACAGGCTGAGGACAAAGCAGGGGCAAAATGTCTCTGATTTCCCAACTGAACTGTGGGGGCTCCTGGGGACAGGACTGGTGCCTTCCCTTAAGGATGGCACCATGGTGGGTTCTCCTTTGTCCCCTTCCCCAGCGACCCACAGCCCCTTGCCAGCCGTGCCCACCTGGTAAACGCCACATGCATGGGCTCCCGGGGCCACCGGTGGCTTCCTGCCTGAGTGGGGGTCTGGTTTCCTCCTCTGGTGCTGGCTCTGGTGTCCCACTCTCCTCCTCCCCTCGCCAGGCCGTGTGGCCCGAGCTGGCCGGAGCGGCACTGCCTACTCGCTGGTGGCTCCCGATGAGATGCCCTACGTCTTTGACCTCCACCTCTTCCTGGGGCGCCCGCTCATCCTCGCCGGTGCCCAGGAGCTGCCCGCTGGTAAGACAGACCCGGTTGCAAGCATCGGGGTGGCTGCATGTCCAAGCTGGAACGCTGGCCATGTGGCTGCTGTGGTTTTATCCTTGGCCAGCGCTGGAATTCATGGTTGGCGTTTGTGCAGAGGGGCAATGTGTTCTCAGTACTGGGGGAGATGGAGTGAGGGGAGCTCTGGCACACCCCGGGTGTCGGGGATGCTGATGTAACCACTGAGCACCCCATGGGGCTCTAAAATCCTGGATTGCTGCTGAACCTGCTGCAACAACCCCAGAGTGGGTGCCAGCGAGGTGACACAGTGTCCCTTGGGCTGCAGATGCTGGTGGTGTCCTGGGCCGCGTCCCCCAGAGCCTGGTGGATGATGAGGAGTGTCTGCTGCTGACAGACCACGAGGGCTCGCTGGAGCTGCGCAGCCTGCGCCGCGTTGCCGACAACGCCCACAAACACTACCTGCGGTCCCGGCCCGGCCCCTCGCCCGAGTCCATCAAGAGGGCAAAGGACCTGGATGTGTCCCAGCTGGACATCCATCCGCTCTTCAGTGAGTGCCAGGGGACATGCCTGAGGGATGGGATCCATCCAGAGGGACCTGGAGAAGTGGGCATGTGTGAACCTCATGAGGTTCAACAAGGCCAAGTGCAAGGTCCTGCCCCTGGGTCAGGGCAACCCCTGGTATCAGCACAGGCTGGGGATGAAGGGCTGGAGAGCAGCCCTGTGGAGAAGGACTTGGGGGTGCCAGGGGGTGAGAAGCTGGAGCTGAGCTGGCACCGTGCGCTCGCAGCCCAGAGCCAATGTCCTCCTGGGCTGCATCCCCAGCAGTGTGGGCAGCAGGGCAGGGAGGGGATCCTGCCCCTCTGCTCCGCTCTGGGGAGACCCCCCTGCAGTGCTGGGGCAGCTCTGGAGTCCTCAGCACAGCAGAGACATGCACCTGGTGGCGTGGGGCCAGAGGAGGCCCCAGTAAGGATGGGAGGGCTGGAACCCCTCTGCTGGGAGGCCAGGCTGGGAGAGTTGGGCTTGTCCAGCCTGAAGAAGGCTCTGAGGAGACCTTCTGGTGGCCTTTCAGTACTTCAAGGGGCCTGTCAGAAAGATTGGGACAGACTTTTGAGCAGGGCTTGTTGTGACAGAACAAGGAGTGATGGTTTTAAACTAAAAGAGAGAGATTTAGACTAGAGAGAAAAAGGATTTTTTTTATGATGAGGGTGGTGAGACCCTGGCCCAGGTTGCCCAGGGAGGTGGTCGCTGCCCCATCCCCGGAACCATTGCAGGCGAGGTTGGCCGGGGCTCTGAGCAACCTGCTCTAGTTGCAGATGTCCCTGCTCGCTGTAAGGGGGTTGCACTAGATGAGCTTGAAAGGTCCCTTCCAACCCAAACCATTCTATGATTCTGTGAGCGGATCTATGTCCCTCTCCATGCCCACCTTCCCCAGGTGCTCGCTTTGAAGACACCGAGCTAGAGAGGCTGAAGTTTGTGGACAGCATTAAATCCTACAAGTCCAAAGCGGTGAGTTGAGCCCATCTATTGGCATGAGGTGCCTGTGTTGGGGTGGGAGGGAAGGTCTGTGTGGCTGGCTGGCTGCGCAGCTCACCAGGGCTCCCACTCCCACCCTGGGAGCAGACCATCTTTGAGATCAACGCCACGTCCCGGACGCTGGCCAGCACTGTGATGCGGTCGAAGCGACGCCACGACCATGCCCTCATCGAGAAGTACCAGCGTGGGCAGCAGGAGAAGCGGGCAGCAGCTCTCAAAGAGCAGGGGCTGTGCCTGGCCCCCCCCAGGCCTGAGGAGGGAGGAGAAGAAGAGGAGGAAGATCTCCAGGTAGTGGGGCAGGAACGGGGGGTTGCTGTGGCTGTGGGAGCTGCTGCAATGTAACCTTGTCCAGGGCTTGGCACCAGGGTCCCTGGGCTGTGCTGGTTAGCGGATGTGGTTCCTCCAGCTCCTTCTCCTCTGTCCTGTCCAGGACGTGTTCTCCACCGTGGTGGGCCAGAAGCGAAAACGGGGCCGAGGAGGAGACAGTACCAGGAAGAAGCCGCAGCAGCCAGCGCAGCGGGATGAGGACTTCTACATCCCGTACCGGCCCAAGGACTTTGAGAGCGAGAGGGGGTGAGTGCGGGAGGGGTCCCACCACTGGCCTGTCCCAGCCTGTGTGGGGGCTGCTCTCATCACCCACCCTTTGCAGGCTGAGTGTGGGTGGCGAGGGCAGCCCCTTCGAGCAGCAGGCAGCCGGAGCCGTCCTGGATCTCATGGGTGACGAAAACCACAACCTCAACAAGAGCAAGCAGCTGCTGAAGTGGTGAGTGGGGTCTGTCCATGGGCTAGTGGGGCGGAATCGGGGCTGGGGGTCCCACTACCCAGTCCCACCACCCTCCCCTTGCTCACAGGGATCGCAAGAAGAAGCGGTTTGTGGGGCAGACAGGCCAGGAGGACAAGAAGAAGGTGCGGACGGAGAGCGGGCGCTACATCAGCAGTTCGTACAAGAACAACCTGTATCCTGCCTGTGCTGGGGCGAGGGTGTGGGGCCAGACTTGCCGGCAGCCATGAGGCATCATGCCCTGTTTCTGGGGATCCATCCTGTGCTGTGGCAGCGGCCTGGGGAGGGAGGCTGGTCACACCATGATGGGTCAAGCAATGGGGAGTTGGGTGATGGGGAGTCACCGCACGTTCCCTTAACTCACCCTGGCCCAGCTATGAAAAGTGGAAGCAGAAATACAAGGTTGATGAGCGGGACGAGGATGAGGAAGACACACGAGGCAGGGAGCAGTTCAGAGGGAAGCACAGACATGGGCATGGTGAGTACCTGGAGCAGGTGACAGAGCTCCACCTTGTCCCCCCAACCTCTTTCTGGCTCCTGAGCTGAGCTGTGTGTCCCCTTGGCAGGGCCCGGGCAGCCCCCGGCCCGGGGCAAGGTGCGCTCGGAGCTGAAGAACAAGCAGCAGATCCTGAAGCAGCGCAAGAAGGCGGCCAAGCAGCGCTTCCTGCAGAGCGGGGGGCTGAAGCGCCTGAAGGCCAGGAACCGGCAGCGGGTGCAGGAGCTGCGGCAGATGGCCTTCGGGCGCCGGGTCGGAGCTGCCAAGAAGGGCAAGCTGCGGAAGAGGGTGTAGGGCAGGGGGCCGTGCCCCAGCACCTTCCCCCACTGCCTGGGCTGGGGCCTGGCAAAGGAGACATTAAATACGTGGGTGGTTTTACATCCTGACTCCTCTTTGTCCTTGCTAAGAGCGACCATCGTGCTGGGGGTAATTCCTCACCCCTTGGCGCAGTCCTAAAACAACCAGGTGCTGCGGGTCCACAGTAGGGTTATATTTTGACAGGAGGCACCTTCAGAGGTACCTGATGCCCGAACGCAAGTGGCAGCTCCCTCTGTGGCAGCCAGGTCCCACTGCTTGGGGTGCAGGAATGTGCCCCAGGGGGTCGGGCTGTGCTGTGGGTGCCCTGGCCCCTGCCCCACTGTGGTGCCATCCCTGTGTGCCTGTGCCACTGCCATCCACATCACCTCTTGTCTTGGGGGTTCCCAGACTTGTTGGGGAGCAAGCTCCATCTCCAGGAGGATCCTGGGGCCTCACACTGCCCATGGCAGCCTCTCCCCAGCCCCAGGAGTCAGTGGTTGTCCCCTGGGGCTATTCCCGGATCGGAGGCACCCTGGCATGGCGTGGTGGGCACGTGGTGATTACAACGGGCGAGCGTGGGGGACATGGCCCCGGCTGCCCAGGATGCAGCTCAGCACAGATGGCAGCCAGGTCCTGCATGCAGAGCAGCACCTGTAGAGATGGGGACCTCGATGCTGCAGCCATCCAGGGACATGAATGTCCCCATGCTCCCAGGGGCTGCACTGACCATGTCCAGCTGGGCCTCAGTGTCCTCCAGGGCCGTGTCCATGGGGGCCTCGAACCATGTGGTAACGAGCTGGAAGAGGTTCAGCACTGCCAGCTTGATTTGCCCCAGCAGCAGGGTCTTCTGGGTGGCTGTGCTCTGGACATGAGCCCAGCGGGACTCCTGGGGACAGATCAACAGAGAGCCCTGGGCCCCCCAGCCACTGCTCCATGTCCCCTGCAGCCTCCAGCTGGGACATGGGCACCCAGGAGTCCTGGCCACATGTCCCTCCATGCCCAGTTGCTGGTGATATTTCTGGGCACATGAGGACCCTGAACTCCAACCTTGGGGATGCAGCCTGGCTTACCACCACCACCACCACCATACTGGGCATCTCCCCTTTGCGGCACGTCTGGGGTCCATAACTGCTGCCCCTCTCCCTGGGGGTTCCTCAGGCACCCCACATCCCCCCCTCACCTCCTGGAGCACATCATGGCGGACAGCTTCCAGGCGTGCGCGGAGCTGGGTCAGCTCGTTGCTGGTGTGCAGGAGCTTACTGCTGGTCTCCTCCTGGAGCTGCTGAAGCTGTGCCTGGCCCTGGGCCAGCTGCTCCTGCCTGGCTTCTGCCTGTTGTGCCACGGCTGCCTGTGCTCCTGCCAGCGCCCCGAAATGGGCCAGCATGTCTGGAACATCCTGGAACTGGGCAGCAAGAGTGGGCTGAGAGGCTGCAGGAGTAGGGGGGCTGCTACCCTGGATGGGGTTGAACCCCTACAAGGGGCTTGGGGACACACAGGATGGCACCACAGGGACATGGGGACCCCCACACTCACCCGCCCCATCCTGGCCAGCACGGCCTGCAGGTAGTCACCGAAGCAGTGGAGGCTGCGCAGGCGCTGGGCCAGGCACTCCCTGTGCCGCAGCAGCTCCTCGAGCTCCTGGTGCCGGCGGGCAGCCTCGGCACCCTGTGCCCGCTTCTCATCCGCCTGCCGCAGCGCTCGCTCCTGCCTCGCTGCAGAAGCCTGAGGTGTGCGGATGGGGTCAGCGGGGCCCCAGCAGCCAGCCCAGCCCCGGCCCCAGCCCTGGCACCTTGAGGAAGGCATCGAATTTGAGGACAACATCCCGGAGCTGCTCTTCCCTCTGGCCCAGCTGCTGCCGGCGCTGTGCCAGGCGCTCCATCCTCTGCTGGAACTCCTGTGGGGTCGGTCACTGGGTGCTGAGGCATCACCCTCCACCCAAGCACCCAAGGCAGGGACATGCCTGCCGGCTGCTTGTCTCCCAAGGCACGTCACGGCCAGGGCTACAGCCCCGAGGAGGGGGCACATGGAGGGGCTGGGGGCTGCCCTTACCTCCCGCTGGCTCTGCAGTGTGCGCTCCACCTCCACCATCTCCCGCCTCTTCAGCAGCACGCGTGTGGAGGGCAGCAGCGTGGCACTGGGCCATGTCGGCACTGTTGTGCCAAGGGTTGTGGGGAGCTCACTGTGGATTGGTGGGGAGAATCTGTGCAGGGGCACCCAGCACCATGGCATGGCCAGGCCCCCCCAGGGACCACCACTGCCTGCCAGGGCCTGGCCTTGGTCCTCATCCACCCTCCCCCGGCTCTGCTCGGAGACCCTCAGCACCAGGGTGGCATCTCCCAGGGAAGGACAAGTCATGGCACAACCTCATTGTGGTGATCGGACCCCAGGACCCCTCTGCCTAGCCTCAGCTCCCTGTTTCCAAGGGTGGCAGCAGGAGCTCTGCTGGGGGAGGACCCGTGTGAAAGCCACCTGGGAGCACATCAGGCACCCAACTGTCCTGGCATCTCTGGATGGGGTGCGGGTGGATATGGGCCTCTGATACTTACCAGGGTGTCCTCTCTTCCCTGGGTGCCCCAGCTGGGGACACACCACAGCCTCCTCCATGGAGACCCAGCTCCCACCCAGTGACACCCACCCTGCTAGTGACACCCTGAGGATCCAACGATGGGGACATAAACAGACAGAGCAGGAGGGACGCAGGACATGCTGGCCCTGTCACTGAGCCCTCGCTTGCCTCCAGCCCACAGGAGCTAGGTGGGCGGCTGCCCATCCCGCGGGAAGGACGGGGGGATCTCACTCACGGCAGCCGCAGCTTGTCCCGGAAAGCCGTGCGCAAATACTCATCCAGGCTGAAGGCCATCTCGCCCAGTGCCGCCTCCTCGCTGGCCGAGATGGCGGCAGCACAACACTGTTGCCAGGGGCAGCCAGAGGCTCCTGCAGCTCCCTGGGATTTTCCTGGCATGGCTCCAAGCATCCATGGGGACGGCACTAAGGCTTCTCAGGACAGCTTGCAGGTCGGTCCCCCCCAGCCTTCAGACCCTGTTCTAGCTCCTCAGAACCCTCTCTTTAGGCTCCACTACCCTTCAGAGACCACTGTGCACAACCATACTCCAACCACTGCCCCACCAAGATCTCAGGTATCCCCTAGACACCCTCAGCTCTCCTCCACCTCACTTTACCCACATTCCAGGGAGGGCCCAGACCCAGCTGCTTCACCCACAGCATGTGCAGCTCCTCGCTGTGTGCCCTGGAGTGCTGCTCTTCCACCTCACACGCCCTCAGGTCCCCTTTGCTCCCCCACATGCCATCAGTTCCCCTTTGTTCCCCCTGGTTTGTGAGCTCATGTCCCTCATTACCCTCCACACACAGATCCCTTGTGCACTCACTTCTCCGTCACCCGCCAGTTTCACTCCCCACTTGATGCAGTTTATTCCTGCTCCCCTCCAGCACTCTCAGAACCCCCCAACCTCCATTCTCTGACCCCATCCTCCTGTCTGCCCATTCCCACCTAGACGTGCTGAACCCCTCTGTGCATGTTGATCCCTCACTGCTCCCCTCCCAACACACCGCTCCTCTCTGTTGCCCAGGGTGGGACTTTTCAATCCCTCCCTTTACCCACAGGGTGCTCAGACCTGACCAGTCCCTCCAGCTGCTCCTGCAGGCTCTGGCCCCTCTGTTACCCACCCGGCAGCTCCCCCCACGGCTGCCCTGATCCCCTCCCTGTGGATCCTGCTCCTCTAATCCCCTCCCCGTTTAAGTTCCCTCCGTGCTTTCCATCACAGCCAGGAATGCCGCTCAAAATCACACTGTGAAGTACAGGTTAACTCCCGACTTAGATACAGAGCAACATTTCAGAAGGACCAAGGGAAAAAAGTATTTATAATAAAAACAATGAAGCCTCCCTAGAATCAGCATCACCCACGTCCTGTCCATGCACCGGTTGTTTCTTCCATTATCCTGGGACCACTGTGGCCCCGCAGTGACTTTCTCCACCGTGCTCTCCGCAACTCCAGCACTGCTCATGGCAACTGAGCCGTTATCTGGTATTTGAGTCCGTCACAGGCATCAAGATGAGCAGGCAACTGGGACCCACTTCCAAAGCTCTGCCTGCGCTGGCTGTCACCTTGTTAAAAAGGACACTTGAGACGGAGGAAGATGGAGAGAAGGGAAAAGAAAGGGAGAAACGAGGCTGGGGAAGGACGGAGTGAAAGCAGAGGTGAGTGGAGAAGGAAGTGGGGATGCTCTGACTGAACCAGCCTCCTGCAGGACACCAATGGCTTGTGCTCAGCCACACGGCCACAAGGACATGCTTGACACTTGGGTGTCCAGCTGGAGCTCCATGTGCTTCTACAAGAAGGGATGGAAACTATGAGCCTTGCATCTCTTCTCTTGTTTCCTCTGGAGAGCTCCCACCACACTGCTTGCCATCGTCACCTACGCAAGGCACAGAGCAGCAGCATCTCAGCAAGAGCCAACAAGCCGGACAACAGGAATTTCCCTCCCTGGCAGCTGCTCCTGGAAGATCCCCAGCTTCGCAGGACAGCAGCCAGCTCTTGCCCCACAACTCGTCTGGCAGGCACCAGTGCTCACCTTCTGACAGGCAGTTGAGGTAAGCAGCCTGGATGCTGTTCCCATTGACCAGCGCCAGCGCCTCATGCTTGGTTGAGCTGCTCATGGTCTCCTCTTCCCCCTTCCCCTCATCATCATCATCTTCAGAGTCCACCAGCACTAAAATGTCACCCGAGTCTTGATTCCTGTGGACAGCAGAGTGAGCAGAGATGGGCAGAGAGGCTGAGGACAGCCTGTCCTGAGCCAACCCTCCGGCCTGTGCCTCCCCGGGCTTTGACAACCTCTACCCCAATACAACCAACTTCGATGGACTCTTCCAATCCTGCACTAACCCCGTTCAAACAACAGTTGCTTTTAGACCCTGCTGGCAGCAACACCACTGGTGGCATTCTGCGCTGCAGTCCCAAAGCGATGCCACTCCTGCTCTGATGCTGAGTGCTCCCCTCTCCCCTCATCCTCCCACACCCGCACCAAGCCTCGCTCATCCCCACCGGCCCCTTCCTCCTGGAGGCACAGCTCCCACCCAAGAACAACTTTGCTCTGGGGCCAGCTCCTGACTCTGAGGTGGATTCCCAACCCTCCTGGGAGATGAATTCTGCTGGGCTATCTTGCATGACTTCATGCAAGGCCATGCAGGCCTGGGCTGAGGAAAATCAACACTCACCTGAACGCAGAACCTGAAGGGAAGAGAAGGGAAGGGAAAAGACAGTGTTAGAAACCAGCCCAGAGCAGTCTCTTGGGCAGCGCGCTGCTGGTCTTGCTGTACAACCCCTGCCAGCCCTGCCTGCAGCAGGATGGCCACTAGCAGCCACGCATAGAGGCATGGACACGAAGGTGACCTGCCCACGCATGCAATGAGAGCACCAGAGAGGCCTCGAGCAAAGGGGAGAAGGCCCAGGACAGTGCAGCTCCCTGGAGAAGACAAGGGGAAGGTGCCTGAAGCACTGGGCAAGGGCCTTGTGTTTCCAACCCATCCGCCTCCAGGGCTGACAGGGTTTCGACCTGGAACAGGATGAGGCCCAAGGGCTGGGGTGACTGTCACAGCACACCAGAAGGGCCAAGCCCGTTAGGGATAGAACCAGGACACCCTGGGAAGGAATAACCCCCTCCCTGGCTTGTGCAGAGGAGAGCTCCTACCTCTCAGGCACAGAAGGGGATTGTAGTACAAGACGAGCCCAGTGACGGTGAGAATAGCCAGCAGGGACAGGACCACCACTGCACCCACAACCCCAACGATGTTCACCGGCTCTGCAGAGAGAGGACACAGAAGGCCAGCTTGTCACCGGGACACGGATGCATGAGGAAATCTCAGTGCACACAATAGGGCAGGTCCCAGTGCTGTCTCAGCTTCCATTTCCTACCATTGCAACAGTCCCACCAGCACAAGGTGTGGGAGTTTGAGGCACTCAGGCTTTGCTGATATGTAAAACAACCACAGTAAGGCCCCTATTTTTGTGCCTGCGTGCATTTAGTGAAAGCAAATCAACCCCTGCCCACTGCACCATGAGCAACCTGGCCCTCGGAGGGGCTTCTCTGCGCTCACAACCCCCAGGAGGGACTGAGGATGCACCCCTCTCAGGCCCACTACAGCAAGGTGAGGGACATCTGGCCTTTTCACCTTGAGATGATTGGAGCCAGTCCTGCATTTATGCTTCACAGAGTATGCAACGTGTCAACAGGCTCTCAGTGGCAAACTGAGCTCCTTGGGGGCTCGCCAATGGCCCCAGCGAGCTGTGTCCCCGACTACTCCTCAATCCCCACCACAGCAACCCCAGTCAGCCCCACTCACGCTTCACCGTCAGGCAGACAAACAACTCCCTCAGCCCCACGGGGTTCTGTGCCTTGCAGACATAGCAGCCGCCGTCCGTGCCCTGGGAGCAGTTCCGGATGGTGAGCTGGGACACGTTGCCCTCCTGGGATATGAGGTACCTCCCTCCGGGCTGGATCTCCACCTCGGGCTGGGCGATGCCTCGCAGCCAGCTAAGCCTCGCTGCTGGGGTGCTCTCCGTCACACGGCAGGTCAGGGTCACGTTGTCACCCACAAAGCATGTCTTTGGGGGCTCCGTTTCCAGCGAAGGGATTTCTGAACAGCCCAGAGGGGAAAAAAACAAAAACATAAAGAGAGAAAAAGGAAAGAGTCAAGAAGGGTAAGGAGGGTATGGAGAAGTTTAACATAACAAGCAATCAGGCATCTGACTGATTAATAATCATTAACAGAAGGAAGTCAGACAGGCGTCTGGGACATGGGTTTGGCACTGAGCTCATTCACAAGACTTCAGCAGCCTTCCAAGGAGCGATCCCGAGCAATGTTCATGTTGCTCAGTCCCTTTTTTTGACACCTGTCTTTATATGCTCACAGAAGAAGGGTTGGGTGGTAGCCAGTAGGAACATGGCAGAGAGGAGCAAGGCAGCCCAGGAATTTTCCTTGGGAGCAGCAGAGACCTTGTGTAGCCCTGACGAGCCTTGGAGGATAAATACAGCTCAGGTTTCCAAAAGCCACTTTAGTCAGACCCCTCAGATACTGGAAAGAGGCCTGGGGGCAGGCGCGACCATTCTGCTATAAATCCAGCCCTGCCAAACTGAACCTCATCTGAGCGAGGCACTAAACCCACCTCTCACTGTCACACAGGCACAAGCACTGGCACAGGGGAAAAGCTTGGTGCAGGGAGATGTGTCAGCCCCTGAAGATGGGCCAAAACACAACTCACCTGCAACTACACCATGATGGACCTCAGCTGCAGGACATCTGCACCTTGTGCAGTCACCTCTACAGCAGCCAAGCCCTGCTTGTTAGCAAGCGCTGCCTTGTTAGCATGGCCCCTGCCTCAGTGCTCTGGAGGGCAGTGAAAGAACGTGGTACCCGTCTGCCCCATCATTAGCAGGCTCATTAATTGTTAATAAGGTAGGCAAGTCAACTCACTTATCTCCACAGTGCATGCAGGCTCCTCGTGCTCAATGACATGGCTTCCGATGCACTTGAACACTTTGCGGTGGGAGAGGTGGGAGCTGTTCAGCGTCTCCACGTGGGTGTCTGAGGAGCTCGTGGAGCTGATGACCCAGCTGGAGTTCTCCAGATCATGCCCCTCTTCTCTCCAGTGCAGGGTGGGGTGTGGGTACCCCCCAGGCCAGCTGCAAAACAGCTGTAGCATCAGCCCCGACGAGGAGGTCTCAGCCCAGCACTTTGGGGTTGACTGTGGTGGATCTATCAGCAAGAACAGTGCATGGTTGGAAACACTTCCAGGTCACAGCTCTTGGCACCTCAGGGCTGGAACCCTGCACGTGCTTGGTTTTGCATCCCTCCCCTTGAAAGTCTTCCTGGTTTCCCTGCCTATCTCGCTCCCTGACCTGCATCCCACAGCCCCGGGGGAGCACAGCTCTGAATAACAGCCAGAGGGACCAAGCAGGGGCCTGTCCTGCAAAAGCGTCCAGCAACCATAGCCAAGTCTTGAGGGACTAAGGCATGGGGAGGAAACAAATAATCGCCACAGCTTTATCCAATGCAGATGAGATAAGCACCTGGAAATGTAGCAGAGGAACAGAATCTCCACACTGCTGTTAGTCCTCATGCTGCAGCTACAAGGGGGTGATGCCAATTCACACTATTTGAAGGCTCTGCCTCTCCCTGTCAGTGATACAAGCACTCTGATTGCCCAGAGGAACAAGGAAAGCACAAGGGCTTTTAACCAGGGGCAAGGAACCAGCTCCTCAGAGCCACCAGCTCAAAGCTGCAGTGCTGCCCCAGCAAGCCCAGCACATTGCTGAAGGAGAAGGCTCTTCCCAGTGTACAAGATGTGCTGCCCATAGCGGGTCCTGGCAGCTCCAGCTCACAGGGTCAGGGCCACGGACATGTGCCACTGAAGCCAAACCAGGTGTGTTTGGTTCCTTCCCAGCACCGCGGTCACTGCCATGCGCAGCCAGACCATGTATCTCAGCCACGCACCGCGCTCTGTGTCCACACCATACTGCAGCAGTGGGGACAAACTCCAGCAAAGAACACAGGCAGGGTAAGTCACCACTGGCCTCATGCCAGGGCCAACTCATAACCACCATGACTTTGTTTGTTATTTAAATACAGAAACAACTAGGTGATGGCAGAGGTGGGTCAGAAGCCAAGAGAAACCCAAGAGCAGTCCCTTGGGGCAGAGCAGGGCTCACAGTTTCCTGCAATATGAGTTCCTGCCTCTCTCCCATCAGCTGGTTTCACACACGCTCTTCTGTAACAGCCATAGGGGTTATGGACTCTGATCCAGGCAGAATGAACACCTTGGGCTTGCCTAATCCAACGCTGAACAAGATCCCACTGAGAGATCAGATGCTGCCAAAGCAAGTACCACACAAGTGGTGTCAGAGGAATGCCTGATAGTTATTTTGCAGAGCATTTATTCAAGTGACTTTCAAATGACACGAGTTTAAAACCACATCATCAAGACAAAACCCCATGTGAGCCACAAGAATATACCTTCTTGAGGCTTGGCCTTCCAGGAACTATATACGTACATCTCATATGATCTTTGAAACCATCCAGCTCTGGCAAGATGGTTCTCTACAACACTTCCTCTGTCCCAGCTCTGGGGAGGCCTCAGAACTGATCCCAGCTCCTAGCTGTGGTTAATATGAGCAGCCTGTTGGCCTCAAACACCAGAAACTACCCCGTGTCAAGAGGCAGACACAGCCCTTCCAGGATGTCCAACTGCACCTTTTGTACTGGTTTCAGGAACTTGCCTCCTGAAGCCACCAGCTTTACTCCCCAGGCTCTCCTAGTACAACTCTGCTCTTCTGTGTGAAAATTAACAAAGATCCATTCCCAAAATGTTAACAAACCAAAAACCTAACACCCTCCAACCCTCCACAACCAAAAAAACCTCACCAAAGATCATCAGAAAGGACCTCATGCCCACAGAAGAGCCAACAGCAGCTTTGATCAAAGGGCGCACAACTACACCAAGGGATCCCTTAGAGGTGTGCAATTGTATGTCTCCTTGCCGTGTGCTTCCTCCCCAAACCAAACATGGCACAGGAGCTCCAGGCAGGGCTGCACCATGTCCTGTTGCTAGAATGTTTGCTCTACTGCTTGCAGGTATTTTAAAATGCAGTTTTAAGCAAAAAGAGAACTTTTCAGTACAACCCATGAGATGGGTTGAAAACTGTCAACCGGTAACTCCCACATGAAGCCTACAGATCCTGGGTGGCTCTTTTACAGCAGGGCCAAGGCTATGGATGAAGATGTTTGCTCCAACCCAGGCTAAATTGCTCCAGTGAATGTGAAAAATCAGGGCCTGTGCTTCCAGTCTGAGGTTGAGAAGCTTCAACTTTTGGCCTTTGCTGATGCTTCTTCTGCTGATCTAAAGCACCACCAGAAATATCTCTATTTATGTGGACACCAGTGTCCCATGCCACCTTTGGAAATTAATCAACATGTTAATTCCATGCTAATAAATGAAATCCAGCAGGACCAACACTTGGCATGCCATAGGTACACCTTCTTGAGTGTTTTGCACCAGTGCTCCAGATTTAGGGCTCCCTTTCCTAAGCCCTACACGTACATATATATTCTCTGAAGCAGCCTGGGGCTCGATTCCTTCACCCCACCCCAGCCCTCCATGACCCTCTGAACCACATCTGCAGGTTCCTTGCCCCAGGAATGGAATTTTTATCCATGTGAACTTTCAGAGGTTTAATCTGTACAGAACAGGTGTAATTTTTACAACACACACCCTTCACCAAACACCGTGAAGGAAGGAACACCCTGAACGCAAACAGAAAACAGGTCTCACACACGGCAGGTGTTGACGGAAAGACCAGCAGAAAAGGCAGGGACCAAGAGAGCAGAGTGTCACCGAAATAGGCACACTGGGAGCAGCCCTTCCCTCTTCTCAACCCTGTAACACAGGCTTGGCTGGCATAAACGACAGCAAGTCCTAGACCAGGTCTGAGGGCCCAGAGCCTACATCACATCTGACCCCACTTGGTGAAGGGGCCAAGAGTGGTACCAGCCATAAGACCGGTGCTCCCTGATGATCTGGAGGGGGCTGTTCCCACAGAAGAGGCATCTGGGCAAGAGAATGGTTCCCCAGCAGGACCCCAGGAAGAAGGACCTGTTCCAGTGGTGTGTGAAGTAATCAACTTGAGCACCCTACAGCCTGATGTTCAACCCATGCTGTAGAGATTTCTAAGAGAATGAATGAATGGAACAGGGATGGAAATGGGAGAGAGCACCAAAAGACACAACAGCACAGAAAGGCTGAAAGAAGAGCCTGTGCTGGTAACAACAGGCACGCTCCCAGGACAGTGCTCACAGCAGTGATTTGAGGAACATGGTGTTTCCATCAAAATCAGAAGGCTGCACTAGAAGACTCAGCAGTCAACTCATCAGCTGAGGACAATCTATCCTCACGCCAAAAGGATGGCAATGAAGAACAGTGCAGCACATCTATTCCAAACATCTGTTTCAGTCACGGAAAAAAGACAGCGAGCAGCAGCCCCCACCCTAAGATTTACGAAGGCTCAAGTCAGCCAGATCATGAAGTAAAGGGCCACCCTGGAACAGCTACAGATATCAGAGATCTGTCCAAAAACGAGTTTATCATCACCAGTGAAGAAGGAACTGAAGAGACATAGTGAGGTCTTAAGAGCTGGCATTTTGTCCTCTGCAGTGCACACGACTAATCCGTGACAGACCATTTACAGACACATCTCAGTGCAAGTGAATGTGTGAGCAGCATCAGCCTGATCACAGGTTTTGCAAGATAAGGCCACCTTGCTCTTTTTTACGCTATTTTTCCACCAGTGTCAGATGAATCTGGGCAGCTGCGAGACTGAGGAGGAAATTCACAGACCCAGGACAGACTTACTGGCTACCAGGAGCTGGACCCTGTGCTCATGGTCCGTCTTGTTCAGCACTTCCTTGCAGGTGTAGTTGCCCTCGTCCTGCACACGCAGCTCTGTGATGCGCAGGGAGCTGTTGTCAACCAGGGAGAAACGGACGTCGGGGGGGAAGGCGACCCTTGAGGAGAAGAGTGGGGGGAAAGAGTGTGGATCCCCTTGAAACCAGACCACCTCGGTGGCTTCTTTGGACACATTTCGGCATAAAAGGAGGATGCTTCCTCCAACCTTCCCGAAGACCACTTCCTCTGTTCCTGCAAAACAAAAGGGACAGTGTTAGGGACAAGGAACCGGCAAAGCCTCCTTCCATCAGCACAGACCTGTACACCTGATACGCATCAACCCTCTGAGGCACTTGTTAGGGTGTCTCTTGCAAAGGATCTCCGAGAGGCACTGGGTGACTAAAAATGTTCAGTGCAGACACAAGATCAGGAAGAGGGACACAGCTTAAAAAGCTCATCAGGAAAGCAAGGACAGGTTATTTCTGCCCAAGAGAGGAGAGCAACAGACAAGCGACCTGAAAGAGCCAGAGAAAAGCAATGTTAGATCATTGATGATGCTGGGTCACGGCAATGTCCACGCTCACCCAATGTTTTGCTGGACCACTTGCCCAAGTAGCCTCATCCCTGCACTGCTCAGGGGAGCACATTACTAAAAAAGGAGACAAAAGCCACCCCAATATCAGCAGCCATTAAGGAAGACAATGCAACTGTTGATATTCCCTATGTGCCTCTCCTACTTTCCCCTTCCCCTGCCAAGTGGCACTTGGACCCTACAGCCTGCTCCTCAGGAGACCCTCCTTCTAGAAGCCCACTCAGCATCTGCCCGGCTTGTTCTCAAATGGGAATCTTGTTACTTTCAGCACAAAAAAATTACATTTTTTGAAAAGAAATCAGCATTAGGGCCAGCTGGGGAGCTCCCCTCAGGAGCACGGTGGACTGAGGTAGCCGCCCATACACGGCCGCCGCTCCCCTTTCCCTCGGCCCCCCGCTACCTGCGGCGTCCCGGCGCGGCACCAGCCTCCAGACGCAGAGGGCGAGGAACAACCGGGCTGGCGGCGACCTGCCGGGGAGCCGCNCCGGGGCCTGTCGAAGGGTCGTGTATCAGCCCCTGCCGGCTGCCGCCCGCCATCTTGGCCGCCCGCCATCTTGGGGGCGCCCCCCTCGACCCCGCCCGCCATCTTGGGGGCGCTCCCCCTCTCCCCCGACCCCGCCCGCCATCTTGCGCAGCTCCCTGGGAGCAGCCCAGAGCGGGCTTCCCTGGCCCGGGAGCCAAGCGCTGACCTGGGGTGCAGTCCACGGGTTTGGAACGTTTGACGCAAGGACGATGGTGTTTCCTGAGGGGAAGACTAAGTGGAGGTAGTAAGCGTAGCCCCCTTGCCCAGAGGATCTTGCGCAGTTCAACCAGTTAGAGATAGCTGTGGGAGCAGGAAGAACTGTGATAAATGATTATGAGCTCTGCCACAAACAGGATGATTCTTGGCTATGGGGAAAAAAAAAACCCAAACCCAAACAAGCCAAAAACCAAACTAGGCAGCTGCTTAAACCAAAGCTGGAGGAAAGGAAGCAGAACATAGATGGAAAAGGGACTGGGAGGAGGAAGCAGGTGGAGAGGGTAAAGGATTAGCTTCTCCACAGCGGGAGCACTCACAAGGAAACCGGCAACAAGGAAAGAGAAAGATACAAATGTTTTCAGCTTCTTGAAGGGTGTCCCTCAGGTTCCTCTAGGTAAAGGTAACAAAGCACAGCTGCCGTGCCCTTACATTTCAGCAGCAGATGCATTTTGAGAAGTTACCTCAATGATAATTTTTTTCTTTTGCTGACTGATGCCAAGTAGACCCCATGGCCCTGCGTTGTCTGCCATTGAAGACAGCAACTTCCAGGCTGGTTTGTTGTATGTACTAACACGTAACTTCTCTGTGTAACCCCACAACGAGGGCTGTAAAGCATGTAGGTATTCCCAGGTTCCTTTGGGACTCCTCACCGCTCGGGAAAGGCACAACTTAACCAGCTCTCCAGCAGCCATCACGCACTGGGCTAAGGCGTGCATGGAGCAGAGTGCTGAAATCCACGGGGCTGGCACATCAACTATAACCTAATTAACAGCGGGGCCAAGGCCGTTAAGCAGGGGCAGCAGCGCCGCGCCGGGTAATGGCTCTGCCGGTGCTCGGCCGGAGGAGCCCGCCCNCGCGGCGCGCCGGCACCAATGGGAGCGGAGCTTGGCGGCGCCTCCTCCAATGGGAGCGGAGCGTGGCGGCGCCTCCTCCAATGGGAGCCGGGGGGGCGGGCCGGTGATCGATCGGGCGCAGTGCGCGGAGCGCAGCGCTGCAGCAGCCGCCATGCCGGTGGACCTGGGGCTGTGGGGAGGGCCGCTGAGCCTCACCGAGGTGGAGCAGAAGCCGGCGCACCCGCTGCGGGTCAAGTATGGCTCCGTGGAGATAGACGAGCTGGGCAAGGTGCTTACGCCCACTCAGGTGAGCGAGGGCTCGGCCCCCCCGCCCGGACGTGTGTGGCACGGGGGAGCGGCAAAATGGCGGGAGACGGCTGGGCCTCCTGTGCCTTCGCTCCGGTAGCCCCTCGGAGCCTCGCCGGCTGCAGGGGGATGAGGGAGGTGCCCTGCTTTGCATTGACTCTTGTACGGGGGCGTCGCAGTCAGGCCCGGCTCCATGCTGCAGAAGTCCCAGCGGCTCTGGTAGGCTGGGTGCGAGCTGGCACGAGTGGCTTGAACTGCGGGGGTTGCGGCCTGCGCTGCTCACACGTGGCCTCCACGTGCAGTGCAGCTGGCTGGCACAGGCTGCGTGGTGCAGGCGGTAGGGCTGGCTGCTTGTGCTAACGCTGTCCTCTCTCCAGGTCCAGCATCGTCCCACCAGCATTGAGTGGGATGGCTGTGATCCCCAGAAGCTTTACACCCTGGTTCTCACAGACCCAGATGCTCCCAGTAGGAAGGACCCAAAGTTCAGGTAATGGGGGTAGGCAACTCCCAGTCTTGTCTAGAGAAAATGGAGCATCCCTCTTGGTCTGAGCAGAGGCTTAGAAGGAGGTCAGGAATGTGCTCTGCCAAAGGTGCAGCAGTGAGTCTGTGGCTTGGAATAGAAACAGTACCCTTGCATCTCTCCTTGAGACCTGGACAGTGTGGGAGGAGCAGCTGCTTTTGCCAGGGGTGTTTGGAGGTCTGTTGTAGCTCGGAGAAGTGCAGCATCTGCTGCATGCTCTAGTTTGGAACATGTGCCGAGTAGGAATTAGGTTTGTCTGTGCTAGCACTGGAGTCTTAACCGTGGGACCAGCTCACCTTTCTCAAGTCAGGCTCAGAAGCATGTGGAATACCCCCTCTTAGGGGTCAGAAACCTGAGAAGCGCAGAGATAGAAGGTGGGATGACAGAGCTGGTTTTGACAGGAGCCAGTATCTGCTCTGGGACTGCTGCTCTTCAGGCTTGGCAAACCAGGAGCAGCAGCTGTTAGCTTTGGTTACTCTACACTGGCAGCCTTAGGGAGAAGCAGCAGCTTGGAGAAATGAAGGGTCACATTCATTTGATGATCACATTCATGTGATGCAGTCTGATTTTTGCCTTCTCCTTTCAGGGAATGGCACCACTTCCTGGTCACCAACATGAAAGGCAACGACGTGGGGAGCGGGACCGTGCTGTCTGATTACGTTGGCTCTGGACCTCCTAAGGGAACAGGTTGGTACCTGGCTAGAGCAGTTCCAATCTCCGAGCACAGCGGTGCCACGGGGATCTAATACGGTGCGCAGGGAAGGGTGGGAGGCCTGCAGAGAACTGTCCGCCCCTGCTCGTAGCCGCAGCCCACACAGACCTGTCACCACTGTCCCTTTGGCTGGTGACAGTCCCTGTGCTGTTCTACCTGGTGGGAGGAGAATTAGCCTAGGCAGGACACGAGCTATTCAAGCATATCTGATGCATCCTCTCTGAGCTTCTTCAGGTCCATCATGCTTCACCTTCTGATCCTGGAGGCTGTGGGCGTTTGCTTCCTGCATTCCTGGGGTCACTTACCTCTGGGATGTGTGGGTGACTGGTTCTTTTGATGCTGTTTCCTCCCCGCAGGGTTGCACCGCTACGTGTGGCTCGTGTATGAGCAGCCAAAGAAGCTGACCTGCAATGAGCCCATCCTCTCTAATCGCTCTGGTGACAAGCGAGGAAAGTTCAAGGTGGCGTCTTTCCGCAGCAAGTACGAGCTGGGGGTGCCGGTGGCTGGCACGTGCTACCAGGCAGAGTGGGATGACTATGTGCCGAAGCTCTACGAGCAGCTGTCAGGGAAGTAAAGCGAGGGGAGCTGAAGAAGCACTGTGCAGCACCCCCTGTGCCCTGGAGACCAGGCCACTCAGAGCATGTTGCTGTAGTTCTGTTTGATTAGCGAGCTGAACCCAACTGCTCCTGCGCTGACCGCTGGACCTGTCCCTCTGTCACTGTCCTGAGCCTGCTTCCGTGTCAGTGTGGTCCAGGCCTGTGTGTGCTTCAGCTGCCACTGTAGGTACAGGTGATCGCTAGCTAGATGAGCTGCTGACAAGGTGTCCTGGGAGGGCCGCCCCTCCAGGCTGACCTGCTTAAGGGAATCCAAAGCCTTTGCAGATTAGTGTCATTCAGTGTGTCTCTGCTGTACTGAGATGGTTTTATGCGGGAGCGGTGTGGGTACAGAACCACTTCGGGGTTGGTGCTGGCTGTAGTCTCCCCTTTCCAGGAGAGGAGATGGCAGTCTAAGGGAAACTCCACCCCCACTTTTTTTTTTTTTAAATATTTTTACCCTCAAAGGGCCAGTGCCTGCACTTCACTGAAGTGAACCACTAGGTAGTGAAGGTGGAGCTGGGAGGAGGCAGGCAAGCTGGTTTCTAGCACTACTTTCTGTTCTCTGTTGACACTCAAAGCTGAGAGACCACTTTGTTTTGTTCAAGTTCTGTTGTGACCTGATGTTAACGTGCTGTTTGCTCACAGTGCAATTAAAAACTGACCAAGGTGGATGGTGTGGTTGTCTTCTTGGGGGACAGGGCAGCACTTACAGAGCAGCTTGGTGTCACTGGGGTCTGTCCTTCCTCCTGGCATAGAGAGGCTGGAGGCTCCACGCTCCTGGCAGCACTGCCTGGAGCAGGTGCTGGAGGAGTGCAGCTCAAAGTGGCCAAGGCTCTGCCCAACAACCTACCTTGCACAGATTTAAATCTCACCTTGGGGTGGAGCTCATCATCACAGGAGAGGTTGATGGCACATGGAGTGCTGGCAGGAGGGCTGCGGAAATTCAGAAAGGACACTTTTTTCCAGGGTGTTGCTGAAGCCACTATTGCTCATTTATCCCCTGAAAACCTCCCACTACCTGTTCCAAACTTCAACATTCCATGCAACTGCCTGGCCTTGGCCAGCTGTTACAAGCTCTTCTATCCCTCAACAGCCTCCCAGGGCCTTTAGCCCACACTTGGCAGCTGGCAGAGGAGCTGCTCCCTACCTGTCTTGGGGGATCTCCTCACACCCCAAGGCCCAGGTGTGGTGCTCCCTGGAGGCCACCTACCTTCCACCTGCCCACCCCACCCCAGCTGCAGATTCCAGCTCTTGTGAGAGGCACCATCAGCTTTACTGACCTGGATGAAGCCACTTCCCAGAGAAGCCGCAGGGTTCCAGTTCTCCTCATCCTCCAACAGCGAGGCCTGGGGATGTCTCCTAAGCACTTAAAGCACAAAATTAACCTTTGGTCCAGTCTGACAGCATTAAAAGGTCAAAGATGAAGCCAACGGAGTTCTACTTCATGGAACTAGAACCTTATCTCTTTTTTAAAGGGTTTCATTTCCCAAAGGTCAAAAACCTTAACATGCTGCAGTGAGGCCCTGGAGAAAGCAGGGGACTCTAACCAAGAAAGGTGGTTGGTTCCTGCCCCATGGTAGGGTTTTCAACCCAGCCATTAAAACATTTAAACAGATTGATGCTTTTTCAGGAAAACATCCCCAACTACTCAAGCCCAAGGCCCACCAGAAGCAGCACATCAGGTGGGTGGGGACATGCTTGAAGAGCTGCATTTCACTGTGCTCCTCAAGGGTGGGTCCACCTCAGGATCTGGCGGCCTGGGAGCAGGACGCACAAGAGCCACAATCAATGAGCCTAAATTCACCACTGTTAAGGAAAGCAGGTTTGGAACCAAGCCCCAGAGCCTGCCCCAGCACTGGGGGAAAATCTACCCCTGAGGGCTACGGTGGGAGTGGAGGGGTCACCTCCCCTGCTCCCACCTCGAGAGTGCACCGGGGACGGGCCCGCAATGAGACAGCGAGGCGTTGTGATGAACACTTTTATTTACAAATATAATTAAAAGCTCTGACAGTTATTCATGCTCTTCCTGGAACCTGAAAAATGTTGGTTTGTTTTTTTTTTGTTTTGTTGGGGTTTTGTTGCTGTTTTTTTCCTTTTTCTTTTTTTTTTTTTTAAAGTGCATGCAAAAGAAGTAAAGCCTTTTTTTTTTATCTTTTTATTGTAAGAAAATACACAGTTTGAAAGTGTGAATAATGCAATATTTATGACCAAGATCATGGGGTTGGGGTGGACTTGGGGGAGGAACAACAGAATAAAAAATAAAATTAAAAAAAGAAACCAAAAAGGGCTGGGGATGATCTAACGGACAGTGTTGGACTGCAAGTACTGAACCGGAGAGTGGGCGGGGTGCTGGGAGCAGCGGGGAGGGGGGGAAGAAGTAAAAAAATTTCTGATCAGAGAAACAGTTAAAATACAATATGAAAATAAGTAAAAGCTCTCCTTAAATTCCTTCTATACACAAAATACACGATTTGACAAAGCCCAATTTGTGCTACTGGGATCCCGTGGGCTCATTTAAGTGTATTCCCATTCTCTGCGACAGCAGAAAATGATTATGATACAATCAAGAAGATGCCGAGGGCCGCGGGGCCGTCCCCGCCTCGCCTGGCATGGTTCTCCGAAAAATCACCAGAGCCTCGCCCGCCCCGCCCCCCCACAGTAATAATATGTCACCACTGATATGTACAGCACGATTAAGGTTTTTTTTTTCTTCTGTAAAATGTATCAAATTTTTTTTCAATCTTTAATAAAATTTTTTTTATTATTTAATTATTCCTGATGAATAAATACCAAAAAAATAAAAAATAAAATAAAATTATGCAGCAGCTAGTTAAGGTAAGGCTGCGGATTTAGTCTCTCTCCCCCTGGGTTT
Organism: Eurystomus gularis; assembly: GCA_013400335.1. Classification (NCBI taxonomy): domain Eukaryota; kingdom Metazoa; phylum Chordata; class Aves; order Coraciiformes; family Coraciidae; genus Eurystomus; species Eurystomus gularis. The sequence continues at coordinate 55,402 of VZZY01012779.1, forward strand.
CTATTTATCATCTTTTTGATTCTTTTTTTTTGCTTGTACTTTCATTGATTGGTGGTAAATGAGTGATTGCTCAAAAGCAACAGACATCCACTTTTTTGTTGGTTTTTTTTTTTTCTCCATTAAAATCGTCTCCAAAAGTTTTCACTGAAACATTTTTAATCATTGCACAGAGACATCGATACTGTGACGTACGATGGAACGGGCCGCCAGGAGCCGTCCTGCACCGGCCCGGCTGACGCGGGAAAGGGGCCCCTGATGGAGGAGGAATATACAGGCACTAGTCTGACACGATGTCAGTAAGAGACAGAAAGAGAGAGAGCACGCCCGGTAACATGGGGAATGTTGGGTTTGCAAGTTTTGTCATTATTTTGTTTGCTTTTTGTCTTTCTTTTTTTTTTTCCTGTTTTTAAATGGCAAAGAAATCTACCCTCATCTATAGTCCTCCTTGGGATATTCTAAGGTGACCAAATTCCCAAAGCCCATTCGCAAGCTCTCCATGTCAAACGTTTCGATCTCTCGCTCCTGCCTTTCCAACAGAAACTTGATCCTCTCGCTGCGTTCCTTCTGGAGGGCGGCCAGCTCCTCTTCGATCTGAAACAGGCACAGTCCCCTCAGCAGAGCGCCGCAGCTCTGCGCCCCACAGCCGAGGCCAGATCCGTGCATGTAACCCTCCCCGCAGCCCACCCCAAACGTACCTTTTGTTCAAGGTGTGCCCTGCGCAGCGACACCCGTTGCTCCAGCTTCTGGAGTTCTCTTTCATGCTGTGCTTCTGTCTGCATCTTAATTTTGCTCTGGTATGCGTTGAGCAGCTCCATCTCCTGCTGGAGTTGCAGTCTCAGGGCTTGGCATTCTGCTTCTTGGGCCTCATCCAGCCGTAGCTGTAAGAGCAGGTTGAGGTTGGACATTAGAAAAAGTTTCTTCCCCAAAAGGGTTGTGAAGGGCTGGCCCAGGCTGCCCAGGGCAGTGGTGGAGTCCCCATCCCTGGAGGGGTTTCAAAGCTGTGGAGATGTGGTGCTGGTTTAGTGGTGACCTGGCAGTGCTGGGGGAACAGTTGGACTCAATGATCTTAAAGGTCTTTTCCAGCCAAGACAATTCTATGATTCTATTGTCACTGGGAAAACAACATTCAAACCTCCACTAGTGACCTCTCTGCTCCAACACTCATGACACAGCGCTCTTCCTTCTCAAAGCTGGGGCCTGCTGGTGTTCATGGCAGAATGAGCTTCAAAACCAGCTGCTTCCCCATTCACACAGAGGCAGGAGCCTTGGGGAAAATCCACGTCTAAAACCCCAGCGTGCAAGGGGCAGTAGGGGAAGGACACATGTTCCAAGGGATGCTTATCACAAGAGAGTAAGTGCTGCCTGATGCATTATTTAAAACAGTTCAGAGAACTACAGAATACCCGGCTGGAAGAGACCTCAGGGATCGTCTGGTCCAACCTCTCTTGGCCAAAGCCCCCTCTAGACAAGCTGGCCCAGCACCCTGCCCAGATGAATCTTAAGTGTCCACTTAAGTGTCCACTCCACCACTTCCCTGGGGATGTTATTCCAATGGCTGATTGTTCTTATTTTGAAAAATGTTCCTTGTGTCCAATCAGAATCTCCCCAGGAGTAACCTGTCCCCATTTCCCCTTGTCTTTTCCACCTGACTTCTTGTATAAAGAGAGTCTCCAGCTTCTTTGTAGCCACTCCTTTAAATACTGAAACATGGTGTTAAGAATGCAACCACCTCCCTCACCATCCCACAGCTAGGACAGGAATCATTGAATAGTTTGGGTTGGAAGGGACCTTAAAGATCATCTAGTTCCAACCCCCCTGCCTTGGCAGGGACACCTCCCACTAGACCAGGTTGCTCAAAGCCCTGTCCAACCTAGTCTTGAACACAAGTTGTGTTCTTGTACACGAGGAAGAATGCAGCATAGCTCAACCCAGTACCTCGGTCTGGGACTCCCTGCCCAGGGACAGGAAGCACCGGCCGCTCCACCTACCGCTTGTGAGGCCATCATCTCATTGATGCTCTGCTCATATTGCTCTGCCAGGATGGCGAGCTTCCTTGTCTGCTCATCCTTCAGACTCTTCAAAATTGTCTTGTGCTCACTCTTTGGAGTTACTTCCAGCTGGTGATTCTTCAGTGCTTTGTACTGCTTAGTTTGGACTTTGCATGTGTCCTGGAACTGCTTTTTGATCTGCATTTCCATAGCCTGCCAAGGAAGGAATGATGTGAAGAGCACAAAGAGCTTCAGCAATGAAGAGGTTACAGTACATCCACATGGGTGGGCTGGTGAGACAACCACGGCTCCCCACGCTGCACTGTCTCCTGCCCTGTACCCAGGTGAGCAGGGAGTGCTCCACACACTTGGTGATCTAATGAGTAGCGTCAGCCCATGCCCTGCCCCAGCACCAACCATGGGCCTGGGCCAGGAACAGGATCTACTAAGCTCTCCTCAGCCCAGGGCATCTCCTCTCGCTGCTTCCTGTAGGTCACCTAGCCCATCACCCGCTGCCTGCCTCCCAAAAAGCATTCGCTTTCTCAAGGCCTCCCATTTTGCTGCCCCACCAAGGCCTCCACAAGCTGCCTCCAGCACCTACATGGAGACTGCAGATCTGAGAACTAGCCAAAGCAGATAAAAGCCTTGTTGGACGTTCAGAGAAGGACCAGGAATCTCCCACAGCAAGCAGCTCAGAGGTTTCTAACCAACCTGCAGCCGAACACAGTGCTCACCACAGCCATGTTCTCTCTGTGTTGACTTTGAAAGCAAGGAACCATCACCCAACCCCTTTCCATGTCAAAGTTGCAACAAAGTTGCCACCAGCAAGGGCCTGAAGAAAGCACAGCTCACCAGGGCTAAGGACTGGCCTGTTTTTACCCAGCAGCCTCAATTAACAGAGCACTTAAAAGAATCCTCCGGGAGCTCTTTGCTGTAACAGCCCACAACTGTCTGATCCCGGAGCAGCCCCGCGCAAAGGGCTGGGACGTGAGGGAGAGCACACGGCGCTGCAAGAGCAGAGGTTCTGCAGCATGGAGCAGCAGCAAGCACCGACCAGCCTGCCCGGCAGTGCAGGGGCTGGCAGAGGAGGAAGGAAAGCTTCCAGCACCTTCAGGTTCTTTGGTTGCTGCCGGAGCTCCATGAAATGCTTCCTGTGCAGCTCCCGCTCCCGCCGCTTGTTGTATTCCAGCTGGTTCTCGAGCTCAGTCTGGTGCTGCAGCCGGATCAGGTCCATTCGCAGCTTCTGCAGCGTGTGCAGCTGCCTGTACTCCAGCTCGCGCGTCGACTCGTCGTGCCGGATCAGCATGGCGTGCTCCATTTCCTTCTGCGTCCGCTTCTTGTTCAGCTCCTGCGCAGGAGGACAGCAGAGCACAAGACAACATCTGAGGAGTGATTCTCTCTCCCCAGCATGCTGTGGTTGAGTTTGTGAGGATGGGTGTCCTGGTCACTCCTCTGGATGACATCAAGGACTTCCATGGGCCACAGGGAAACAAATACAGCAGTATGATGGGAATGAAAGCAGCCACCTAGCCTCCATCCATCCCTCCACCCCTCCATCCACCCTCCTGTAACCTGCTCCTCTGGCAGCTCCAGGATCACCCAGGGAGTCTCCAGCAGGTGGCACTGGGACCACACGCAAGCCCTCTCTGACTGCTGGGAATCACAGAAGTCTTTAATAAGTATCTCCTGGGGTGCTCAGAGCTGGGGGGCACTGGGGTGACTGACAGAATCAGCGGCTCTTATTTGTCTGTTCTAAACCACTCAAGCCCCTGCTGGGCACCGGGAGATGGGGCTTCTCTCCCATCACTTACTCAGAATGGCCAGAGGAGAGGTGATAGCTCCAACACCACATCAGGTAAGGAGAAGAATTTCAGCTACCACTGTGCACGGGTGGGTTTTGGCTCCAGGCAGCACATGAGGACACAGCCTAAGCCTCACATGACTTTGCAACATGCACAGAAGAGTTCCTGCACACAGTGCTGCCCTGCAGTCCAGGAAATCCTTCACCCCCTTGCAAGCCAAAGAAGAGGAAGGTGCTGGATTCTCTCCCTGATTACTGCTAATATTTCTGTCTCAAAGTATCAACAACCACCTGTGGAGCTGAATCCAGCTCAGCCGAGTGGTGATTACAGCTGCACCCCTTGCTGATACCTGCTGACCTTCACAGGTTTAGTGGCCATGGTAGTGTTGGCTTAATGGTTGGACTCAATCTTAGAGATCTTTTCCAACCTTAATGATTCTATGATTAGATCTACTGGTGTTCTGAAACCGTTTCCTGTTCTCCTTGGTGCAGGCAGGGCACAGAGCAGGCAGGACGTCAGCCCACGCAGTGAGCTGTGGCACTTGTCCCCACGTCTTAGGCCAGCCAGCCTCTCCCGTGCCTGTTCCACCCCTGACTGCAGCTCACAAACGCTTGTCTGTCGGTACAAAAAACCTCTGCGGTTACTTAAAATATCAAGAAAAAAAACAGCCTTCTTGAAGTGTGACTTACTTCAGCTGTCTGACCCAGGGAATTTGGACTTGGTGGTAGGGATGTTATTTTCAGGAAATAAACACTTAGATCATTCTGAAAATTAAGTCAGTCTCAAGAGCTTAAATGCAGGAGCTCAGAGCAGTTTCCTGGTTAAAATACCACACAAGGTAACCAAATTCTGTTCTCATCCCTGCCGCAAAGCTTATGTGCTGTGAAAAGGGTGCCCAGAGCTGATTTTTCAGTCATTTTCAGGGTGTTTGATTTGGGGTGTCTGGGACTCGCAAAGCAGCCGAGCAGCCCCAGGCACCTCTGAAATCAAGGGCAGCAAAGCTCCAAACAGGCACAACACAGGGCGATGGGAGGCACGCTGGAAAATCTGATGGTAGCAGACCAAGTACTTGATTATTAGAAATCTTTGACCACCCACTCTGTCTTTACTAAAAGACCTTCTCATCCAATAGTCTTACACAAAAATAACAACTCATGAAGAATTCAGAAACTATAATGACTACCACAGAGGAGCCCACAAGGAATAATTCTTTCTCCAAAGTGGTGTTTGACTGCAGGCAGCCCGTAAGGCAACAGCTAATAGTAATGAGGGGAAGCAAGATGTTGAGTAGCTTCTCGTTGACAAACTCTCACCCATCCTGTGCACCAGTTGAGCAGAGCCAAGTGGAAAAGCAACATCTGATTATTTGGAGACAACCAAAATGCAGACAGGAGAGGACTGAATTTTTGGTATTATATTTGGAGCACTTCATTCTGCAACCTTAGTATCATTCTTTAAAGGCTATCACTGGTTTATCACACAAATTTCAGCTGTATGAAGTTTTCTCCTCACATGATGCCCTTCCAGCCATCCCATGGGTAGCCCTGGCACTCCACATGGCACAAGAAGCTGCCCAGCAGGATCCCTCAAAATCTCCTCAGTTAATAGAAGTGGCCCCATCCCCTGCAGAAAACTACTTCCCAAAACACATCCTATGTTTTTCTCGGTTCCGTTTAGCAGCTTGAAACACAAAAATCTGTTTTACAGACAAAGCTAAATCAATTAAAGAAACACCTGGAAAGGAAGTGAAGGGTGCCATACCTCCCGAATGTTCTGCTGCTCCATCTCATGCCTCTTGATCATCGTTTTTCTCTTGAAGAAGCGGCAGTTTTTGTCATAGTAGAGTCTCTGCTGGCTGAGAAGATGGGCCTCCTCTTCAGCCTGCGTGTGCTGCAGGTTCTCTTTATGTTTGGATATTCTTTCTTGCTTCTCTTTCTTGGGCGTGCTGTGGTCCTCATTCATTTCCTGCATGCACACAGGATCAAAACAAGACTTCCCTTAGGAGCACAGTGACACAGGACTTGAAGGACCTTCAATCCCTGGCTACTCCTCTGCCATTCAGTTCATGGAAGAACACCAAAATCCTACCTACACCACCAGGTACCAGCAGAACCAGACCCACCGCCTGGCCATGCCCAGCCCTACTGGCTCTAGAGCTGTATTATGACCCACCAAGAGAAGGAACAAGTGGCCTTTAAACACAAACATCTTGGGGGCCAAACTGGGCAGCAATGAGCAGATGGTAACACACCATTGCAGAGGTGTCCAGGAAGGAGACCAGGGCAAACCCCTCAGCTCCCTTCCCAGCCCTGCACCTGCATTACAAGGAGCCCAGCTTGGGCTTAAGTTTTATTTCAGAAGGATTCATGCTCAATTCTCTATCAAATTGGCCACCTAACAGGGGTCCTCACTATTCATCTTCTCACTTCTACAAGAACAGCAAATGATTTTTGTGATGTGGGGGGGACGCTGTACTTGAGTATTACAATTTGGGATAGATAAGCTGTATGCTAAAGTTACTTCTTTTTCTAATGCATATAAGCAATCACAGGGCTTTTAGTCAAACGACATCCGAATGGCTGCTCTGATGACTTCCAGATCAAGCAAAAACCCAAACCAATAAAAAAAAACCAACAAACCACCCCACAGATGAGGAGAAAAGGGAAAAAGAATTCTCTGTGAAGGCCTATTTCCCCTCATCACCCTTGGTTCCAGAAATTCTGCTCTACAGCAATTGTGAAGGCACTTCTAGCACCCTCACAAATTGTTCTAGAAATGCTGCCAGATGCTCCCAGTTCCTGAAAGTTTACTTGCTGAGAATCGTAATTTGCTTCCAAGCTTGACAGTTTCCCTTAAACCCCTGGGCTGGTCCAGGTTTATCAAAACAAAAGTCTAGTTCATGTTCACTCCACACCACCTCAGCCCTGAAAATGATGGTTTCTTGCCTCTTTAATCTTTTCCTTGCAAAGCTTGTATTGTTTCTTCTGACTTTCTAAAAAGGTCGCCAGGTCTTTCTTTTGCTGAGCCAAAATCTGTTGCTGGAATTTCTTTTCATCTGCTGCAGCTGCCTTTGCCTGCAAGGCACAGAGAGAAAAAGGAAAAAAACGCAAAGGGTGAGGGAGCAAGTACTGAACCGAGCACAAATCAGCCTTCGGTCGTGCATTTTCTGGTCTGTCATTCCCCATACCTGTGCTAGACAAACCCTTGAGTATTCAGCCACGTGAAAGCTGCTTGCACAAAACCCCGCTAAGGCCCACAATACGTGAGAGTTGCCTCACGCTTCTTGCCCCTCCATCAAAACCACCCCAGAGTAAACCCCCACGGATTTCCCGAATGGATTAACACGTTGGGTTTTAGACTGAGTAACAGCAGCGAGCTTTGTCATTGCCTCAGCCCCGAGGCAGAATCTCCCTCCCAGGTCTCCATGGTTTGTCAAATCTCTTTTAGCCAGAATTGGCCAATGCCAATGGAGGGCCCATCATCCAGAAGGTTCACTTGTAGTAACGAGAAGGTAACCACAGAGTGCACTTAAGAGCAGAGGTTTTAAGCAGAACTTCCACAGCCTTCTCCTAGAGATATGTGGCACACACCTCTCCCTCCAGTCCTCACGCACACCTACAACGTCTATAACTCTACTCACCTCTTTCTCCATCACAGCCACTTGCTTCTTGGCCAGCTTCTCCAGCTCAATGGACGAGTTGTTGGCATGCGTCTCCACCTCCTTCTGCAGCTTGAGGCGGTGCTCGTCCATCTCGGCCTTCAACTTGTTTTCCAGGGCGATCAGCTGCTTCTGGTGCTGGCGCCGCATCCGCTTATATCCTGACATCTGTTCCCGCAACTCGTTCTCCTGCTCATGCTCATGGATCTGTCTTGTAACCTGATGTCAGGAGAAGGGGAACAAGTGCTACATGGTCTTCTTCACAGACAAGCTCTCTCCATGTTAGCTGCTTACCTGCAAACCAGACCCTGCTTTGCTGTACTCTTGGAAATCAACTTCCAGGGAACACTGTTCCAGGTTTCAGAGGGTGCTGCTGTTTAATATCACAAATGAGGTCTTAAGGTTCCTCTCTCCTGATTTTTACTCCCCATCTTTTCTTGAGAACTCTATATGCATTTTCAGTAACACAGCAGAAAAGACCACGTTACAAATACCAGGAACAGCAGGTTACTAATGACTCCAGGAAACACTAGAGCAGATCTGGAAACGGAAGTTGCTGCTGGACAACCTTCTTCAGTCACCGGGCTCAAATCCCGAGGGTGACATGGACTTACATGATGGCAACCATTTTAAGACCCCCCCCAACCCACCCATTCTCCCCTTCCTCCTCAAGTCACTGTGATTGCAATTCAGTCCCTCAATAGCTGTTTCTTCCAATGAGCAGCGTCCTTCAAAATTTCTTCTTCAAATTCAAGCGGATGACAGACTGAGCTCATTCCCTACCAGAACTGAAAGTTTTCTAACAAGGGAATACTGTTCTGGAACTCTGTGCTCTTAACAAGATTGATCAGATGGTCTAAGCAGATTTTAAACCCTGCTCAGCTGAAACAAACTCACAAGTTCCACATTCATTTCCATGCCCAAGTGTATCCATGTGAAAGGAAGAAAAAAAAACAACAACTAGTTAAGTTGTGCCAGAAGGTTTTCAGAAGTTGTGAATGGTAATGCTTCCATTTCAAGGGAATATTTTAATACAGTCCCAAGACCTTTACATATATGGGTCTGCTGATCTTTTATGGCAGTCCTGCGAGCCAAAAGCTGGGGCCCTTAGTACATGTGTGAAGCTGCAGCCCCTGATTCTATACAAGGAGACTTCTTTCACACTTAACAAGCAGGAAGCAAAGAGCTCAGCCCTCTGAAGGTGACCACTGAAGCTTTATGAACCAACATTGTCCTTCTGCAGTCTGCAAGAGCCCAGCCTTCCGGATGAATTTCTCCATAGCAGCCAGGAGAAAGAACTGGCACCTAGTGCAGCAATGCTGTCATTCAAAGGCTATTTTTCAGAGACCTTCAAAGTTCAGACTTAGGATGGGCTGCACCTACAGATCTGGGAACGCTCAAGTTCAACAGAAGAAGAGCAACTTCTTACTGAGCTGCAAACCAAGCCCACTTGCTGCAGCCCTGTGCTGCAGGACTAGTATCTGATAGGAAGCAGTGACCAAATAATAAATCTAGAATCAACAAGCAAGTTTAACAGCCCAACTGATGTGTCACCCAAGGCAGACAGCAAGCTGCCATCCATCTCAGCTCCAGCAACTACCAGCACTTGGGAGAAGTGTGAAGGGGACGTTGGGAAGAGCCTTCCAAAGCCTTCACCTTGAAATGGATTAACAACAATTTACACTAAATAGTTACCAACCAAGAAAATTATAGCTAGAGTCCCAGAATAGAAACAAGACATGAAAGGATGAAGCTACTGAAGTGGACAGTGTCTGTCTTCCCCCATCCCTTCCAAAGACAACCCCAGAGAGAAAAGGAAACATCTGATTGCAAAGAAAGAACGAGCCTGACTGCTGTACCGTGTCAGACTCTGGTACCAGGCAGCGGTGATGGTGGGTTCACCAAATTAGTGAAGTCAAACTTCAACCACAAGGTAAGTGATGCTGCATAAATCACCATCCTCCTTGTGCAAGGAATTTTGGGATGTAATTTTGAAGCTGACTGGATTAAATACATACGTACACCTCAGCAATGGGTGTGACAGAGCAGCCTTCAAACGCATGAGACTTTGACAAAGTGGAACAGCGGCAGCCATACTCTGCAGAAGTTGCTGAGCATTTGTAGGAACCTGCACGTTTCAGTCAAGTTCAGCAAGAGTAAGATACTCTGACAGAAGCTTCCAGGTAATGAAAGTTCCTCTGAGAAGTCATCCAAGTTAATTACAAGAGACAGATTTCTGGTAAGAGAGGCAAACCCCCAACACTTCACATATGCCATTTACTACGTTAGATGACATGCGACTTGGAGAGAACAGGCTCGGTCAGGGACTCGCGGAGACACGGAGATGTGGTAACTGCCACGCAGCAGTACAAGATCTTCCTGGAAGTGCTATTTTTGAGGCCCAGCCTTTTTGTGAGCAGTGGGACGTTCTGCACGGCACACTCCGTTCCAAGAAGTTGGCAGAACAAAGCAAACAGCAAGAGCCTAAGAAAAAATGGATCTAAAAATCCGCTGTGACTTTGCCAGTCTCCCCTTTGGTCTAATCTCCAATGAGATTTAAAACGTGCATTTGTTTTATTTACAGCAAAAATATCATTAAACTTCTACCCTTTTTTTTTGCTGTTCCTATGTACTCCACATTTCCAGTTCTGCTCAAGCTTGTCTCTATTGTGACAAGAATTCCATTTTTGAAAGATTCCACATTAGGTCTGGGATATTTATCCCCAACAATAGGATGCGGTTACTAATCAGAACCCTAGCTGATAAAGCCTTCCAGTCATCATAGAAGATGAGACACTAAAAAGTCAGAGGAAAACAAAAGAAGCATTTCATTCCTGAAGCCAAGAGAGAGGGAGAACAGTAGACTTGGTGGACACCTTGTAGATTTAATGTCTACATTCAGCACACTCATGCTAAAGACCCAATTTATCACCACAATCTCTAATTTAAAGACCAACACTTGTCAGAACTGTCTTCAAAGACAAGGTCTCCAAATGGGGATCTCAGGGCATGGATGAAATTGGAAGAAATTAACGATAGTTACGAAGTATGACCAGATCAGTACCAGAGAAGCACCACAGACTCAGCATGAATGAAGAAAGGATTATGGTTTTAAAGATTAAGCCCTTAATGAATGAACAGCTTGAGCAACCATTTTACTAAGAAAATTAGGGGAAGTTCCAGTAAGCACCTTCCTGGTGTTCTTAGACAAAGGCACTTGGAACTCTACAAAGTGTTTCACAAACATCATCCCATGGATCATGATGGGAAAAGAGATGACAACTGAGTTGCTCATTGCAAAATTTCTTCTGCGCATACCCAGAAAATGTCAGGATCCTTTAAAGCAGAAACCTGCAGTTTCCTGAAGCTCTATCTGCAGCATGCAATAACCAACCAAGTCATCAGCAGAACCAAAAAGCCCGTATAAACAGAAGAGCTTTTCTCAAGGTACAACATTTTCACAGTTTCTTATCTCTCTCTTTGGCACATGCAGAACTGTGAGATGTCTTTTCCAACCTACTCCCACAGGCAGCTCTCTTGCCATAAAATCCAAACTTTCTCTTTCACCCCTCCAAGATTTTTGCTTTATGTAAGGGAATTGGGCTCACAACTTCTCCTCCAAACCAGCAGCCCTCTAAGAGTTCCTTTTTCTACACTGTTCAACCAAGACACTGAACACTCTCCTAAAGGACAGTTATTCTCCCCTCTCGATGACCACACCATGTTCTGAGCTCCTCTTTGCTGGGTAGAGCTGAGTACGGAGCAAGGCACCACCAGAGCCTCTCACAGCAAGAGAACTTTGAGATGAGAAAGAACAAGTTCAGTGTTTTTAGAGGAAAGCTCTCCAAAGGCAGCAGCCATTAGGAATCTGGAGTAAAATGTCATTGCTTTGGTGTAAGGGAGCAGCCATCATGTAAACACACCTGGGTTTGCAGTCAGACTGCCCTGGTGTCACTGGAATGCCCATGTCCCAAGAAGCCTGCTCACACAGACCTAGGCATGTGGCTTTGCAGACCCAGATAAGGTCAGGTAACTCCTTTGCTGGCATTTGAATTTCAAAGAATGCCAAGGCCTCTGACAGACTCCACACTGTCTGATCTTTCTATGAAATTTTAACTGCTAGATCATTTAATCTGAAAACTGTAAAAGCAGCTATCGAGGAAATGCATGAGGTGGTGGGAGTGCCAGGGTCATGCATGAAAGCCATCCAGAAACGCAGATTAATGCATCTCTGCATGTATTTAAAATACACCTTCCACTTGACTATGTTGACAAGTGTAGTCTTACCAACACATGGAACCTCTGCCCTTCTTTTTAAACAGCTTTCTGAGCTTCAAGGCTTAGATTTCTAGCTGTAACTTTTAATTTATGGATCACAGTCGGCATAATAATATGGAGATGTAGTAGGTACCTGATCTCCATTTCAGATAGCTGTCACTGCAACAGCAAGAACATGCAGCTTATGTTCCACCACTGCTCCACATGAGCGATGGTTCCTGTTGCCACCAGTGTCATGCAAAAAACCCCAAAGGGGACAGGAGGCTGGTCTACACCATGACCACAGAGAAAGGTGGTCCAGGAAAGAGTGACTATTAAAACTGCTGCTTGAATTATGACCAAAGGTAAGCTCCTTCCGCTTTCTTAAACACATTTGCGCTCTCTCTTTTTTTTTTTTCCTTTGAGTAATATCAAAGCAGCACTCAAAGACCAGGAAGGTGTATTCCCAGCCTGCTTCTTTGTGGATAGCCCATGTCACTATTGTATCGAGTCTCTCCAGCTTCCTTATTTACATGATGCTTTTGCAGAGTGACAGAGCAGGGGAATGACTTAAAATCACTGGGACATCCAGAGCATAGAGCTTTTAATGTAGTTCTCCTGTGATCCCTGATCTTGCTAGAGCTACTTCAGCTTGTTTTTGGCAAGAGAATCAAGTTGAGAGCGCCCTTTAAGAAATGTCAGTCTTTCCTCCAGCTGCAACATCCTCATCTACAGGTGAAGAACAAGGGCTTGAGGGTCCCAGACCCTGGACTCCACCAGGAGTGGAGCTGTGAAGCAATGTGCACAGCCCTGGCCCCCCACCTCAGTGCTTTTCCTCTAGAACACTGCCCTGCTCTCATAGGGGGGCTGGCATTCAGCAAATCCCACAATACACCCAAACATCATCCCATATTATCAAATTTGGGGTCAGAACTCCCATTTTCTCATTCTCTGCAACACAGGCCACCTGATGCTCCCAACCTGGTCCAACAGGAGGTGTCCCAGCCCCTGGCTGGGGTTTGGGACTAGATGGTCTTCAAGGTCCCTTCCAACCCAAACTATTCTGTTCTATTCTAACTACAAAATCTTTCTGTGCCCAGGAAGTGGTACCAGCTGCTGAGAAACCAACTGCTGGTCAGCAGCAGCAATGTAGGGAGCAGTCAAAGCATGCTGGTGTGCTTAGTTTAATTCTGTGGGTTCTTTAAGCACCCATTCACATAGGATTAATGTTTTCAAGATGCTATTAAAAGAATAAATTCACACAGAGAGATGAATAAAGTCTGAATTTCTGGTTTCACCCTATGAATTCCGGATGTGTTTAGGTCATTCTCCCCATCCCAGCTACATGGCTGACCCTGCCCTCCCCACAGGTATTTAAGCAGGAGACAAGTGAGCAGCATGAGAAGTTTTCCCTTGGCCAGAGGAGCAGCAGCCTTCAGCACCACCACCCACTGACATCACCCAGTCACTGAGCAGCAAGCGAATGCACAGCGATAAAAAAGCGTGTGCTGACAGCCATGCTGGCTCTTCAAACCCCAGCAAGCATGCTGGCATTCATCATCTTCTGGGAAATAGGGTTCAACCTGGCACTTTTCCCCCTAGATTTCCAGGTTAGAACAAAGAGGTGGGAATGAAAGATGAAAGGGAAAGCCCATCACAAGGTTAACTGAAATGAACTATTTCTGTTGCAAACACAGGGAAAGTTCTCCCCACCACCTCCTCACCTGAGGACACAGTAACATCTCCTGTAGTACCAAGATGGTGCTTTGGGAGCTTCCCTCTATACCGGGAAGGGGATATGTGTGCATGTGATGGGGACAGCAAAGCTTTTCCATGACACACAGTGCCGTGTGCTTTTCCAAAGGCCTGCTGGCAAGCCCAGTGAGCTAACGGGTGGGACTTCCCTCTTTCCCAAAAGATGCTGTGCATGTACCGCTCACCTTCAGCGTGCGCCCTAAACCCTCCCAGCACGAGCCCAGACACTCCATGTCAGAGCATGTTCACAGAAAACCAAAAGACAAGTTTTCCAAAAAGCTTCCTGTCTTCCCCACCCAGGATTACTTTTATCTTTTGCATCATGTGGTCACTGAAGCAGAGAGATTGAGCAAATCCTAGTGACAAGAGATTTAAGGCAGACAGTCCCAGCCCCACAGGAGGCTGCCATGGGATTCAGAAGTGACCTTGGGACATCAGCAACCTTCCCCAGAGCTTAGAGGTCTGGGAAGACCTAACAATCCATACCTTCATACCAACATATTCCACTGGGTCTTGCCCTGCAGCATCTTCAAGCCACCCAAGTAGCCCAGGGATGACATATTGAAGAAAGAGAGGAGTTATGGACTCTGCTGCTGAAGGCAGCACAGAAGGTGCAGCAGCTTTCCACAGGGAGTAAAAGAATACAAATGTATTCAACACACACATCTATTTATCAATCACACTGTATCTCTGGTTTGGAGTATGATACTTGAGCCATTCATCATTTCTTCCCTCCAGCCAACCTCACTGGATCCTACTTTGATGTGCTCAGTGCAGGCAGTGCTGGCACTACACTGGGTGCACACACACATGCAAAGGAAAAAAATTCCCAAGGCAGAGGGTCTCCAGGAGACCAGAGGTCCTGCCTGTGTCAGGTGTGCTGCAGGGAGTCCTCCAATACACCCATTTCTAGGTCACTCTTTAAACTGGGGGGGAGGAGGGAGGGAAGGGGGAGCAGGGGACACCAGCCTGGGGAGCACTCAGGGTTTGGCTACCTAGAGGTGCACCTGCAGGAGAGAGAACTGAGATGCTCCTCTCAAATGTCAGCCTGTGAAGCATCTGGCCAGGGGTCTGAATGCCACAGCATCATTTCAGATTGTGACAGCAGCAGCAACAACCACACTGAAAAAAATGCTGGCTACTGGCAGAGCTGCTGCCTTCTCCCTCCACTCACCGCCTTTAGCTGTGGTCACACACACGCTCTGCCTTGTGCATGTGGAAATGGGAAGCGATTCAGGGGATCAAGAAATGGTGGTAGAGAAGGAAAAGCCCCACCGTTCAGGCAGGGTAAAACAAGAAGGGGAGGGCTCACTGGTGTAATTTCGGGGTTGGTCTAGGATGATGTCATAGCACTGAGCAAGTGCCATGGCCAAACAGTGGGTACTTTCTAACGCTCCCCATCCATCTGACCTCTAATACCATCAGGCTGAAATATTTAAGATGACATTTATTTGAGCTTTAAAAAGCCATTTTTCACTCCTTTCCCTCAAAAAGGCTGCTCCCGACCGCAGCCCGTGTGGATGCGAGGTGGGGGAGGCGGCACGACAACTAACTCTTCCGGCACACACCCCTTTCCCTACTACAAAGGCATCCACAGCAATCACATTTGCAATAGTACAAATCTTGATGGATTCCCCCCCGTCCCCCTCCTCTTTGTAAGCCCACAGCCCGCTGTAAGCCCCCTCCCTTATCGCGACCCAGCCATCCTGCCCAGGGATCGAGCCAAAAAAATGCAGTCACGGTACAGTTGCTTGAAATAAATGAATGAATGAAAAGCCAGGCAGCAGCTCAGCCGGGGAGCAGCAATCTTATTGTTCCAAACCCCGGCTGCATCTGCATCCCCACGGCATTTCGGCATATTCCACACCAGCACATATACACACTTTATGCACAAGCAAATAAACATATTAACAAAAGAGGTGGAAAAAAGGGGAGGAGGGGGATCTGAGATGATATTCACTTCACACAGGAAGGTGGCTCATCTCACATATTGAAAATACACAGAGAAATTAAATATATTCTACATTTTACATCTCTCTCACACACACACGCGCTAAAATCTTTCAGTGCAGCACCTAGTTGCTATGCCAACGACAACAAAAAAAAACAATTAGGAGAGAGAAGGAAGAAAAAAAAAGAAAGAAATCCCTGACCCCTTTGCAGAGGGAGAGGGGTGAGAGGAGGTGGGGTGGGGTGGCTGCTTACCAAAGATGCTGATTTGATTGTGGCAAAGCGCTCTCGGTTCCGGTAGTGGAGGGCCTGATTCTGCACTGACTGGGTAGGCCGCACCTCAGGCCTGCGATCCCTGTGGCCCACCTCATCCCTTATAAATACATGATCCTGCAGAAATGGATAAAAACAAGGAGAAAGTCCGGCTGTGCTCTTCCCGCGGCGGCTGCCTCTCTCTCACCCCTCTGTCTGCACAAGCGCGGCTGTTGGAGAGGCATAGTTCAGCTCTCTGCTAGCCCCGGCAGCTCCCACCGTACAAAATGAATAAGCAACACATTGCAGGCTGGGGTTCGGCGTGTCAGCTGATCGCTAGCAGGATGCCTTCTGAATCCCTGGCTCGGGTTTGGGGTTTTTTTTTTTTAAGCCTCCAGTATTACATATGTGCCAAAAAAAAAAGACTCAAAAGCATAAAGCGATGCAGAGCGATTGGACTCCTCGGAAAGGTCGGGTTCAAGCACTGCAACTGAGCAATCCCGTTAAAAACGTGATTTCCATGTCTAGCAAAGAAGATGCTGTTCCCTTTTAACACATGAGCAACATTCTGCCTCATTCCCTTTGCCGAGTGGTTTGTCCTCGATCGAGGTTCTTTGTCTCTTGTTTGCTATCTGCTGTGGAGGACGAGCATCCTGGCTAACACCATGGCAGGCTGGAGAGCACCAGGAAAGCCTCCGTGACCACTCAGGGATCCTGCTTTCCAGTCATGATCCTGCACAGTTCTAGCACTTTCTCTCCACAGCCCACAAAGGATTTTTTTATTTTTTTTTCTTCCCCCTTTTAAAGCAACAGCTCACAGGTTTCAGCTCGGCTGGTCCCCGCTGCAACCTCCCTCCTGCTCATGGGCAAGGCTTCGCGAGGAGCGGCTGTGCCTCAGCGGAACCGCGCCTGCGAGGTTTGTAACAGAACAAAGCTCTGGCCAAGTGGGTAGAAGAGAGAACCTCATTGTAAGGGCCAGCAGAAAACACCACCCTGATCTTGAGATTCAAACGGTGACTGCCAAAAGTCAGTGCGCCTGCCGGTAATGTCCTCAGGACGTGCCTTTGGACACCAGGCACGTCCCGCTGCCTCCCACTGCAGCCTGCCCAGTGGTGTGGGCTCCATGGGGCAGCAGCGATGGGCGCCAGCATGGGCACGTCTGCCACGTGGCCATCTACCACTGTTTCTTGACTCCCATCCTCAAGCTCCAGCTCCTGAAAAGAAACTCGAAGGAAAACTGAGGTTCTTCCTGATTTACGTCAGCAAGATAGAGGCCGCAGATGTGAGCAAACACCTACACCAAAAGGCAAACAAAAGAACCATAGAATGTTTTGGGTTGGAAGGGACTGTTAAAGCTCATCTAGTCCAACCCCCCTGCAGGGAGCAGGGACATCTGCAACTAGAGCAGGTCATGCAGAGCCACGGCCAACCTCACCTGCAGTGGTTCCAGGGATGGGGCACTGACCACCTCCCTGGGCAACCTGGGCCAGGGTCCCACCATCCTCAGCATCAACAATTTCTTCCTTCTATCTAGTCTAAATCTCCCCTCTAAGTTTAAAACCACCACATCTTGTCCTGTCACAACAGGCCCTGCTAAAAAGTCTGTCCCCATCTTTCTGACTGGCCTCTTGAAGTACTGAAAGGCCACAAGGTCATCTCCCCAGGGCCTTCTCTTCTCCAGGCTGAACAACCCCAACTCTCTCAGCCTGGCCTCACAGCAGAGGGGTTCCAGCCCTCAGATCGTTTCTGTGGCCTCCTCTGGCCCTGCTCCAACAGGTCCATGTCCTTGTGCTGAGGACTCCAGAGCTGGACCCAGCACTGCAGAGCTCACCAGAGCAGAGCAGCAGAATTATCTCCCTCAACCTGCTGGCCATAGACTCCAACTCTTGCAGAAAATGGCTGGCTCCGTCAGAGTAACTCACCACCTCTGTGCACTGGGCATTTGCAGGTGAGCAGAGGCAGTTTGGACACCCTGCCATGCCAGAGCAGACACCAGTGAGGTCAGAAAGCCCTGTGGTCAGAAACCAGCCAACATGGAACAGCAGCTCCACCATGACTGCTGTTGTACTGATGGTCCTTTCCCACCCCACAGACACTTGCTTCCCTCTCTGCTGCCCTCAGTTTCTAGCTGCTTCTAGTTCGGACCAATGCACATCCAGCCACTTTCAGTAGGATTCTGTAAATGATTTCAATCAAAAGCCAAACAGGTACAGAAATGCTGATATGAAGAGCTGAACAACATGATCTAAAGTGCTTTAAACCCAACACCTTTCCTTGTATCCTTCATTCTGGGTGTTTCTGCTTCACACACCTTTCACTTGCCTTTGCACGGAGAGAGCACAATGACCAACTCCATCACAGAGTCAAGCCTGCACCAGCACCTCTGTACTCACCCAAAGAGGACAGAATAAGGTGAAACAGTTAAAAAGGACAGTCCTCCATGGAATCAGTGGGTCTACAGGTTATAATAAAAAGCTGGAGCTTCGTTTCACAAAGACCTTCTGCAGCACTGTCTCCAAAGAGGCAGGCAGGGTTACAGAAGGGTGGTCATGGGGCTGATCTTAGATGTTTAACCTGTGCATGTTCATGCAACAAGCTTAGGCTCTACAACAGTCATACAAAAAAAAAAATCTTGATTAAACATTTAAAGTTTAACAGTATCATTCAGTTTAATTGGACTCGTGGCTTCACTGGAAGAACATCAATCCCAAGTTCTCTACAGCTTTGAACCACCCTTGCCTATCAAACAGGTGTAGGAAGGACTCTGGGAAATACAACCTGAGGTTCCTCAGATAACCCAAAGCAGATGGGCTGACTACTAATGTCATCTTTGAGTTTGGTATTTCTGCTGATGTGTTCTGGAGCCTTCTGGCACAATGGTCCCCTGGCCAGGCAAGGAGCACTGCTAGAAGCAAGGCTGAACTTGGCATTTCGCTCTCCAACAAGCAGCTCTGCAGAGATAAACCCAGCTCTGTGGGGCTTGTGCAAACCCAGCCTCATGGGAGTGCACTGGAATAAAGCAAGGGCAAAGGGCACCAGCAACCACCAAAGGGGACTTCTTTGCCACAGGCTGGAACTGGAGCCTCTCATATACAAAACTAAAGCTGAATAAAGAGTGTCTTGTGCTAGAGATCTTACCACTCTGAACCACTGAGCTGCTCTTCTGCTACCATAGCTATGAAATTAAGGTGGAGACAAGCCAAATGTGAACCATGGTCATGCACAAAGCCTAAAGGACATTCACATGGGAATGTTCAGGGTTCCCAAGGCCTGTTACCAACACCCCCATCCCAGCAGCCTGTTACCTCCCTCCCTTACATTAGTGTGCCAGGGGCAATGTGAAACATTAACACTAGAGAAACAGCAAATCACTAAAAAAAACCAAAAAAAGCCACAAACCACACTTCCAATGGGCATTCAGATTTTTCAGAATGCTCTAAAACACCACCTAAAATAACTTGAAATTGTAATTACTTCTTACAAGGGAAAAATTCATCTGTGGGTTACTCCTGTTACCTAAGAGGTGGACTCTTAGAGGGCAGAATGTCAACCCAGTCTTGTTTTATGGGACTTCTAGTTACTTCAGTGCCCAGAAGCAGCTCCCAACAGAACCCAATTGCCCTTCAGGAACGTGAATTAATGGCATTCTCCATGTCAAATTGAGATGGGCAAGGAATGGGAAAATTCCTTTGGAATTGAGCAGGTGAAAGGGCCAATTTCAAGTGGACAGAAAACTCAGTGGTTGTCCTTGGCACCCCTTAACCTGGGATCTGAGGCTTCTGCAGCAGGCTGTCAACCACCACTAACTCAACTAATGAAACCTTAACAGGCAAAACATTGTTCGGAAAAGCTGTCATGCTACCAAAAATAAAATCACCTGACACAGTTACCAAATCTAGCAAGTTACACTGCTACAGAGATTGCTACTAAACAGACCTGTAAGAGAACTAAACCTATGAGTAGCCACATCTCCACCAGCCTTCCTCAGACAACATGACTAATGGCTACTAAAACAAACACCTACCTATAAACCCGGAAAATAGATTTCAGCTCTTTGTATTTTATTTTCTTCTCCCAAAAGCTTGCTAAGACACTGCAATCTTCTCTCCTTCCAGATGTTGACACATGTCAGGAAACTGTTTCAAACATTTAGCTCCAGATTTGTGAGAAACAAAAATCCAAAACAGGCACCTTAGTTCAAGTTAGTCAGTAAAATCTGACCAAAACCACCCCAGAAACTCACCAAAGCTGGGTCAAGGTATCTCAGTCCTAATTCCACAGCTCAAGCACTGCTTTGTTTCTAAAGTAATGCATCTTCTGTGTGTATCTGACTTTCCACCTGTTTTCTGTATACCGCAATATTTCCCTTATGAGCACACCTTTGGACATGCTCAGATCACAACTCATTAAACCATTAAAATCCTTCTATCCAGGGTCAACAGTCTAGAACCTGCAACTGCCTACTAAAGAAACTGTTTGTTCTTCTGTCTCTATCTGCTACACAGAGCTTTCAGGCCAAGCACAACAAATGGGGGTATTTGGCTAGGTGTTGGCTTTGACATTGCTGATCCTATTTGCCAGGACAATATCTCTCAAACATTCTGCTAGTGTTATCTGATCAGAGAGCTGGTGGAGCTTCCAGTGACTTAAAAGATGCTAAAGAGCAAGTCTCTCAAAAACAATGAAAAAAATCAAAAGGCAGGACTCCTACATATAATGGATTAATAACTAACCTAAAAAAGATAAACCAAAAATTGTTCTTGGGGAGGTGAATCTCTTGATAAATAGAAAAACAGAGCCAAAGTCAGAACATTTGTTCAGACAAACTGATGCAAGTGGGTTCCAGGTGGATACCTAGACAGCCACCACCGGTGTGTTGTCTGAGCTTCTTACAACGCTCAAGGGTTTCTGCTCAAACCCATGAGTCTGGTCCAAGGTCACCCTACAGGGTAAGGACCTGAATTTTGCTCTCCGGAGTCCCATGCTTGTTCTACCACACACTGTCTTTCTATCCTCTTCACTGAAAAAAGGAGCTTCCACCATCCCCTGCCCCAACAGCAGCACACCACTGCAGGAATATCCTGCATTGCCATGTATGTCATTGCCATACATTTAAGAGCCACACTAACAGTATCTTCATGCTATGTTCAGGACATTCCACCTAGACTCCTTCCTGGCAACGCTTCGTAATTACACTGGTAAGATGATTTTGTTTTTAGAAAAAGACAAAGCTTGTTCTGAGAAACACTAGGGGAAAAAAGCCCCACACAAACAGTGCTGCAACAAAACTGCCTAGGTGAGTGAGATACCTGCTCAGAAGACAACTGGAACAAGCAAGCTATAGAAGCAAACAGAAAAGAACTCAGTAGGTAGATAGGAGTTGATTTTTTCCTACAGAGAAGAAAAAAAAAAATCAATGAGAATTTTGCCTCAGATTTTAATCACAGCAAAACTGGGCAGACAAATCTGGAAGTTGTATTTGATATTTAGTTTGTCAGTATTGTCATACGGTTGAAGCAACCCTTGCACTGAAAAAGCTCCAACCACAAGAATTAACAAAAAATAAGCAGAGGAAGGAGTCTTCAGCAGCTGATTTAGAAACCAACGCACCCTACACCTGCAAACTGATCACAGTGGACTAACCTAAAGCTGAAACATCCAAACTGTCACCTCCAAAGGAGCATTCACTTGCACACGGCAGTTTTGTTATGCACACCAAATAAAACTCCCCACAAGCACCACTGGCACAAGAGGATTCAGTAAGTAGAAGCACTGCAACTCTCCCTGACAAACCAGGAAGGCAATTTGAGCCATACTGGAATGGAATGGCAGTAAAACCCTTCCTCCTAAGAATCTGAAGAGGAAGAAAAACAACTGTTCAATTCAATACATTGCATTAAATGCCTTAATTTACAGAGAAGTATCAAAAGCCTTTCAAGAAAAGGCTTCACGTCACCAGCCTGCTTGACGTGATTCCAGGAGGTACAGGAGGGGTCAGCGCTGCCGGCACACGCGAGCCAGAACTCAGTAAGTCATTACCTAACTATCCTTTACATCTCATAAACCCAACATCTTTTCCAAGTATGAATCGTAAACCTTGATATGCAGGAAAACAGCCTCAGCTGTAACTCCTGTAGGGCCTCCAGGCCAGAGCACTCTCCATCCACAGAATCCAGCACGAACGCAGCACGTTAACCACTGCAGTGCCAAGTGACACGTACAGGTTCATTTAACGGATCTGGAAAGTCACTCAAGTTAAACAGTTATTACGCAAGTATGTTCTGATTATGGACACAGGGCAAGAATTTGTGATGATCAGCTACAAACACCTTCTTTTCATCCCTTTGTTACAAACTAGATTTTAATTATTAGAGTTCTCTGACATTTTTATCGCCCAAGTTTCATCTTTGTAAGTACTGATAATTTTCAGGTTGAAGTAAATAACAGCAACAACTCTGTATTGCAGCTGAACAAAACAATTCCCTGCTGGCTTTTTGTTCAGATGAAAAGAGAACAACCTTTTTTACTATTATAAAGTTTTATGGAAAGAACATAATACCACATGGGAGCATTCTAACTCCTACCACTTGGCATATTCATCTACAACAACAAAATACTATTTCTGGGAAGCCACCTGGACGCACACTGACATACGCCAGCAGTTGAACAAAGCCAATGACAAACTACCTGTGATGCATCAACTGATGCCTATATCCTTCAGGAGTCAAAATCTTAATCCTCATTTTAGGATGAATTAACTGATTATCTGCTTTTACAATCTGGGTTACATGTCTTTGAAGTACAATTTGTTTGGAGTTCAACTCCTTGCCTCATTTTGTCTTTTTCTGGGCACTCTCAGATACAATTGTGTTTGTGTTACTGGTGTCATTTATTCTTCTGTTCTCAACCTGTGCAGCTGAACAACTGAATGAACTCCCAACAGGAGATGGGCACAAGAATGTGTACCCTGATGATTCTTGGATGGAGAAGTGCAGCTATGTTAACTGTCTTCAAAAGAGACAACAGAAAATCAAAACTCTTAACACTGATCCTACAGCGACTGACACAGAGCAGTTCAATCTGAAGGGTAATCAGTGGGGCAAGGAGCAGTTCCTAGCAGGAGAGCTCATTCGAGATGGACAGCTGACTTTCCTATAGAGAATTTGCTGCAGAGGAAGGCATCCTCCTGAGGAAGCACTCTTTGACCCCAAGGACGGGCTGAGATCCCAGGACGGGAGGATGCAGGCTTCCTGCTTGAGCAGCAGACATTACTGCAATTTTTTTCCTCCCAGGAGATTACGGCACAGCTATAAACCAAGTCACATAAAAAGCTATGCATTCAATTACAGCTTTTTATTATTTTCTTCCTGTCCAGTGATTTTTTTCTTCCAACTTACAAGTTCTACTCTGCTGATAGGTGGGAGCTGCCTTTGTTCTAAGCGCATGTTCAGAAGTGTGGAGCTCTATGGCTGCCCTAAAGCTTTGTACTGTGGAAGGGGTGAGGCTGTGCCTGCTTTCCATGGAGGATTTATCACAAACGTTATTCTCCACCAGGCATCTCAGCTATCACCAACTGGTATAGCCAGGGAAAGTTAAGCAGGTCACTTCACTTACGCTGTGACCACAAAACATTTTTGGAAGTTACAGCCAACTTGCAGCTGTTAAAAAAAAACAACACAAAAACTGCCTATAAATGCTTTACTAGATAAGCATGTTTCTTATGCTCTGCCTCAGGGTATCTGGTCACAGTATAGATGCTAGGAGTGCTTGATGGGGATGCTCAAAGCTCCTCCCAGCCTAGCACTCCATAGGTGATGAAGCAAGAGCTTGAGGCCTGCTCCTGATTTACACCAAGTAACCATCACTTCAGACTGGCTCTGCACACCAAGCAGCTTCTGAGGCTCTGAGCGCTGGGAAATCTACCTTACATGTGACCACGGACACTTTAATCCCACATTTTACAATTGCACATGACATCCTGAGGCTGTGGTGTGAAGAAACCAGAAGGCCTCTGACACTTAAGGCTTTGAGTCTTAGAAAATATCAGACTGGGCAATTTTGCCATCTTGGTCACTTAACCTCTGCATGTACTAGACTGTGCAAATTAACACATTTGTGGAATACCATAATTTTACTCCATGCTTTGATTTGCCCCATGTCAAAGCAATCTCATGCGTGACCCTATGCCCACATCACAGAGACAGCCAGCTAATTACGTTCCTCAATATTTTCTTTTTAGCCTTTAAAGGTTGATTAAATGCAAACCAAAAGCTTAAACTTGAACTCCAGCTTCTTTCCACTTTGTGATTTGGCTCCAGAGTGCCAAGCTCAGCACTCCCTACTTCTCACCAGCTAGAACAAAACCAAGTTGTGTGGATCAGCTTCATCACAGCTCACAGAAATGCAGCTAAAGCGAGAGCAGAGACAAATGGAAGTCTTTTCAGAATAAGGAATTTACCTTGAAAATGGAGCAGAATGTATGTGTATAAAACCCCCCCTGAAGTGTCCTGTGTCAATTGTAGTCTTTTCGCATGTATTAATACATACATAATATACACAAAGCAGTTTTTCATTTAAAATTGCATTTCCCAAAGTAAGAGAGAATAAAAAGTTATGTACTTAATATATTTGCAGACTGGAATACATCCTGGTATGCATTAAAAATTGCCTAGTGTGTACATACAGCAGAAGGTACCATTTGCCAGGTAAGAAGGGATCTTCTCCACCGCAAGAGTCAGTAACCACAGCCAACTGTTGACTACTCTATAAAGACCATCAGTGCAGAGCTGGGCTTTGCACTTCCAAAATTACCCTAAAACATCTGTGTTAAGTGACCTACAGGTGATTCCTTTTACAATAGCTCAGTTATAAGCATGCAAGAGACCCTGTTTTTTTCCAATCCAGATAAAAACTTCCATATGGTGTTTGCATTGTACTCAATGTCTTCATCTCAAGAAAGAACACCTATGCAGAGGTCTAAGAGGGCTGAATTCATAGCACCAGAAATATTCCTGTGTTTGTACTTTAGAAGCATCACACAACAACTATAAACCAAAATATTATTCTTAAAACAAGCGGGAACTCCACTTCTTTCACAAATGCAATTTATGGCTGATGGGAGTGGCTCACATTTTGTTTTCAATTTTAATATTACTGACTGAGCAGTGTCATTACAACGCATAGCTACCATGTACATCAGTCCCTCAAAATTCTATTTTGATGCATATGTAAATATTACTAAAGACTGTGAAATTAATGTTAGTACATGTTTCTGAAGCCTACACAAAAAGAACGAGCTCCAACTATAACCACCCAGAACACACCCTCAGGTGCACTGCTCTTGGTTCAGGATGGTTCCTTGGGCTGGCATTTTGTACCTAACACTTTTTTTCATAGAGGTGAACATAAAATCATCTCTAAAGGTGCTATTGCAAATGTATTTCAGAAAGATATAAACACCCAAAACCTGTGCAACTCATCTACCATTATCCTTAAATATGTGAGGTGGCCTTTTGTGGAAGACAAAATTTCTCAAGAGCTCCATTTTATAAACGCTTCAATGTTCAATTACACAAACACTATTTCAGGCGGAAAAACCACTTACAAGTATTTAGTTAAACCAGGCTTTACTGTAACCTTACAAATGAGAAATTCATACCTTCCATATCACTGTGATGTTTTATCTCCTCTGGCAAGAAGTGTATGTACACTTTGAAGCTCTTTGCAAATGCAATCACACAAACAACCTACATTTTACTGCCCACTGGCAAATAGCACTGCTAAGGCCAAGCCAGAATTATTTCAGTCAAACAGTCTTAGATTAGGTGCTGACTTACAGCCAGACAACTTCAGCTTCATACCTAGCACCAAGGAAACAAAAGGCAACGGATCACAACATGCAGCAAAAGAGCAGGAGAGCATTGAGTGGAACTTGACTCAAAACATACCTTGTGGGAAGGGTCCAAAGCTCTGCACGCTTCAGCTTCTCATGAGGGAAATCCAAGTGCAAGCAGATTTTAGTCATACACTGTGGCTGGTAAGTGGTGAGTTCAGCTGCTGTGACCACTTGTTACCACACCACACAGTAAAGAACAATCATTTACGGGGAAACAAGGTCTGACGTTCCAAGCAGAGGTGAAGAAGTGCACATGCAGGGCTGGGTAAGGAGGCATGCGGTAAGTCTGCACGAACCCTGCCTACACGCTGCCAGTGCTACCTCTCCTTAGTGGCCTCTTTTTATATTCAGAGGTTCTTTAAACGCAGTTTAGCTTTTTAAAAAAAACAAACCCAAACAGAACTTGATTCTGGCAAGCCCGGCACCAGCTCCAGCTCTCAGCAGACAGCTCAGCACAAGACCACAGCACACTGATGTGTGGGCCTTACGCGAGTGAGCCAACATGAGCAACGGCAGGGACTGCAGGAAGCTGTGGAGAGCACCAGAGAACATACCTTCTTATGGACAACGGAGGAAGTGGAATTAATTGTGCTCTCGTCACTATGCATCATGACCAGTTCAGGGCTGCTCTCATCCAGGACCTCCTGCATGCTGCTCACACTGCTGCTCTGACTGCCTGTGCTCACAGACATGCTTGGGATGGAATGGTTGCTGCCCAGACTGTCCATCTTCCTACTCAGGTTTGATCCATGCTCACTGTCCTATAAAACAAGGGGCATCAGTTACAAATACTGCAGGAGATCACCTGCCCAGTACGTGCCTGCAGTGCCCAAAGTTTGTTTTAAAGGCGACTCTGCAGAGTTAAAGGTTCTTTGCTCATTATTTTGGCAACTACGTATTTCTCAGGGCTGCTTAGGTGATGAAATCACTCCATAGGTGGCTGTTTGCTTTTGCCTTTTCCCCTGCAATATTTCTACAGCAGGCTTCAAGTCAGTTTTTTCCACATATCAGTAAGTCTGGGCATGGCTCTTGGCTTGCATAGAAGACATCCAGGAATACCGGATGGCTGGTGAAAGGAGTCTCTTAATTAAAGGAAGCAATCCAAGTTTGTATTAAAACAATGTTCCAGGTCCAGGATATGCTACACCACATTTTGTGAGTCAGAAGAGATGTCAGAGAGCAAACCCATTTGTTTATTATTTGATAAATATCCCATGGTGCTTAACAGGTGTAGAGGTTTTAACCTCCATGTCCCAAGCAGTCAGCAATCACATTTTGTCAAGCTTAAAACCCCTTTAACCTTGTGTTTGCAGCCAAGAGAAATTCTTCATTCACCTGTAAGCAGCTGACTCAGAAGTGCCTGCATGATTCCAGTGATTAAAACTGGTGTAATCTATTTAGGCATACATAAATAAATATTCCTCGTACAGGACATGTTTTTGATTCTACAGCCAAATATCAGAAGTTTGCAGCCTTTTTTCTTGTTGCATACTCATACGAGTGGAGTAAACCCAGAGTATGCGCTTCATCTGGACTGACTCAGGGAATTTATGGAGTCCTTTGTAATCAACTAATGTCACTGCAAGGAGTAATTGTAATTAACTAGAGGCTCCAAAGGAGTTCACAGTGAGGACCAAGAACTCCAAACATCCTTCAGCTCCTCATCCAAAATAGCCTCGATTCACTGAAATGAGTGGCTTGTTGGTGCACCCAGCTTATCCTGGCCTCCAAAGGGAGCTTGGGGAGAATTACACCACAAATCAATCAACAGGGTACTCATTTTGTTGGAAACCAACAGAAAGATCAAACTGCAGACTTGACAGATTTGTATGTGATTGTGTGATTATTTTTTAAGCAATCAGATCATTCAGAGCCTGTGTGAGAGCACTTAAAATCCAAAATAATATTATTTTACAGGGAACATATTCACACGAGAATGAAAATATTTCCAAGATGCTTATATAAAGTTGCAGAAGAATTAACATAATGAAGCATCTGAGATGAGGATCTGGCTATGTAATTAATGACTGTGTATGCACAAAGGACAGGGATGAGATTGCATATGCAACCTTAACATTGACTTCTTGACTTGAATACTTTCCAAATGACCTTAACTGTCTTGCGTGAGCTCTGAGGAATTAGTAATACTCTGAGCATTAGTAATATTTTGAGCGTTCAAGATTTGTAATGCTCCTTTTCCACCTTAGAAAGTCTAAAGCAGAAAAAGGAACCATCTTGTGGCATTTACAGTTGAGCAGCTCCTGTTAACCAGCTGAGGAGTAACTGAAGCACATGTTGTGTTTTCCTTTCGCTGCCAGGTTAGTGATACACATGAGCAAGACAACCTCCTTTGTGGTACAGAGCTCAGTGGTAGGACGCAGTGCAGAGCATGCTGTGCACATGCAGAGTGGGAGCTTCATTAGAGTGTTAATCCCTGGAGATACAATAACTTTATTTTTCCCACCCTCTTTTGAGGAGTGGGGACAAGAGGAACAAAAGATACATCTTAGAGTCAACCACTACCATATGTATCCCACTTGGCGGTGGAGCTTGGATCTGCTGAACAGCCAAGTGGGAAGCCCAGACCCTTGGGCTTTCCTCCTCTAACAGCTTTTCCACATATGGGTGGAGAAAGATTGAAGGTTTCAGTGCAAAAGCCTGACAATCCCCCCACCTCCCAACTAAACTCGACGTTTAGAAACTGGCTGGCTGGAGGGTTAGAACAGAACGCTTCATAGCTTTAATCACAGCGGTTGCTGTTCACCTTCAAAGCAAGGGACAGAGCTACATGCCAGTCCCCTCCTGTGTGCTCTCCCACCTGACACCCAGGCTCGCCCATTGCTTCAGCCAGAGCTCTCCTGTAGCTTGAAAGGAATGTTTGACATACACAAACCTCAAAACCAAGTCCCTGAATACATGCTGAGCTTGGGCACCTTGCTGCCTATCATCTGGCTATGCTGCAGCAAAAAGGAATGCAAACGTCAATTTGCCTGTCAAATTTTCTTTCTTTGAGAACCAGTCATGGATTTATTTATCCAATGTGCCTGCATCAAATGACATTAATTTCCATCTAAGATCATCAATTGAAAAATGACTGGTTTCATTCTCTAAGCCACAGTTAGTGTCAATTATCACACTGATTAAGTGCGTTGTTTATTACAAGACTTAAACTGAAGCTGAATTTTAGGTCTTTAACACTGAAGAATTTTTAAAAGTCTTATTAATTTGATGATTTGCTTTTCAGCTCATGATAGGCCAATTACTTTACAGTAAAGTTACGGTAATTGAAATAAATGTTAACATTAATCAAATAATCTTAACTGTGTTTATAAGAAAGAAAAGCCTGGGCTGCCAACAGACCCTCCTTCACACGCACAGGCTGTGAGCCACTTTCTTCTCACACAATCTCCCTCCAAACGAGTTTCTTCCCTAAAGCTTTCAGAAGAAAGGCCACCATTTGAAAAAACAGTTCTAAAACTGCCAATAAATGCACATCTACACAGCGAGTAAGGGTGACTATCACTCGTTATCCTGTCCTGTCCCCCTGCTGATCCAGACAATATTCCAGCAACACTGATTGCATCCTCACCTAGGCTGTGCTGGTTCCGCTCCCTTAACAGGGCCTAAAATTACTTACGACAGTGAAAACGAGTTAACACAAGAAAAGTACCTCCTCCTCTTCTTGAGACTCAGTCAGTGGGCCATTCCGTGTCTCTTGGAAAAGGATTTTCTTCATTTTCCGGTACTGAAGGTTATCCAATTCACGTACTGCATCTTTTGTCCTTTGTATGAGGTCTATTAGTACCCTTGGCGGTCGGTCTCGGCGAACAAAATCGTGCTAAATGAAAGGAAATAAAACATATGGTTTCAGACGTGACACTATGTCTGATGTAAAAACAGGCACACAGTGCCTTCCTTGAGACACCTGAAATTACAGTTCATATTCAGTAACTGCTTGTTCACACTCAATAATTAGTAATCCCCATTATGAAAGACTCCAAGCACACCGAGCACTGACTACACAGACTGCGCTCATCACTACATCTACTCACCAAAATGATCATGCTACACACTGAGTTTTGAAGTGTGGGCTGCAAAACACTCGGTTCATAAGTCAGATCTGCTTAAGCACAGAATTCAGGCAGATGTAGAAGGCAGAGAAGCAAGGCAAAACCACCTTGCTACCCAGAACCAACATGTGTTGTGTACACACGTGCAAAGGCGCATCCGCAGCAGGAGGAGCTGGCAGTGGATGGAGGGATGAGAGTCCTGGCTGGCCCATCACAAGCTCTCTTTAGCCCTGACTCCCTGATGTACTTCTCTGCCTGAAGTGAAACAGTTTGGAGCAGGGTCAGGTTTTCTGAGCTCTCCAGGCAACACAGTTGATTTGTCCCTTCCTGAGCTCATCCACTTGAGGCATTCTAGGTACATGATGGCGCCGCTTCAACCCTTACAAAGGCATAGGACTTTAGAATGAACTAAATGCAGAAAGGATAAAGCTGAAGGCACAAACATCTTCCTCACGTTTCTAGAAACATTAACAGTGAAAAACAAATGGGAAGAACTTTTTTCTCTGTCCTGTATTGCAAATGCCACAATGGCCTTTAGACATGCCTCAACAGCTGGATCCTACCCACATAGAAGTTCTCCAGAGAATCCTGTCTGCCTACTTGGCCTCACAGCTCTTGCCACACCTGATGAACTTGGGGTCCCCTAGGACAGGGAACAGCATCTCCACCCTAGATATGATTCCATCCCTCAAGTTCTTGAGCTAACACATCCAACTGTAGCTGGAGTAAGTGACACATGAAATCCAGTCCTCTTAAAACAGGAGCCTTGTGTACAAAAAAGTTGAAAGGATGAGCTGAACTTTGACTGATTTGTAAAGAAACAGACACCATCATGCCACAGGCTTCCTTCTTTGTTTTAATTGAATACAAACTGTTGTGCACTTGAGTTTTTGCTAATGGGGATGCTAGTCATTTCACTATCAATTTTTCACTCAGTGATAGTGTTTATTTTTGAATTATAGGGAAAAGTTCTAAACATTTCACACAAGCAAAATGAATCATTTCTGCTCCTCAATGCAGATAACTGCTATTTATTTCTCTGTAAACAGCAACAATCTGCAGTTTATCTATAATCAGAAAAAGGTAACCATTTTTATCTCATTCTAGATAATGTTTAGAAAGCAGAAATGCATTTAGAACAACAACCCTGACCTCAATCCACCCTATATGTTCACTATCTACTTGGTTACACGTATTCTTTAGCAGCGCAAACACTCATTTCACTGGAAAGACAACGTGGTTCACATTCCAGCACTGCTCAAGTATCAGAACGTGACCACATTGAAACTTTAGGGCAGGTGCAAAGTGAAAACCAAAAGGCTCTTGCATAACAAGAACACAATTCTGGCTGCTCGCTTGCATTATCTAATTGTCTAAATGGCACACAAAAGATGTAGGCACCCCTCTGCCAGGCATCTCTAAGAAATGATGGCTGAAAGGATTTAATTTGTTTACTTTCTCCAAATTGCAAGGAAAAAAACCCCAGCCAACTAAACAAACTGAAAAGGGACTCAAGGGGAAGAAGAGGTTAATTCCAAGTTAATCCCAAAGTGGCTGGAAGAGCGACTAACAGAACTCAAGTCCCCTGGGAATGTCATGCAAGCTGAGAAAAATAGGGAAAAAATGTTTTAGAAAAGCTTATAATGGCTTTTAAAAGTGAAAAATATTAGTGACATAGTTTGGGTTGGGTATTTAATGTCAACTGCATTTTAATATCACTGCAGTCATTTGACTATTTTCATCCAGGACAGTGAATCGAAACTGAATTCATTCTCAAATAGCCCATTTAAAATTCAGTTCTCTAATAAAATGGAGCCACACAAAAAAGTTTGCCTTATCCCTGTTTGGCACACAAGTGAAAAACCTTCAAAAGACAAAAAAGATCTCCAATATTATAATCTAACAAGCTTCAGAGAGAGCTACTGCAGGAGGGAACATCTAGGGTACTGAAAGTCTAAACCAAGTAAAACCCCTGGATATACGTGATTTAAGAATAAGATCTCATCTCCAATTGCTCATCCAGACTCCAGATGAAGGTACTCATGAAATCACATCCCTCAATGAACTCAGGCTATTCCTAGAGAGCAGAAAGGCTGCCAATCCACATGAATGAATCATTCTGAAACCCACAACATAAACCTATTAGCTGGCCAGAGGATTGTCAGGGTGCTGCAAGCAGAAGCAGAGAACAAAACGCTGGTTATGTGCCACAGCACAAACGTATCGCAGGAAAAAAAATGTACCAGGAGCCAAAGAGAGAGTACAAACAAGCTTCTTCATCAGGAGAGTGAAAGCATGAGTTAAATATTCTGTACGGTCCAGGCTTAAAGCGAGGATGGAAGCGAGCGCAAAGCTAGCTGTTCAGTGAAGAGCAAAAGGTTTCGATTTCTCTCTTCAAGAGCCAAAAGGCTCAGAAACGTCCATGAAAATGCCTTTTACTGAGCTGAAAGGGCAACAAGAGAAGCCATAAACTAAAGGCTGAATGCTAGCCTTAGAACAAAACTCAGCATGAAAAGGCTGTCAGGGAGATGCAGAGCAGCCATCGAACCTACTGCGGAGATGAAGCAAAACACCCAACGGAGCCAGGAACTCCTCTGCTCCAAGGTGTGAGGAGCAACCGAGTCCTGTTTACCTGGTGTGGGAGAGCAGCTCGCCAGGCAGTTCTCACCAGCAGCCATGTACAGCAACCCGAGGAATAGCAGGGCCACTCACCAACTTCAAAGAAAGGAAATACTTAAACCAAGCCAAGTCTGATGGAAAAGGAGCTGGACAGGATTTCACACATCTCCACCTTCTAACAGAAGGCTGCTCCTGAGTTTCCTGAACACCAAGCCCTTGGAGGTATAAGCAGTTCTACACCTCTCAGCTAAACTGGGACCCGGAGACTTAAACTGGAACTGATTCATGATTCACTGACAAAACTCTGGCAAACTCTGGACACGTCACTCCCAGCACAGGTCCCACAAGCTCTTGGCAGTTGTGAGCCCATACAAGGCACTTTCTAAGACAAGTTCAAATTAGCTGGGTTCACTATAGGAACAATTAAAGGATATATAAACAGCTTTTGGTTTCAGTGGCTTCATTAGGGAAAAAAGTTAACCTAATCCTATCCTGTAAATGCTACTTCTAGCAGCTAAG
Organism: Eurystomus gularis; assembly: GCA_013400335.1. Lineage (NCBI taxonomy): Eukaryota > Metazoa > Chordata > Aves > Coraciiformes > Coraciidae > Eurystomus > Eurystomus gularis. The sequence goes on from VZZY01012779.1 coordinate 88,167, forward strand.
GATGATGTATGAACACAGGAAAGGAGAAGCAAACATATTACAAAGTGTTAATGAATCAAGAGGAATTGCTCAAAACCCATCTAAGAAAGAAATGATTAGAAAATGGAGATCAGAAACAAATACAACAACTGCATGACTACAGAGAGAAACTGAAAAAACCCATGATGTCTGGCAATACACGATAACAAAAAAATAGATGCAGAGTATGTTTGGTAAGTAATAATAGGAGGAGAGATCTACAGTTGGCACTAAACAGTAAATTTGTCAGGACTGGTGCACCAGACAGCAGTCACAAGAACACAGCATCAAAACCTCCTACTGAAATAGCACAGAGCAGAGCCAGCCTTTCCCAGCTCCCACCTGACCACACCTGGAGTAACATTTCCTGACACATACATTAGTGCCAGAAATGCCTGTCCAGCCAGATGAACCCTAGACAAAAAAACTCCAATCAAACCAAGAAGTGGATCAAAAGGGCCCAAAAGGAGTTATTTACAAGAACACAGCAAAACCAAGAGCTGAACTGAGATCTGGCAGAAAGCTCATTAAAAGATACGTATTCAAAAGGTATGAACAGATAAAGAATTAATCACACTCATATTAGCATTACTAGGGAAAAAAGGTCAAGATAACCTTCCTGAACTTCATCTGCATCTCTCAAAAAAACCAGGACAAGACAAAGAGCACCCCACACTGTACAATCCTGCTCCGGCCAGGAGATAAATAGAAGTAATCCAGTCTCTTTCCATCTCTGATACCCATGTTTCTTTAAATAATCAGCCACTATCTGCAAATCTTTATTAAGAGCTCAATCCTCTGATCATGTGGAGCATAATTCTCAAAGAACTATTAGCACTGCAAAAGATTTGCTATTGCCTGTGCATCTTACAGAGACTGCTTAAGCCTATATTTTGAGTAGCAATTAAAATGGCTTTTTAGATTTTTGCTCACTTCCACAGAGAAAGCCTGTAGCAAATGACAAGCCTTAAATCTCACTGAAATTGCAGATAAGCTTGGTAGCAATTATTGCCCTGTTACACACCAGAAAAATAACATTTTTCCTTACTGAAGAAGGTAAGAAGAAAACAAAAACACAGGAGGAGCATCAGCAAGTGAACAGTTACATTACTTTACACAAAACTGTGTGATGTGCTTTCACACAAGCTGCACCAAATTATAGTTTCCCTGCTCCCTCTTCCCCCATTTACAGGGTAAGAGGGCTGTCTCCAGTTTCCTCTCTCATTTCTCTGCTCTTCAGAAACCACATGGTGCAGCATGGTCACAACCCAGGACATCCTACTGTCAGCACAGTATAGCTGAGCAGCTGGTGAAAATTCCTTCTTCAAAGTAGTAGCAAACATGCTCCTAAATCGTGCCTAGACAGAAAACTCCTGGTTGGAAGTCACTTCTACAGCACAGATTTAACTAACCCAGCTCTTTTATCCTTGATAATACTTTCAGTTAAAGTATGTACAGCATTGTCTTGGGAATAAAGAAATATTAAAAAGCTAAAAATAATGATGAAATCCTTCTATCCCCCTGCTGCTGACAGGTGGTTCTTCCAGCTAAAAACCCTGGTACTCACACTATGATCCCATGAGGCTTGCAAGTCCCCCAACACAAATGTACGCTCTGCAGAGCTCTGGGGTGTATGAGGAGCAGGGTGCTGGGCTGCTCCCCCACGTAACTCCTCACTCAGCAGTGTGACTGTTTTACCACACAGCCTACCTCTACTCTTCTGCAGTAGTTCTACTCTTGAGCATCAAGTTCTAAGGACTGACATAACAGGCAAAATCAGGAAAGTTCAACAGCCTAAACTACTCTTTAGAAGACTCCAAAACTCTGATTCAGATGAGAGCAAAAGCAACAATAGATTTTTTTTTGAAAGGGCAAATATTTGTTCACCAACTTCAGAATTATTTTGCTAGACAAACAGATTTTCCCCAGATTTCTAGAAAAGATTTGAAAATTTACCCGTAACAGATCTGTTGATGATGGCCTTTCCTGAGGTATTTTCTGTAAGCAGTAATCAACAAATCCCCTAAAGGAGTCTGACCTGTAAATAAAAAAAAATAAAGTTCTAAATGAAAAAGAAGCTCAGGATCTGGAATATACACAAGACTTATTAGCACAAAGCAAAAGAAAAACCTTGGCTAATTTGCTCTCAAGTTCTAGGGCAGGAAATAAACTGGATTTTTCCAAATTTGGAGTAAGTTGACCCCATCAATTCTTTCAACAGTTAAAAGACTGTTGAAGCAAACACGGACACACACTTATCCCCTGGCCACAAACTGAAAACCATGCAACAACTATGTGTACCAGTCACTTGCTTCAATTTTACTTCATCTACTTAAAAACAGGTGACAATTGTTAATCCCAGAAAGCACTCGGTAAGTTCGCTGATGAAAGGCCTCTCTGCTCTCTTGAAGCTTCCCACCATTTGTCACACTGACTCAGTAAAGCATCTTGATATATCACTTCGGTCAACAAAACTTTAGACTCTGTATGAGGTTGCATCACAACTGGAAAGAAGAAAACTGATCTTCTAGGTGCCATTGAACTTGAAAAGCAGCATAAAAGGCACCTTGCTTACTCCCTGTGTTCTCAAAGCCACAGAGAGCAAACAGGTGACTCAAAGTACCCGCAATCAAGAACACTGATTGTTTTACTGTATTCACCAGTTGTCTCTACTCTGCATTGCTAATTCTGCACAGAAGAACGTGGGGATCAACGTGCAGATGTAAGACCAAGTTATTTGAATCTTGAAAAATGGACAAAACAGAGATGATGAAATAAGGAAACTGAAGTGGAGTGGTTTTGATAAAAATGATTGGCAATGAAACAATGATGATACTTCAATGCCCAGCAGTGTAACTGGGGGAACTTCACACCTCCCCAGAAGCGGTTGTTTTGAGCCATCTGCAGATTCTGTCACACATCACGCAATAGCTACAGTCCACCCTTGGGTATGGGGAACAGGAACTGGGGTAATCCCTTTGCTCCCAGCAAATAACAAAGCATTCCTGCATCCAACCTCAGACTCTGGAACAATCCTCTGGGGGGGGATTTACTGGCCACAGCTCTGATGACTTTTGAAGCCACTCCCTGAAGAAAATCTAATTACCTCTCTGTGTACCTCTCCGCTCCCTTTCTCCACATTTCAGCTGCACTACAATGGTAAAAATTCTTCTGTCAGGGATCTTTTGCAGCTGGAACCTTTGCTGATGCTGAGCTACGGCTGGCTTAATGCAGCCATGAATATTTTAATTTCTACAGCATCTACAGCCCCATAATTAACACCTCCGCGCCTTTAGATTGTAGCACAGCCAAAGTGACAGAAGGTCAAAATCAGACCTGCCCACACAGGAGCACTAGGAGAGAAGGCAGACAAATCACTGCAGTACAAAAAACACTAGTCAGACTAACCACGCAGAGAGTGTCGCAGAGCATTTTTAAGGAAATTAACAACAAAAAAGTCTCTTACCATTCGTTAGACTGTAACGTAGGGGAATCGTTTTGGGCTATGTGATATAAGGCACTCATTGCATTCATGTTGAAAAGTGGAGGCTTCCTTTCAGCTAGAAAGAGAAGAGAAAGGTGTGATAAGGCAGTCTGGAAAGAAAAGGAGAAAGACATGGGAGTATGAGCAAAGTATCACTGTTAAATCAATAGCTTATGACTGTCATCATCACACTTAAGCTAATTTTAATATTCTAGCTTAGACTAGGACAATCACTGAAAGAAAGCTGCTATTCAGTTGCAGAGGGAATGACAAAGCCCAAAGAGAACAGGGTGCAAATTACACGGAAGAGTTTCCAGAAAGTTTTACCATAACTGCAACACTTCACACCTGACCTGCTACAGTAAAATAGACTAAACCAGAGCTTAGACATACAGCACACTGGGGCTAGGAAATGGCTCTATCAATTCCTGTAGACCTTCGATGCACTGCTGTAGCATCTGTACTAAGGGAAAAGCGTGGCTGCCTGTTCCACTGGGCACTGGCAATCACCTGCAAGCAGGACAATTTGCCAAATTCACTTGCCAGATGCATCTTAACTCCCCCTAACTAAAACTCTTCCTAGTCCTTGCACTGAGAGGACACCTACCTACCAGCCCCTGACCTTTCAGGAGTCCAGATCTCACAGATTGAGAAAGGCTAGTTCTCACCATCGTCTAAGGTCAGTCATGCCAATCAGCCCACACTGCCAAGATTTTAAAGTTTGTATCAGGTCAGAGCAATCACTTGTCCTTGACATGCAGCATGCATGCAAACCACTGTATTTTCTTTTCTTTAAATACTGCTTTCTTTTGGCTACACAAGAAATTAAGACATCAGCATTCAAAGAAAGCCAAGTGGTGCTAAACGAGAGATTTCCTCCCACTGCTACCTGACCCCATGTTCAGATATGGAATCATGCAAAGTTCAAAGTTATAAAAAACAGTTTAATACTTGGATAATATTAAAAAAGAAAACTCATCAACTATATAAAATGGCTTTGCAGCTCTCGACTGAATAGCTCCATAGAAACTGCATATCAAGACTCAGTGCCTACACAGGGTAGTATAATATCTAATTGACTATTGTGATTTACTCCTTAAGAGACTGTAAAAAACCTGAACTCCACACAAAGAAAAAAAAAAAATCAGTGGCCATGTGGAAGAACAGACGTCTAGAACTTTTGATTTTGGCATTCTTTAGATGAAAATACAGACTGTGTCACAGCAAGGCAGTAATGCTGGCACATGAAATACAATACTGGAATTTCCTAGACACCTACACAATTACCATCTCCATACAGGAGTCAATATTTCTTCTCATTCTGAATGTCCCCCTCTTTGTATCTCATATCTATTTCTGCTGATTAAACATTTATTAGTAACATTTTCAGTGAACTCACCCTCACAATCGGTTCTTGATGTACTGCTTCTAAGTAAAATCCGTATCAAGACTACCTTTGAAAATAATCTACTCAGCGCATGCAATGTCAATACTCAAACGTGAAGTGCACACATCTGCTCTGTATACCTGCTATCACATCTACCTCTGCTTCAGGTTCTGTGGACGCGTATCATTTGCCCTCTGCAGTGCAAACCCTTCTCTTCTCATGTAAAGAACCTGTCCACGTTGATCGTGTCACAAACTTTCAGCTGAGATGGAAGATTGTTTCAGAGTGGTGAAAGTAAGAAAAATTGAAAATTAAATGCAGGTCCCTTCTGAAACAATTCCTAGGATATCAGTTCCCTTGATATAATAGTTGGAACAGCTTTCTCACAATCCAGATTGAAAAATACAGGCTACAAACCATAGTTTCTTCTAATATAAGAGGAGAATCCTCTAGTTATTAAGGGAGTAACTGAGCACACCAGATTAACATCAAAGCACAGCAGCATTAGTGGCTTACTCTTGATTTGCCAGTGAGTAAAAGATTTAACTCAACTGTCAGTGCTTTCCAAGTTAGGCTTTTTAAAGGGAAAAAACAACTTACGAGAAATAAGAATCTTCCATTTTTTCAGGACTTTCTAATATATATTGCAGACAGTTAATTTTTCATCTCAGCTGCCACATATTTACTCACCTAACTCAATACACGTGATCCCAAGAGACCAGACATCCACCTTTCCATCATACTGTCCCTCGTCCATAGCAAGGATCACCTCTGGTGCCATCCTACCAACCACAGTGCAAAACATGCAGGTTAGGGGATACAAATCGTGACTCCCAGCACAGAGCTTAAAGTGAGATGGCTTCGTTATCTTCAGCAGCGCAGCAGATGAGAACTCAAAGAGCCATCATGGAGCCGAGTAAAGCCATGCTGAAATGAAACAGTGCTTGCCTACCCCAGCAGCTCTTCCAAGAGGTGGTTTAAGAAAGGAAAGTAGGAGGCCAACCTGATCATCTTGCTGTTAGCGCAACATGCTGGCACATGGGAGACCCACACCAATCTCAAAGGCATTGTACCTGCAGGCAGACAGCAAGGGTTGGGAGAGTCCTAAAGGCATCACTTGCACTATCTTACCAGAAATGTTGGGTTTTCCATTGGCACACCAGGATAGTTTTCCAGCAGATATACGCAGCCTGTGAGTGTAGCTATGAAAGGAACAGGGCCAGAACAGTGGGGAAATATGGTGGTCCAGGATAAAAGGATGAGTGGGGAAAAAGCAGCAGAAGGCCCAGCCTGCAAAAATTTAGCCTTTTAACTTTTGCTCTTCAAAGATGAAGCAGGCTTCCTGCCAAATGGACCTTTCAGAGGCTGGGTGATAGGTGACCTCCCATCAATGCCTGAGGCATCTGCCACAAAATAAGTGGAGCATAAAGCTATGCTGGTCCACTGGTAGGAATGCCGAGCAACTCAAGTGACCCTCAAGCAAGTTTCTTCAAAACAGAATTTAAGTAGCGGTGTGACCTCCAGTCTGCATGGCCAGATTAACAGGATTCCCTTCCTCCATGTGGTTGTCTTAGTTCCATTATCTATTGCAAGGGTTAATAATTTTTAAGGCAATGGCATTACAACATGAACTGGTGCCACTTCAAGTGCTGCACAGCCTCCCTCTACTCATGTGCACTGAGGAAAAACACATGTCCTGAAGAGCTGCACAGAGGGATTTTAAGAAAACTGCTTGGTTAATAAAGTTTTTATGCCAGACTATTTTCAGATTGTGAAACACTGGAAATGGAACACAGCAGTCTTACAAAGGACACAAGTACTGCAGGCTTCACTCACCAGTAAGGCGTTCCCACAAAAGAATTGGCAGGGGAGACTATAGATGCAGACCCAAAATCAGCTAGCTTCACTTGACCTGGTTCTGTTAGAAGAATATTTCCAGCTTTAATATCCCTTTAAAAGAAAAAAGAAAAGTGTGCTTCTGGTTACAGTAGAATAGCTTCCAAAAATCTACACACTGAAGTCCATAACTTATTCTTAAATATTCTTTAAAAACTGGCAATATTTGGAAGTCTAGTATTGCAGAAAGTTTGAGAAACCAGATACATGGGTTTTGGGGGAATGGAAACCAGGCTGTACCCAAAAAGGGCAGGGGGTGAGGGAAGAAGGAAGCCATGGTTGCAAGGTTGAGGCCCCAAACTGAGCTCCAGGAGAGAAGTATCCTAATATCCAGCTGTGACACACTTAGACAACACCAGACATGTTATGTTCATCTTCAAATGCCCTAGGCTCCCTTATCTGATCCTTCCTACAACTCTCAGACAATTCACACATTGAAGAGATTAAGCTATAACGACACTACTGAAATACAAAAGGCATACAGTATCTTCAACACCTTCAGCACCATCCATTTCTAAATTCCAGCAGTACGTGGGATAATTTCAAATTAACTGCCATGACATGCTGAGAAAGGTTAACTCAGTCCACATACCTTCCAAGACACTTCACAATGACCTTATTCAGAGTTTGAGATAGACTTGCCAGCTATATCCAAAATATTTTTTCTTCCACCCATCTGACATTGAAGAAGCAGGATTGCTTTACGAAATTCAAGTCTACTTACAAATTGCAAGCTGAAAAATCACAACATAGTGAAAATTCCTTAGAAGCCCAATACAGCACTTCAATAACAAAGGGAAAACTGCACACTAGGTATGTCACAGATGCCTTTACATGGGCAAAGCCATTTGCTTCTGCAAAAGCAGACCCTCAACATAAATGGAATCCATGTAGTGGATCCCTGTCAGTCAGGATGTATACACTGTATGGTCTGGAACATCTCTTTGCTACCTCTTAAAAAATACAATGTATCTTTATACAAAAATGCATCAAGAAAATATCAGCTTTTCTTATCTGGTGCTCAGCTATAAGTTGTTAAACACCAAAGCCACTTATCAGCAGTAGCAGACCTCCAACACAAACAAGTCACTGTGTATTGCCAAACGCACTCGCACTCTGACCCTGTGAAAACTGAGCTAATGAGGTAAATTGGGAGGGAAACAAAGTGATCTTGTCTTTGCTGCGGAGGAAGAGCATATTCTAATTACCCCACAACAGCTGAAGCACAATGATTTGTGTACCAAACAAACTCAGTACCACTGTAGAACCAGAGAACAGGTAAGATGAAAGACCCTAGCACGATACCTTCTCTGATCAAAACCTACAGAGGACTCAGTGACCACGTTAGGTAGCAACAGACATTATGTGCTAAGTTAGGTTTGCCTTGTGCCTGCAATCAAACAGAAAATAATCTCATCCTTTGCCATCCCATAGTGTGATGTTAGAACTAACTGGCAGCAGAGATGCTCAGGGAGCTCCGGAGGCAGGACTGGAGACTTGCTCTGTTGGTGCATCTCCACAAGGTGTCCCTCCATTCCAGGGCACACTCCTTTCGCCTTGCTTGCTGTGGGGCAGGCAAACCGACGCTGTCCCACCTGCCAGCTCCGGTCCCTTCTCGTTCTGCTTCACTTTTTCCAGTGTTACTGGGACTTGCCACAGCAGAGAGGAACAGGGTGTTCTCCTCCCAGTGTGCGGTTCCCCTGAAGTCGTGCCCATCAGCACAGCACTCCCATCACTGAACATCAAAGCTAGGAAATGGTACTCTTCATAAAAATCACAGAGTGGTGGGGGTTGGAAGGGACCTCTGGAGATCATCTCATCCAAACTCCCTGCTCCGGCAGGTCACCCAGAGCAGTGTGCCCAGGATCCCATCAGGCTCCTTTGGAATCTCTCCAGAGGAGGAGATTCCACAACCTCTCTGGGCAGCCTGGACCAGGCTCTGCCACACTCACAGCAAACAAGTTTCTCCTCCTGATCAGATGGAACCTCCTGGGTTCCAGTTTGTGCCCGTTGCCCCTTGTCCTGTCACTGGGCACCATTGACAAGAGTCTGTCCCCATCCTCTTGCCCCCACCCTTTAGCTATTGATCAGCATTGATCAGATCCCCTCTCACTTCTCCAGGCTAAACAGCCCCAGGGCTCTCAGCCTGTCCTCAGCCAGAGATGCTCCAGTCCCCTCAGCATCTGCATAGCCTCTGCTGGACTCTCTCCAGTAGTTCCTTGTCTACCTTGAACTGGGGAGCCCAGAACTGGACACATTACTTCAGAGGTGGCCTCACCAGGGCAGAGCATAGCAGAAGGAGAACCGCCTACTGACCTGCTGGCCACGCTCTTCTTCATGCACTCCAGGACACCGGTGGCCTTCTTTGCTACAAGCACACACTGTTGGCTCATGGTAAGCTTGTTCTGATTCTCCTTTTTAAGATACAACATCTCTCAGAAAACTAAAAATCTCCTGAGGGTCCTCTTTTCACAGAGAGAGGACTAGCCTTCCCAGCTCAGAAGTGAAATGCAGAATATCCCCTGGAAGAAAACTAGCTACATCGGAAGGACCTGCATGGTACTCACAGCAGAAACTCTCCTTATGGCCACTCTCAGCACACTGCGACAGCAGAGTCACTGTAGATGTGGCACTAAGAGACATGGTTTAGCGGTGACCTGGCAGTGCTGAGTTAACAGCTGGACTCAACGACCTTAAAGGTCTATTCCAACAAAAACGATTCTATAATAACTTCCAGACCCCAGAGGGTGGACAATGGAAGGACATCTAGCAGCACTGAGCTCCAGCCTTACCTATGAATCTTACAGTGAGAGTGCAGGTAGGCCAGCCCCTGCAAGGCACCGTGGGTGATGGCAGCAATCTCTACTTCCTGAAGTGGTTTCTTGTGAACTGTGGAAAAAATTCAAGAAAAAAAACACATGAAGGTAAGCATGGTTTTCTCCTGAGAAAGTGTTTTTAAAGAGAAGGAACCTCCCCAGTTTTGCCAGCTATGAAGTGAGCATCATCTTCACCACATTAGCTTCCTATGGCCTGATGGCCGTTAGCAGCTCTGAGTCTATGCAGAGCCCGCACATGCATTTCACATCATAGGAAACCACATCTCTCTTCATGCTCCTGCTAGGGCCAACAGTTACTGTAAACACCAGGAGACATATGAGTGCAGCTCGCCAAATGAATTTTAAATACTCATTTGGTTCTTAGCAAGGAAAACTTCCCATGGTTTTTTCCCCCCTCAGAAAAAAAAAGCCCCAAGCCCCAGGAAAAATGAGGAATACCAGCTACAAAGAGATGCCCCAAAGCACCTTCCATATATCCCTAAATACGACCAGCAGATGCCTTTGGCCAACAGTATCTTACATACAAGAGATACGGCCCACAAAAGTCTAGTTTTTGCAAACTTTGGCTTAGATTCCCCGCTCCTCTGCAGGTGCTGCTGTTCTAGTTTTGAGGTCATATCAGTCTCTTGTTCTATAAAACCATCTGTAATTATCCCTACAAACTGCAAGGCAAGGACAGCGATGATCTCTGCAGGTTTTTGTTACAGATATTCAGAAAACAGACGGTCTGCTTCTCTCAAGACAGCACAAATCACAGGAGAATATATAGTTTATACCTTCATTTTAAAACACAAGTGTGCATGCCAACTCTACGTAGCACTGGCCTCCTGGGAAAGCCTCAGCTTACCCGTGGTATCACAAACGCAGGAATTCTAGCTACAGAAGGGAGCAGCACAGACCACCTGTACCAGCTGCAAAATACCAGTCTGCAAGGAAACAGCCTCCCACCATACTCAGAAGGGGCACTAGCAAAAAGAAAATCAAAGCCTATATAAAACTTACCCTCTAGCAAATCAGAGGCTGATCCTAAACAGTACTCCATGACCAACTGCAAGAAAAAAAACACATGTTTTTAAATAGTAGGGTAGACACTCCCCACAGTTACTACTTGAATTGCTGAGAAACAATAGAAGAAAAAAACCCTGAAGTTGCAAGAAATGCAATGAGGAATGAGCAAAATGAACTGCCTCAAACATTCCAGCAATGTCGATACACCTTTCATTGTTGTAAAGAAGGTTTAGGCACTGAGAAATTCAAGGGGAAATACTGTAGAGGATGTTCCACAGTAATTGTTTAAACTGCACGAACAGAGACCTGCCTCAGAGCAGCACAGATTTGTTCCAATATCCTAAATATCTACCCCTGCTAAATAACCTGGAAGCTTCTTCATATAAAAGGGACTACAGGCAGCATAGGATGAATCCTGCTGCATGTAAAGACACTGTTGTGTGTACTGGATACTTGCTGTACGGTACATTTCTGCTCATGAAGGCCCCTAAATGCCACGTCACTCACTCACCCATGCCGTGTGCTCTTTCAGGTAACAGCCCTTATACTCTATGGTGTTGGGGTGCTTCAGCTGTTGTAGAAACTTGACTTCTTTGATGATATCTTGCCATTTCTAATGAAAAAAAGAAAGCAAAGGTATAAATACATTTCTCTGCTTAATCCCCTACATCCTCTCATACACCACACAGTGGCACAGTCTGAAAAGGAACCATAAAATGCATTTTATTATGTGAAGATGGCAAAGTCATTGTTGCAAGAGCACAACTACACATCAGTTACCTAGATCCCTGCACTGAGACACCCCCCAAGACATATTTAAACAGCTTGTGGACTGCAAAAAAATTTTTCCCCCTCATTTTAACCACAATACATTTTACTTAAAGCATTGTTGCTGTTTTGCATATTGAATTGTCCAGTGGCCTCAAACTTAGTGACAGACCCACTTGCCCCAGGAGATACCACCACCTATATGTGCTAGTGATAACAGCAGTTATTCACTCCTTCTGTAGCATGGCACAAAGCCGCTGACATTTGGCCTGAACTCTTACATGTGGGAGACCGGGAAATAAGTTTAAAACACTTCTGTTTGCTCTTAACAGACAAACATTCTCCACTGTATGTCAACACAGCAACCCAAGTTTAAAGCATTGCATCACAAAAATAAAAGCAACTAACAAGCAACAACTGAAGTGTGACTGATACTCTGAATACAAGGTCTGTGCCGTTTTAGATTGTAGATCCTGAAAAGCATTTCAAGTCAGCTGTACATTTCAATCAACACCTCAAAGAGTTGTGGTTATGGCTCCAGTAGCCAGTACACTCTTAATGCACTTACTACTGAAATTATTCCTGAAATCACCACCTTACAAGCATTCTGAAGTCCCATTTGCTTAAACCAAACTATTTGTCAAAATTTGCATAAACTTATTTTTCCCTCCACAAACATCCATGCTTCCTATGGAAGTGAGCAACAGCAACATCAAGAAGCTGGTCTGCTGAGGCCAAGTGAAATATGCAGCTACTTTCACTGTTCAGATTCACATTATGGTTGCAACAGCTCCTGCATGCACAACAGGCTTTATTCATCTTACCTCATTCGTCTGCTTTCCACTATAGGACATTTTCTTGACTGCCACCACCTCGTTAGTGTGGGAATTTGTAGCCTAGCATAGGGAGAAAAACAGATTGAAAAAAGTGTCAATTTTTTTCCTCCCCATGCAGTGAGGGGAGGAAAACTTGTGCCTTGGGCAAGTGCAGTCTTTTTTTCTCCTGTATCACGTCCCTGCAAGATCCTACACTTTAGAGAACTCTTCTTCACTACAAGATTTACCAGACGACTATTATGACACTATTTCCTGACTTTATCTGTCCACATCCACTATTTCTCCCTCCGCCCTAATTGCACTTGCTACCTCTGTTGATATACAAACCAAGGCCCAATATTGCACCTGCTGAGAACATGTAAAATACAGTTTTATTGGAATAGTAGCAAAATAGTTTTAGATAAACCTTTGGAAAAATGTTTTCCAAAGAAATAAGTAAAAGAGATGTATCAAACTCATTCTAAACCCCCATACGACACTGATATTCTTAACCAGCTATTTCCATTTCTAGTTTCAAGAAGATGTTTCTTTCTGGAATTCATCTCAATTAAAAGCAATCTTCCTTTCATTGCACCTGATCTCAGTTTTGCAATGAATATTAGTAATCTAAATTCTACTTTTCTGCAACCAATATGACACAGGGATGGTGACTGGAGGCTGAAAACTCAGTTTTAGAAAGAGCTCCACCTGCCTGGATTGGCACTGCCCTCATTTCCGCACATTAAGGACAAAGCTTGAAGGTTTTAGTCTTAAGGAGTTGTTGAAATCCCCATACCTCCAACCATTTACCATTTTTAGGACAAAAAAAAGAGAGAGTGAAAAGCTTAAAATACAATAGAAGCTAAATGTGGTAAATCCTTCTTTCAGCTGCTTGAGAGGATGAGTACTATACTTTCAAGTAACGTATTAATGAATGACACTTCATGACACACACAGTGACTTCAAAGAAAAACGATGTTGGGTGAACCAGTAGAGCACAGGAGTTACTGAAGGGAGCTGACACCCATAGACTCTTCACAGCACTCCTCAAACGAGTTCGAGACAACTGAAAACAAGTAACTTTTGAATAAGGCAGAACCCTTCCTAACCACTCGCCATCCTGATTCAGCACAGGAAGGATCAAGAGGATGAATTAATGCTGGTGTTCTAAAGAAATTCCCAAGCATTTCTGTTATGCTAATTCCAAGTATCTTCACATGAACATGGTATCTCTGATTCCAGCCGGAATCTTTTGCCCCATGGCGCACTGTCACACTCCCACAGCTGTGGGTGAAGCTCTTGCTGTACCAAGCCCTTGGGATCCTCCTGGATGAAGTAACGTAAAGGGCTGTACAAGCACACTTAATAGGAATATCCACTCACTGAAGTGGTTTGGGCCATATTTGCAGACCTTCAGTGAGAAGCGTGGCAGAAAACAAGCACATTGTGCTTGCAAAAGCTCCTTTACACTGCCCTCATCTGCTTTAGCACTTTCCTGTATTTCTAACATGGATATAAGCAGGTTGGTTTTGATGAAAACTATTCTTCTGAAGTCAAGTGTGAAAATCAACTTAGTTGATTTCAAAGTCAAGTCAGCATCAACTTTAAAATCTTGCAAGAAGGGAGGTATTTTTTCTTAGCCTTCTGATACATAAAGTATCATTTATTTCAAGCAAGGAAGGTTTCAAATCATCTTGCCAAGTCTTGGCAATAGTATCCTGGAAAACAAAACAGCTTGCGTAAATTTAAGTTTATACTAGAATAATATCAATCCACAGTAACAACAGCAACAAGATACAGACCCAGATATTTGCTGTTTGTAGCTGTGTTAGTACCGATCTAAATAAAAAGGACAAAGAGATGCAGCCACAGCATAACAAGCCATGCTCTGCCCCTTTTTACATATCTGAAGTCTCTTTCCCATTCTTTTGGATGATTTAGGAAGCCCTGTTCCTTCAAGATTCTTTGACCTCTTCTCTTGAGACCAAGCATGTCTAGATCCCTGGATTCTTGTCATGATGATCCAAGATGTTATTTTTGGCCCCTGCCTTGCTTCAAGATGCATAAGAATCAAGGTGTAAGGCAGGCTACAAAAGCTGTAGGAGGAAAAACCAAACAAAGATGCACAGCATCCCCTGCATGGTAGGAAGAGGCTCTAGCCCAAGCCAAACCAGGGAACAGGTAGAGGACTTCTGCAGGTGAATGGATGGAGGCTGGAAGTGCACACAGGCCAGCTCCTGCTTGTGACTTTACGTACATAGCAGGGCAAAGGCGTTGAACAACAATCTACTGGATGCCGAGTGCTTCATGCAACAGGAAGGAAATCTTAAGTTTCAAACAGCAGCAGAGAAGTGTGGATGTAGCACAGAAAAGCGGTGATGCATCTAATTACCGTGCTACTACAGTAGTATTACTACAGGCATGACTGCAATCACCATCACCTTGGAGGACGCGGCTGCTGCCAGGATACTGCGAGGAGCTGCAGTTGCCTGAACTCTTCAATGTTTTTAAAGCACACACCAGTTAACGTGCCATTGACTTTGGAAAGTGCAGTCACTTAGACTGAGCTAGAAAGTGAAATAATTGAGCAGAATTGGTTCTGTTCTAGCTCAGAGCAGGACACTAAGGCATCCTGGCAAAACAGAAAGAAGCATCAAGGGATCACAAGTCTTGTACCTAACCATAGCGACATCTCAGCTGTAAGCCTGGTAGGTCCATTGGATCTCTCACACTCCTCACGCTCTTCCCATGGAAGTATGAGGAACATCTGAACACCAAAGCTGAATGATAAATGTGGCACCTTCACTACTCCAACTTTACCCAAAAGCATACCATGCATCCTTTCCCTTTAGTTTTGAAAAACACCAGGCAGGACTTCCCTACTCCCATCTGAAAAAATGCTTCCTTTTCTTACAGAGGGGATCAACATGTATTGTAAGTTTTATAGCCTCATCCTCTTATACATGTAGTATATTCAATATTATACTTTCACCAACCTGCCACTTTCTCCACCACCTAAGCGTTTGTCCCACTGCTGACATCCTCACGGCAGAGCCCAGCATCATTCTCACCAGATGATACATCGAAGAATGATGTCGTTATCCCTCCAAACCCACAGGCACTGCTTATATGACACCGTTATCAGGCCCCTCTCCTGTTCTAAACAGTTCCACCAACAGCTCCATCACTGAGAAGCTATAAACAGCGAACTGGAGTGCTTGCAAATAACTCATACATCCAGATTCTGGAGTTACACGTGTCAGGGTACTTATCTAAAATACTTTAAAGTCCGATATTCCAAAACCTCAGTTCTAGTGAACCTGATCTGCTGGAATGGCAGGCCATGCTAACAAGCAGCTTTCATTTGTCTTTGATTTTTTCATACTGAATTCTATTTTTGTTTCACTCTGGATTATAATTAAATCCAAAACAGTGAATTTGGAAATGTCTTTGTTTGATACTAATCACAAAAACATTGTTCTTCTCACTTTCCAGATTAAATTCCCTTGACTGCATCAATTAACAAAATACATCCTTCCCACTTGAATTCTCATTCCTCTTAGGACCTTTCCTTTGCTTTTGCCATGTAAGCACTTGCTACTGAAGAGAGTATGTTCTGAGATGAACACAAGGACAAGGAGGGTGGCAAAACAAGACGGTATTTCAAACACACCTCTAACTCCTAAATTATCAGGACAGCAGAGAAATCATTCAAAAACCTGAACACAACTTGATGCGACTTCCCTGGTATCTCTACCAAAGCAGCCACAATACTGATTTATTAACAAAAGTAGCTTTTAACTCCAAACACGTTTCAAACAGCTAATTCACTAGATCCATTAATTTGCACTAATTTACAAGCATATGAGCACCAAGTGGAGTATCTTGAAATTCCAGTTTGGCAAATTAATTTCCAACTGTTTAAATTCAACTTTCAGCATCAGACAGCATAAGATACCGTGTACTTAACCCGAATGCTTGGGTGCACTATTAAGACTATAGTCAGCTGCTACTATAAATACAGCTGTAACAGTGAAGAGCTCAGGAGTGCTCTGGAAATGCTTTTTTTGAGATGTGTTATGAGAAATCAAATACAAAGCACTAAGAGTTCAAACAACGCTCCCTTTTACAAATGCTGAAAATACCTGAAAAGTCACTTAAAATGGTTCCATTTTCCAAAAGGGAGATAAAGAACTATACTTACAAAGTAAACTGCTCCAAAACTTCCATGTCCAATTTCATGTAAACCCACAAATATTTCTTCAGGATCATCTTTGTAGAACAGGTCAGCTATTTCTGGGTCCTTTGGCACCCCTTTGCGCATGTTGAAGTATTATGAACTAGGTCGTGCTTCCAATTTCCAATGAATTTCTTCCTTCATCGACAAAGTAGTTTGTAGACAGCATTCAGCACCTGGTGGAAAAGTTCATCTTTAATCTGTTTCCCTTACACACACTTCTGTTCTCCTTTCTCTGACAGCAAAATAAGAGGAAATGATTTCAGGAGCAATAGACCTCACTATCGTTTCCTTCAGCTAATTCTTTTTAATTATGAGTCCAATTTAGATACAGAGATTAAAATGCATTCAGAGTAGCAGTTCTTTATCTCACACAGGAAGCAAGTGCTGCAGTTACACTAAAGTCCACTTGAAGACAAGAGTCCTGTTGCTATGCTAAACATCCTGTGATAGGAGTTTGTTATTCTTCACACTGGCCTCCTAATGTGTCAGTTTTTAGCCTGTCACCATTGTTCCTCCTACTTTTCTCTGCTGTTTGCTTTGTTTCTCTACTCCCACTTGCCAGCTGGTGTTAGCAGAAAAATCAGCTTCTATTCCCCAGAAACACTTCACAATCATATGACTTTTTAAATTTACTTATTTTCCAGAGCTCTAGTGCTAGAGATTGTGATGGCTCCCAGACCACAGAATTGCTTTTGAAAGACCCTAGGCTCCATCATGTAAGGCAGATCTTTACCTCCTTTACATCTTTCCTTTAGCCTCAGAATATAATTAGCACAGAGCTGAGCTGCACTGAAATGAAGGTTTTAAATATTCATCCCCAAAATTTCATTTATGGAAGGAAAAAAAGAAACCATCAGAAAACTTCGTATTTCCTATAAAACATCCTGGAAAAAAATGGCACTGGTTCATCAGACACTGGTGTGTGAAGCAATGACAGATGCCTCTACCCATCTGTTTTTGGCTTCTGAAACCCAACAGATCATCTGCAGGTGAGTCCACTGGAGCTGTTTCTAACAGTCTGGAGCAAGTCTCAGAACTACTTCCAGACACGTAGTTCAGCACCTCATTTATTGAGAGCACATCTCTGTGCATAAAAGAACAGGACTTCTCAAATACACACTAAAACATACAGGCTACCTCATGATATAAACCAGTGTAACATTTAAAGAGAGATGAGCTGAAATGTAGAAATGGGATAAAATTAAAACAAAAAGGACATAAAAGACTTTAGAAGGTTTCAGACTGCGAGTGGAACGATGAAAGCAGAACATAATTTTGGTCTGGGGCTGCGGCAGTCTCCTTGGCTCAGGCTGACAAGTAATGGAGCAAGAAGCACAACAACCTACGGTTGGTTGGAGGTGCTCAGAGAGCTCCTTGGCACCATACCTGGTTAATTGTGGCACAAAGCATGCTCAGCACCTCAGATTCCTTTCAGCAGCGTTGTCCCATGCTATCGTCCTCCCAGACTCTAGGTGCTCTCTTATTCTGCAAAGGAAAAACAATACCAGTGTTTAGAAAAGGCGTTTTAATTTTTATATCTTATTCTAAGACACAGAAATACTACATATCTAGAAAAGACAGTGGACAATTGAGGCGCATTTGAAGGCACAGTTAAAAGGAGCACTGGCTGGGAATGCTAATTCTCTTCCAGCACATCCTGTGTTCTATAGCCCTGTAAGATAGGAAACCAGGAAAAGAGGTGAAGTGTCAAGTTCTTTGACTTCTATAAAGACTCTTAAGCTTGCTGGGGCATAGGAGGAGCATGGAAGTTTGCTCGGACTACACTTTTCAGACTGCCTATAAAAAGGACAAAGCTCACAAAGCAGAGTCTATTATTTAGCTCAGTAGGTTATACCTGATGACGTACAGGACTTCAAAGAACATTCTAGGCATTAGTAAGTCAAACATTGTTGGATTCCACCGGGAAGAGAATGAGCAATGAAAAGATGAAAAAGGAGGGCAACCAGTTAGACCCATCAGCTGAAAGCAGGTTTAGATTGCTCCCAGTTTAGATTGCTCCCTGTTAAGGATGCGACTCACTGCAGTCACTCGTTCCTACCGGTGCAGCAACACCCCCAAGGAGCCATAGCTGTTCTCTCCATGGAGCCAAGCACACCGAGAGCTTGGGATCAGCTTGCCTCAAAAAGGGTTCTCATGCAGCCACATCCATGGAAGTGCTTCTGAGTAAAGCGTAGTGCAATAGTTATACTGCCAAAATCTGAATTAATATCCACTTGAGTTAATGACAAGCAAGCTAACCCATCTTCTCCTTTACTAGGAAATTACATGAGCAGAAGTCTTCTTGATAATAGCTAACATTACCAAAAAATGGTATTTCCGTCTACTGTTCTCAATGCAGCGCAACACTACTGAGCTGTTAAAAAGCTATTTCAAAGCACCAGAAAAAGTTCTGCAATGTTTAGATAAAAAAAATAAAAATCTCAAGTATAAACAGATGACAAAAGCTAGATGAATGAAAGGATTATTCATTCTCAGCTGATTGGCCTCACCCAAAGGTGCTATATTTACTACATGCCTGCAGACAGGGGCAAAGAATGTGGTATTTCAGGTCCAGCATTCATCAGCCAAGTGAAAAATCCATTTGGCTTTAGAACAATAAAAACAAACTGACGAAGAAAACCCTTTATCCACGTCTAGTCAAATGAGCTTCTCTGCCATAAACAAAGTCCGTGCAGCTCTAATATTCAAGGATAAATTAGTATTTAAAATCAGAAATGAAATGTCAATACTTAAAGTTAAGCCCTAAGAAATAATTCTCCAATTAGGACGGACATACAGTGAGGCCATACAATAAGTCTCCTCAGCAGCACTATTATTTTCCAGTAGTGATTATCAGAAAAAAACCTAGGGTGGGAAGAGCATCAAGAATAACTTGAGTCCTGTTTATTTGAAGGTGATCACCAACTGCTCCATCCCATCTCACCCCACCACGCCCACTGTGGGCACCATACAGAATGTTATGGGAGTCCAATGCCTTTAGCAGAAAAAACTCAAGTTAAAGGTGTGGTCAGTTTAAGCAAGTTTCAGTTACCAAAACTACATCATCAGCACGTCAAGAAACTATTTCTACTAGAATCCTGATTTCTACTCTGCACCCTTCAAAATAAAAAGCAGAATTTGAGACTCTGCATGTTCTGAAGTCCTCAAATGAAAACAGCATTAATCACACTGAGGATGACTTACAGAAGCAACTAGTGACTCAAGATTTTCAGTTTGTGAAATCAGTATTTTGTTTGGATAAGGCCATTTGGAGATGCCTCAACCTGCCTACCTAGAAATGAAAACTCTCAGTCAACAGTTACTAGTAAAAAAATCCCTGCCTTGAAGGAAAAACTGCTTGTGCCCCATTTCTAAAATACTGTGAGGGGCTCAAAAAAGGATGAATTCTTGAGAGTATATTCAGCATCAGAAACAAGACTGAGAAAAATATTTTTTAAATTCTCTGAGAAAAAAATTGTCTAATGAAAACTACATCATATATTACGAAAACCGGAAAGAAAATTGTTTTTTAAAGGTCTACAACTATTCCAGCTATGATTGGGAAACCAACCTTACGTTGGCCATATCTATATGGCAACATCTCTGTCTCCCAGTAGCGTCACAGGAAAGCAAAATCACTAGTTACTTTAAAATGAAGTTCTTTATAGAAAACGTGCCAGACAACCTGTGACCTGCCCAGCAGAGAAGTGCCCAAAGTGAGAGCAAAATGCTGAAGAACTGCAATGGAAACTACAAATGCAAGATGATTATGTACTTAAACCAATGAAGCCATTGTGCTTTAAGTGGTTTGTACATTGCTCCCTTCCTCTGCCACCCTTCAACCCCAACACCTCAGGAATGCCATCCACCCAAGGTGAACCCCTCTTGATGGGGTGAGTAGCTATTGCTGCAGTTCCGGCCTATTGCCACCTCAGAGCGGTTCAAGGCTTTACTACTCCACACTTATGCTAAAAGGCACAACAACCTGGTGCTTTTCGCAGCTACGCCAGGACCAAACAGGTCTTGTCATGGAGTTTCGTGTCATGGATGGTAGAGAATATGGGGTCAGGCCAGGAAGCAGATAGCAGCATGCTACTGCCTGTGAATGAGGAATTATACATTAGTGACATGTCCTGCAAACTATTCATAGGCTGGACCCTGGATAATGCTGTAACAAGTCATAAGCAACCCTCACATTTAAAAAGTGCACATTACTGCTTTTCCTACATGTTTGCACCACAATCTTCTTGCTACCACTTATGACCTCCACGTGCTATATAAAACAAAAAAGACCTTGACCCCAGTATAAAGGAAGCAACAAAATAGAACCAGAAGTGCCTCTAAGAAGAGGCCCACATGTCCAAATATTCCATGGATCTAAATCTATGTCCATGTAGAAGATGAAGGTTGTACTTGTGCACTCAATTCCATAACTGCTAACAAGAGGTCTTCACAGAGCTGGCATCAGAAGAGTTAAGGTATTTACTTCTTTCTCTGTCAAGTTCACTAACTGGCACCCTGCCCAGCATCCTTTGCTCACAGCACAGTCAGGGCTCCCACACCCTGCAAGCATCTCCATTTCCCACCCATAAAGTGCAAGTGTGTGGTGTGTAAAACACAGCTTGAATTGCAGTCTCACCACACGACAGGCCCCTTTCAAACATGTACAGAAATATATAAAATTAATTTTAGTTCCTCACTACCCCACAGCACTTCCCAAAACAAGGACAAACTTTTCCACTTTGAGCAGAAAAACAAGTGACAGGAAAGAGGGTGGAACAGCAGCAGATTCTACTCCTAGGAGGAGCAACATGACACAGCTCATGCATTCATTTTTAGATTAATATTTTTGGGGGAATAATTTGACACCAGAATTCCTCTTCCAAGAATGACAAACACAGAGTCCCCTTTCTTCACTTCAGTCTCTACAAAATCTCAAAAAATCTGGAAGACAACATTAAAGAAATTCTCAGATCATTTCAGCTGATAGAAACTGTCCAGAAGAATAAACCTTTTGAGCTCAAAGTTGGCACATGCTCAAGTTCCACCACAGTCCTCACATATAATTGTTCTGTTTGTTTGATTTTGGTTTTTTGTTTGTTTTCAAGAAGTAGGAGCTTTTTTCCTTCCCTTTCTACCCATCTAGCTAGGAAGGCCGTACACAAACACTTCCCCCTGTGCTTTCACAGCTAATTCCCTCCTGTGGTGACCACAATCCAGGATGGACAACCCATTACCTTGTTTTTTTTTTT
Organism: Eurystomus gularis; assembly: GCA_013400335.1. NCBI lineage: Eukaryota > Metazoa > Chordata > Aves > Coraciiformes > Coraciidae > Eurystomus > Eurystomus gularis. The sequence continues at coordinate 109,872 of VZZY01012779.1, forward strand.
AAGATAGACTCTGGAACCTCCATATATTTTAAGCTTTTCAGTGTTATTTCTTTGATTGTTAAGAATTACTTTTCCAGCTAACATTACACCACTGAAAGCAACATCCTTGTTTTTTCCTAGTATGTTAGCACGTAGTTTATTTTGAAGCTTAAACCAGTCAGATACACATCCCTGGTACAGAATTTCAAGCTACTTACAAGTTTGCTGGCAAAACCCAACTGTACTACAGCCTTTGCTTAAATTCATCACCAATTCTGAGATACTCCAAAAAGGATTTCACTCTGGTCTAGAAGCATCAAGTCCTCTCATGTCCCTTCTGCAAATTTCTAAGCAGTGAAATGATCCCATTTGTACGTTAACAGAAATAGAAGGTACCGAGGTACCTTCAGTAGCAAAGAAAAATGCTTTTAAGGATTTGAAAATGCTCTGCAGATATCAAGACAGTGTCCCCTGGGGGCACGTGTCGGGGGGACCATGTTCAGGAATCAGGACACAGTCTGCCAGGAAAGCTGGACAACATAGCCAAAAAATAAGCACAAAAAGTGCCTGGTCATGTAAGTAGGAGCTGAGACTCATACGCTAGCTCCTCAAACATTACCTTTTTTGCTCTGCTTTTCAAAGAAAAGAACTTCCCAGGACATTCAAACCAATTACGCCATTTTTATTAACATTCACATAGTATTTGGATGCAATCACAGCTCTCCATTATCTACAACTTCTACAAAGAACTGCGAGAACTGTTCATTGCCAGTTATTCAGCTCAGCTTTGAACACCATCCTGACACACGCACTTTGATTCAGCATCCTCCAGCACTCACATGTGCGCCAGGTCACTTCGTGTTAACAGGATTACTCATGCTAATAAAACCCCCTGAATCAGAACTTTGTTATCTGAGGTGATCTCTGCACACAGTGCCCCTAGGATATGGGATTACACTAATAACTTGCAGGTCTCATTATAGATACACACCTCCAGTGAAGCAACTTCGTTCCTGATTAAGAGTGGCAGTTTTAAAGGAAAATGTTGCTCCATTTGCAGTTCTTTTATCATTGGTATTTATGTGTTAAGAATAAGACATTATAAACTTACTAAAAAAACCTAACATAAACCCAGTGTGCTTAAAGTCAAGAAATAAACAGTTTCAGTTGTAGGAAACATTTCAACAAGTCTGAAGTCAAGCAACACACCAGCCTCCCAGAAGAATCAGTACCAGTTGGGTTCTCAAAGCTCTCCTGGCACAGACACACCAGCTACCACAGGAAGTTTGGGCATGTTATAAAACATGGCAGAATACAAATGCATCAACGAACATCTGTACATTGCCCTTCTCCTTACTCTCCAAAAATACCTTATGGCTGATATTAAGTTTTAGTAATTGCAGAATGATTAGGCACTGAGGAGGAACTAGTGGCACCTATGGCACTGAACCGTCTTGACCTGCAGCCAGATAGTAACTATAATCCTCCCCCCCAAAATTTTCTTGTTTACAAGCATCCTATGGAAAAGCATGATACACCAGATAAAATTACACCTAATTTTCCTAAAAGTAACATTAGTCTGGATTGTGCTGGGAGCCAAATACAAAACAATAGAGGAACCTGGTGATTGCAGCACAAGTGCGGGCAGCAGCGTGCACCTGAAACAGCTGCAACCATTAACACCCCAAGTGGTGGTACCTGAAATGTTCTGACACCATGTTTACGTTCCAGCAAGCGTAGCCATCATTTCTGGACATAAACCCTACCACAGGTTAGCAGAAAATGGAGGTAACCATTATTCTGAAAGCAACATTCTGTTCCCAACCTGCTGTTCAAAGGCCAAGCGCCACCTTTTCTCTGCACCTCATCCAAAGCTCACGACACAAGGAACATCTCCATAAAGACCAGCACTATCAGTCCTACTGCAATTTGCTTCATGAAACTCTGTGCAACTGTAAACCCTGTGAAACTGGATGCTTAATTTTAGTTTTGCTTTTCACATTTTCATCCAAAGGTTGTTTAAAAAAAGCAGGAACAGAATGAGGCAGCATATACCTGAGATACTTCTGATACACTCATTTGGGTCAATGCAAACATGGTCCTTAATCTCACATCTACTTTTGAGCACTGTGCAGCCCTTCTGAAATATTAAACCCAGTTTTAAAAGGGTATCTGTAATTTCTTCCTATCTACCTCTGTGATAGGCTGTAAAGAAATCTGACAACCAAGGTAGGTAGTCTTCCCCAGTAACATGTTCCTATAGACCATTCTGTGACAATGGAGCATTCTTCCAGATGCCAAACACCACCACTTATTTACTAAGGACATTACACAGCTGTAGTATTTTCATTACCTATGAACCAGAAACATTTACAACATTATCTGCTGTGTTCACAATACAGGCAGAAGGAAATGTGGTTTCAGACAGCATTCCAGCTCAAAATTCAGGTGCCTCCTTTTAGACAAATAAAGCCAATACACAATAAAGCCTCAAAACTACTGCCAGGAACAGCCCCACTTTGCCACTGTCCATAAAGGAAAAGTTGAGGCTTTTGTTTGTTTGGGGTTTTTTCTTCTCTTCAAGGAACCTACAAGTATCTGTAACTACAAAGTCAACATCAGGCAGCCTTTCCCTAATACTCACATAGCTCAAAATCCAGCAAATGATTTTAAAAGACATGCACTTGGGACTATCCTGCTGCGCATGTTTTAGTGTTTTGAAGATACTGAAGCTGTCAAAAAAAACCCCAAACAAACCACGTGACGTTTTAATGACAAAATTATGAGGAAACTATGAATGAGTTAAAGCCTCAGGTGATCAGTCCAATTGACAGAGTCATCTGAAGTAGCAAACAAGCTGGTACCTCCCAAATTTTGTCCGCAAATGGCATTTTAAGATATAGTGAAAAAGCAAAACTTCACAGCAAGAGACATTGGGTATTCTTCCCAATAATTCTCCAGTTAAATTTAAAACAATTTAATGAATACATGTATGTTCTTGTTTTAACAGTAATTAATGCTATAATATTTCTTGGATCAAAACCTGTATTCTTGTAATAAAATCTAGAGTTTATTAATAGGATTTTGCAGGTTTACTTGACAAGATTAAAAATGTAGAGTCATGAAATAAACCTTGAGTAGTTAAAAAAAGGAAAGAAAAAGGCTTCTTGCTCTGAACAACAACATTTCATTGTATTTCATCATGGCACACTTGAAGTAATTCAGCAGTACATCTAGAAGGGAGGAAAGACACATGAATAATTTTAAATCAGTGTACATAAGCCCAAAGAGCATCATACAGAGAAATACAAGTTTCATCAGATCTTCTCATCAAAATACCACCAAAACATCACACACAGGCCAGGAAATTGAGGAAATTGCCTCCCTATTTTCATTAGCTATTTTCTGTAGCACTTTTACCAGGCTCTTCATCATGTTGCTTAAAAGACAGTGAACTCCAGACAATTCGAAATTCATGAGTATTCTGCTGTGTGCTACTCAGAGGCAAAAATAAGTCATCATATTTGTTTATGAAAGACTGAAGAGACACCACCACAGTCAGAGTTTCCTACCCACCAATGCAAAGGCTTCCAAGGAGCTGTATCCATTTTGCGGTTTAAAGCTATTTTTCGATATTTTGAAGGAGTTTATATTTTGACCATCACATAATCAAACAAACAAAACAAGACAAAAATCAGATATATCTATTTCCACAGCTTTCCAGACTGTCCAGGATGATGCTGTAGTGAGAGCTGACCTATTCCCACCCACCTGCATTTCAGTTCAAGACTGTAGGATCAATATGGGGGCCACCAGCTCTACGGGGGGCCACCAGCTCTTGTACATCATAAACATGCAATGAGGCTGCAAGCATATCTCCACCTGCATTTCCAGCTCAGTTTTTCAGAAATGTAAGAAGTGACCGTTATAATACATTTTGAACACTAAATTTTTAAATGAATTTTCAAGTTAGTTTTCATATCCTTATGTTAGATGGCATGACATTGATTTGCCCCTTAGAGTAAGTCATAAGCAGCAGAGAACAGTTAGATTTAACTGAGGTTAACATATAATTATGCTATTGAACAGTTATTTTGTGCTACCCAAAGAAAAGGTGTTTTAGTGGAGGGACATGTGTATACTTGTGTGAAAAGCCTGTGATATCATTTGGGGCAAGAAGTGATTTTATTATGTAAGTGCAAGACAACAAATAAGATCCTTTAACCTAAGAGTGTGCTAGTGTAGCTACGTCACTTTTGTCTTAACACTTGCTGACTTTAAAAAAAATAGATTTCTATTTAAAAAAATATCTGTTTATTCTCCTTTTGCAAGAAAATGTAACTCAGATACTGATTTTCTGGAAGCTACAGCACAGTAAAAGTGGCCAAAAGGAGTCATACAGTGGGTCCTTAACAAAAAGTAAGCAAACAGATGCAGACTGCACTCATGGAGGGGGGAAACATAACTAAGACATTCTTTAGCCATGGAGGGTCAATAAACCAAACTTCGGTTTATTTTTTCCCTGTTTGATGAGACAGGGGAAGGGAAGTGTGAAGTATGTTCTTCATGATTCTAAGAAAATCCATGGATCTTCATTACAACCTTACTGTTAATAAAAACCCCAAACATCTTAATTTCTAAAGAAAGTTTCACAGGGCAGTATGTGTTGATCATTCTAATTTGGGCCCCTCACCACAAGGGCATTGAGGGGCTGGAGTGTGTCCAGAGAACAGCAACAAGGCTGGGGAAAGGTCTAGAGCACAAGTCTTGTGAGGAGCAGCCAAGGGACCTAGGGTTGTTCAGCCTGGAGAAAAGGAGGCTTAGGGGAGACCTTCTCGCTCTCTACAACTACCAGGAAGGAGGCTGTAGAGAGGTGGGGATCGGTCTGTTCAACCAAGTAACAAGTGATAGGACAAAAGGAAATGGCCTTAAGTTGTGCCAAGGGAAGTTTGGATATTAAGAAGAATTTCTTTACTGAAAGGGTTGTCAGGATTTGGAACGGGTTGCCCAGGGCAGTGTTGGAGTCCCCATCCCTGGAGGTATTTAAGAGTCATGTAGATGTAGTGCTGAGGGATATGGTTTAGTTGAGGACCTGTCAGTGTTAGGTTAATGACTGGACTCGATCTTAAAGGTCTTTTCCAGTCCAGACAATTCTGTGATTCTCTCCAGTGATAAGGTTTAGAGAAAAAGGCTTCTGAGTCCTGACCTCAGAGGGTTGCTGGTTTAAGCTGCAGCAGCAAAGCCTGAGCATTCCAAGGCAGTTCCCCCAAGATGTCTTGTCCTCGCTGCCTCACGCTTCCCCTCACACACCCTCCCCTCCTCTGCCCCATGAATCTCTCCCTGCCACACTTCTCCTTTTATAGATCTCCTTCCTTCCTGCCTCCTCTGTGCCAGCCAAAGATAACGCTTTAGGAAACAGCCTTTTTGACTACTTGGGTTTATCATGTTAGGTCGGTCCACCCTCAGTGACTCTGACTCCAACACACCCAACTCTTCTCCTGACCTATTTACAAGCACGACTGCAACCATTAACATATAGAACAGGATTTTTTTCTGCACTCCTATCATTAGAAATGGCTACATCTGTTTCATTCAGGTGTTCTAAATCTGCTTCAGGAATAGAATTAAACACAAAAAAGCTTATTTTGAAAAATCCACAGAAATTCAGTGTCATGTGGGAATACTACTATTAAAAGAAGACAAATTTAATGTAGCACATACCAGCTAAGGCAGAATCAGTCATTAATATTACACAACCTACCCACTAGCTTCCTACGGTTATTCTTTTCTTGTATATTGAAAATAATATAAAATATGGAAAATAGCAGCTTTTTACAGCTAGTAATAAAAGACACAAAAGTGGAATATGGATAATACACCATATATCATCATTATCTAATAATTTTGTACAAGAAGAGTATCCATCCCCTATGTAAAGAGCACTGGATGGCTGAAAATTGGGAAAGAAAAGAAATAGTGTGCTGCTTTTATTCGAGACCCAGAACGAACTGAAGGTTTGCTCTATCAGCCGTATGTGCCTATGAGATGGCCCTTCTGTGGAAACCACTTCTTTAGGGTCATTTTAACATCCTTGTGACAACCCCAGCAATAATTTACATGCTGCAGCTATCACTGAATCATGGAAGTACCAAATCGATTTTTATCTGCTGTAATACAGTAAACCATCCATAAACAATGCACCATGAGAGCATCCAGTTTTAAGCAATACACTAATAAATAGTCCAACGGCCTGTTTTCAATCATAGGCATTTAGTTTCCCTGGCAGCCTCAACTGCTTGGTGTGTAAGGCAGAGATACAGCTTGGCAGGACAGGAGGACACATCAGGGAGGACCAGACAGCACAGGGTGATTTACAGAATCCCAGAATGGTGGAGGTTGGAAGGGACCTCTGGAGATCATCTCATCCAAGCCCCTCTGCTCCAAACAAGGTCACCCAGAGCAGGGTGCCCAAGGCTGTGTCCAGGTGCATTTGGAATCTCTCCAGAGAAGGAGACTCCACAACCTCTCTGGGCAGCCTGGGCCAGGATCTGCCACACTCACAGCAAACAAGTTTCTCTTCATGTTCAGGTGGAACCTCCTGGGTTCCAGTTTGTCCCCATTGCCCCCTTGTCTTGTTGCTGGGCACCACTGACAAGAGTCTGGCCCCATCCTCTTTTCTTATTATTTGGAACCCTCTGAGGGTGTTCAGGTACTTTTGTCCCTCAGTTTTCGAGGCCAATACTGCCCATGCTTTACAAAACACAGAAGAAGCTGATAAAACAAGAAATAAAACCTGTTCAAGGTCACCCAAATACAGCAACCACAAATAAATCACGGTTTCCAGATTAGAAAGAGCTGGGGCAGCAATCTCGCTGAATAATAATCTGCTGCATTATTTTTTGTAATTTTTTTGGACTGATTTCCCTATCATACACATTGACATAGGAAGCTGGTTTTCTGGCTGACTGAACATTCATAAAATAAATCACCCAAGATCTCTTAAAGAATAAAAGCAAGTAAATATATGACACTTATAAACAGACACAACCTTTCCAAGGTATCCGTTCCTGCAGTACCTCTATGGGCACGAGCGATTTCCTCACCACTGCGCACCCTCAACATCGTGCAGATGCTGCTAGAGCAACTCCTTCACCCTGCAAGCACGTTCTCAGCCACTCTAACGGGGTCTGCACAGACCAGCACCACGCTAAACTCTCAGGTTTCAGATCTCCAGGGATTTTTTCCTTCATAGCTTTTTCTATTTTAGGAACAAATACACAGACATGAGTTTCTTCCATCTTCTCACAAGTTCACTCAAGGAAAAGCACAAATGCTGCCGTTATCTCATAGCTTGCTTTCGGCAATCATAGAATCCTTTTGGTTGGAAGAGACCTTTAGAACCATCAAGCCCAACTATCAACCCAGCACTGCTTTATAGAGCTGGGCCACAAATACTGCTAATGCGCTTGGAGGAACATTTGTAGTATTAGGGTCACATTCCTATTCGCATCTCTCCTGGCACTTCCAGCGGCTCTTTTCTGAATGTAGTTTAATTCCGAAAAATAAATACATTCAATTTCAAAACATACATGCACAAATTTACTTGTTCAAATAAAAAATGATAGCATTTGAGAAAAGGTTAAAAAGGATTTAATTTGATTTAGCCCCTCCTCCCTCAGTAACTCCACTTAAAAAAGGCATACAGGTAATTCAGGGTTTGGACATACAGGAGGCAGCGAACATTGTTTCATCACCTGGAAAGGTTCAGGAAAGGCTTCACTTTTGTCTTATATTCTTTAAAAAGCAGCCATCAGGATGTCAGCTCAGAGAAAAAACAACGAACACAGCTAAGGATCTGATATTTAGTAGTTCAAGAGAAAAATTTTAATATTCAGTAAATTCACTGTACACAGCATGCTTCACCTGGAATATCTTGCTACCCCTCCAAAATCAAGCACTGTACACAGATTATTTGAACGGGCAGGAATAAAACATAATTCTGACTGGATGGAGAAACAGCATAGATAGTGCCATAAGTGCAGGAGGCTGCCCTCGTTTCCATCAACTCTCTCAGGACTTGAAGGTGCTACAGAAGCTGTTTCCCCTGCCATTTTATTATGCGGTGAGTGTGCTAATATGGACATTAACCCAGACTGGAGGCACCTTGCATCACTCATGCATGTTTCTGACCACGACTTTCTCCCATAAACACTTTCCTGAAACTCAGACCTCCTGCAAAGCCCATCAGGCATCACTGCATCAGACTGCTCTAGTGTTCTGGAGTCATCTTTCAGCATGGTTCCAGGAGTTTGCTTGTATTTACACTCCCCAAACTGAACTTTGGGATTCTGGAGTACAGCTCTGTAGCAGCTTAAGCAGTTTTGACCAATTCAGCTATAACTTAACTTATAATCTAACTGCATTATCCATCCATGCTTGTCTATGCTGCTTTGGGTAACTCCATCTTAATTTAGCAAGGCACAAAAACCAGGCAGGACTTCAGAGACAAAAAATCTCTAACTGCATTGCCTGAGTTGCTCTCAGCAGCTGCCTCCCTCTCCTCGTGCCAGCACAGCCCCTTGTGCAACCCCACACTCATTCCATCAAGAAGCTGATCCAGACAAATAACCCAGCAAAAATGGGTCATTTTCTGCTCAGATTTGTTCTCCAGCCCCATTCCACAGCCATCCATGCAAACTGGAATAAACACCAGGGGCAGGAACCGCTCGTGCCTGCGCTGCAAAAACCCTCCAACAAGGCTACGAGAACATCTCCACTGGAGTTTCAGTCACTGCGACTTCCAAGAAAGGTGGTAATTTTGGGCCACCCATTTATCAAAATATAATGAATTTAATATCTCATCCTGCAGCCTACAGACATTTACTTTGTCCCCACAAGGAGGCTTCTGGGTGGCTATTGAAGACCCTGGCAGCTCACCAGAGGAGTGCCGCAGCCACCCCTTCAGGGGACAACTGTATTTTCCTGTAATTAATATACTGTTACCACTTTCTGCTAATCCATTGTACTTGATAAATCAGCTAAGAAAATAACTGTGTTGCTCATATGTTAGCGTGTAAGCATCAGGATGCCTCAGAGCCAACAGTGAAGTCAGAAAAACCATATTTTCAGGAAGAACTTGCAGAGCAGGGGGTTGAGACAGAAAGAAAACTCACTGTGGCTGATGCCAGTTTTCAGTATTAACCTGATTTTTTTCCTTACCAGACAGGAGAGTTTAAGAGATCATAGAATCATTAAGGTTGGAAAAGACCTCTAGGACCAACAAGTCCAACCTTCATCCCAACATCTCCCTGACCACTAGACCACATCGTGAAGCACCATATCTACTTTTTTTTTTAAACACCCCCAGGGTTCACACATGTTATGGAAAAGAAAAATACCCAAACAATATATTGCCAAGCACATCAGTTATAAGTTCCAGAGTAAAACTGGAGAAAAAACCCAACCTGCTGAACTGAAACAAGTGTTTTGCTTTAGCGGACAAAAAGTCCTGAGTTTGGACTGAAACTGCACCTCGCCACACTGTGCCAGCATTCCCATTATAGAAGAGTGTGCAGCACTCTAAGACTCTTTCAATAACTGAATAATGGAGAGCTGCAGGTCTGTGATTTAAGCCTTAAGTCTTATTTCCTTGGGATTTATCAGGTCAGAACAGGCCCTTAACACTGCTTTAATGCAGATTTTTAGCAGCTTTAACAATTAAAAAAAAGAGTTTGCTTCACTAGACACTGGAAACAGATGTTTAAGATGAACTCAGCTGACAAAGAGCCAGCACTTGGCAAGTCAGCTCCAAGCCTTTTTCAGACAATGTTGGTCCAACCAAGGGAGGTCAGCAGAGGCAGGCAGTGAAGAAGAGAAATAGCCACCAGGGCTAGGACATGCAAACTGGCAAGTGCCCGCCCCTCAGCATACTTTTTTTTAATTAGCATTGCAGTCAAAGAGTCAATTTGCAGTTTTAACTGACCTTAATTCTCATTTTAAACAATCTATGCTCAAATGTCATTTTTCCACTTGAAATTCCAACCACAAGTTTCAGTACTACAGCCCTATGTACAGGCATATCCCTCAGATGAGTCTCAAAGATTTAATATTTCAGAATGTTAAACCCAGAGAGGAAAAAAATTATCAGTAAACAAAACCTACTTGGCGTCCTCAAGAAAACAAGATACAAATAAGGGTAAAAGAAGGGATATGACTAATCTTCTCACAGGCAAAGAAAGTAGAGTTGGTCTCCCAGGACCTAGTGGGTCCTTTTAGGAGAACGGGAAGGTAGATCTCCATGGCAACAGAGTATTTTATGAGACACTTTAGCAGTGCAATATGCTGTGCTATGAACATAATGGATACGGCGAGCAGCAGTCCTCTTCCAGCCAAACAGAAAAGCTTTTAGCAAAGCCATGGAGTGCACTTCTGTTTGCTGTAATTCCCAGGAACAACCTGATGTTGCAGAAGACATCAGGGATATCAGTAGCAGAGATTATTATCAAAGCTTTAATTAAATTCTCTGGTCGCTGGGCTACCTGATGGAAACAGCTGAAGACTTACAGTCAATGAAAGAAAATTATGAGGGGAGGGTCAAGCTTACTGACTGCTGGCCCAGCTTCTGGACAAAGTACCTGAATCATACCAGATTATTGCATATCTGCACAAAAATAAGCAGTGACAGGATTTAGGAGGGTGGCTGAAGAGGCAAAGGGGCACTTGATAAAGGTGTCTTCTGTGGGTGACAGTAGCTGACATGTATGCTGGATTTGAGGGCAGGAGTGAACAGTCAAGAGAAATTCAGATCACAGACCTCACTAAAATAAGAAAATAACAAAAAGGATAGTAAAGAGAAAGAAAGAAGACCATACCCTGTAGTTCTGTATGAGCAGTAGCCAAGGAACATTGCAGCTGATGCTGCAATGTGTGTGTTCAATGGCTATGAAGCAACAAAATCCAGGTTTATTGGTAAACCCTGCATAGGAAGGGGAGACCATTTAGAGACTGCTGAAAGATACGATTTGAGTTTTATTTTTGCTCTAATGATAATTTACTATTTTGGTTAGTCACCAAGACAGCTATTTAGTTGTTTGCTATTTTTTGAGAAAGCATCTAGTGTAATGACACAGATTTGTATACATCACATTTAACAACACCAAATAGGTTTCAGTCACTTATGTTGTAGATAATCTTCATTTAGAGCAGAAGTGATAAAATCATTATGTTAAAAAACAAACACATCCAGATCCACCTTGAGTGGCTGAGACCTGAGGGAAACCAGAGCAGAACAGTGGCTGATGAAACACATTTGTTAGAAAAGTAGGGTAGCATACAGTAGTAGTAATATTTTCAGCTACTCGCACACACTGATGAATTTTAAATTAATTGTAACCACACAGGAAAAAGACCTGGGGGCTGCTGTCGACAGCTCTCTGAAAACATCTGCTCAGCGTGCAGAGGCAGTCAAAAAGGCAAAGGGAGCGCTGGGATGTATAAATACAATGGCAGAAAGCCACACCAGAAGTACGAATGTCACAACAGAAATTAAGGATCAAAGATACCGTATTACCTAAATGCAATATCCCACATCAGATACATGAAAAATGGCAGTAGAAATAAATAAGAAAGAAATATAGGGGAAGACATCAACACGAGGTAAACTGAAAATGAAGCCAGCTTATGCAGGGGATAAATAGAAGGGGTAATGATGCATTGAAGAAAACGGGAAGAAGCTCATAACAATGTTGTCCTTTCTTCTCACCTCTGAGAAGAGGTCAAGCAAAGAACATAGTCAAAAGGGAGCAACTCCCAACTGAAAAATGCAACAGCTAATTCAGGGAGATGGACATAAAACATTGTGTTTCTATACTGAATATCGAAATAAAACCGTCTCAGTTAACATATTCCCTGGTTTGTAATCCTGAACACACTGCTCAGAACTACAAGCTCAGGGAACTGCAGTGGAGAACAGCAAACATTTCCACCTCAGAAGACAACCGTGGGCTACCTGAGACCAGTATCAAAGCAAGAACCCAGAACCACTTCCTCTGGAGAAAGGTTATTTACTTTTGCCCACTCAATCGGCTTTTGTTCCCATCTCTGAGAAGATCAAGTTCAGCAGCCTCCACAAGAAGGTACAAGTTCATCACACCCTCCTCCCAGCCCCCTGCTCCTCTCACCTGCACACTATACCCATTTGCCAACAGATTTCTTTCAGGAGTCCCTTTTTCTTGATTCAGAGTTTGACAATAGATCCCAATCAGATCCCACTGCAATCCAGCAGTTACTCCTTATAGTATCTCCTCAGTTCAGTCTTGTCTTTCCTTGAAAAAAAAAATATCACCTGCTTGTAGCATCTAACTCTGAACTTGTTGTTAGCCTAACTAGTAATGAAAACTGGTTTAAGCCACACTTATCACTCCTGATAAGAAATGATCCTTGCCAAAAATTAATAGTTCTGTTTGGTAAGTTACTTCAGTGTAGTTCAACAATGATGAGAGTGAATAATAGCTGAAAATAAAAGATTTTTTATGTATTTCCTATTTCTGTGGCAAATTCCTGGGCAACAGCTTTTACATACACAAGGAAAAGTCACTTATTTTTCTTCTGTTGATTTGTTTTCATCTAACAGACAAATTCCAGTTACACTTTCTACAGCTGCTTGGAGCTGTCAAGCTTATTCCGAGGATGTACTGGGAACAGGAGTTATTATCTGAAGTTTGGTTACTATGGATAATACACTGATCAAATTATCAAACAAAAGCATAACACACGAGCCAGCATTCCATGAATCCTGTCACCTACAAGGCTTACAGCTCAGAACTAGTCCTTATTTACTGGTCCCTGCTGGCAAAGAGTTGTGTTTCTGCCACGGCCAAAGCCAGAACAATAGAAATATTGCCATTTAGGAACTGGTGGAGCACTGGGATGCTAAGTTGATCTCAACTTTTTTCTAGCTAATGCTTGGTTTGGAGCTGAGCGGAGCTGCAGCAGCTACACCCAGCTGGGACAGGTCCACACCACAGCACCCTGGTTCTCCTCAGTCTCCTTTAGCTACTCTTAGCTTTGCTCAGCTAATAATAGACACATTGCAAGGTTTCCATGTATATGAATCAAACATATCCAGTTCCACCCTTCTTCTGGACTAAAACACAGCTGCTTAAGTAGCTATGGCCTCGTGATGTTCAGGCATCACTTGACCTCTTAAAACTTTATTTGGACAGGTAGTGATATAAAATATCTATAAATATCTATATCTATGAATTATCTGTATCTATGAATTAACACTTATACAATTGCTTATTTACATCCTCTGCTGAAGCAAGACTATCTTTCCAGGGGGAGAAAAGTAAAAGATCAAAACCACGAGGTATGTCTGGGCATCCTTAGTATTAACTCTACACTACAGAGCTTGATTTTTGACAGAAACTCCCTATTTTCCATTTAAAAAATCCTCCACTACATTTTTCTGCAAGCCCTGCCTTAGCAGCAGCACTAAACAAAGAAGTCTTTGACAACTGTAGTAGAATTTGAATGTCATGAAATAATCTTAAATCTCATGCAATTAAGCCATTAAACTCTTCTAACAGAAACCAAAATGGTCTTTTTGCTGAATAAAACATCTAAAGTTCACTCACTGATAGGATCTTGATGCCCTACTTGTTACCTTTATAGCCAAGCAAAAAAAATAAAAGCCTGAATGAAGATTAAATAATACATGAGGTTTTTATCTAAAGACAACCAAGCCTAACTGCTACAGTAAAGCTTTCATCACTAGGAACACCTTTGCCAAGAGTATTTTCCCCTGCAGGCAATGGGGTTGGACTTAAATCAGAAAAAGTCTGTTATTTATGTCAATCTATTCCAGTTCTGCTTTCTATTAAGACAGATTGAAGTCCCCTGCCCATCGCGAGCGCTTGGTAAAACACCCGTTTTCCCACCTTTCTTTCTCCTCTCAGCTCCCCATGCCAGACCTTCACCTGCTTGGCTATGGATACTTGGCTTAAATTCCTCCAATAAATGCATCTATGTGAGATACAGGGATCTAAGACAACCACAAAAACACACCCTTCACAATATTAAGGCAAATTCTTCATAAGTAATCCAAGCTTCCCCCCCCCCCCCCCCCCCAAGTAAATTCATACAAACATCTACGTAATGATTCCTACCTTATTATTACAGTTTTTCCATTTCATATTTAACATTAATAATTTAGACTTTGGATAAGTGTGTGGAGGAGGAAGAGCAGGGAAACAAGGTTTGGAGTTTGATACATTTATTAAGCAAGTTTTCAATACATGAAAACAATCTTCTACTGATAAAAATATCCCACAACCTTAGTACAGCAGCAGCAGCACTGCCCATGCCCACAGGATAAAGGTTTTCTGCTGCTTGGTGATGCTCTGCATCACAGTGAAGGCATCTGTACAGGAAAATGTCAGCATTTGTGAGAAAAATACTTATTTTAGGATCTGTAACAGGCTCATGCACAAGAAGATGCTCAGAGAAAAGGTCCCCACACTTGACCCCAGAGACAACAGAAGTATTGTTTTGTTTTGCAGGTGAGAGAAGTTTAAATGTTTTGCCTGTAAAGATTCCCACACCCATTTCATCAGGCTTCACCATACTCACACCACAGAAAGGAAACTTCTGTGAGGGGTACGTACTTTTAACAAGGCCATTTTTTTTTTTTAATACTAGAATTGCCTTTAGATATTTAAAAGAAAGTCCATCTGAGAGATTCTGCACATATGCCTGTCAATTCAACACACAAAATAACATCAATTCTCCCCAAATCATTTTAAAAATATTTTTTTAAAGTGACAGAATAGACACAAAACTTATTCAACTCAAATGCTGGTACTTCTTTGCCTTCCCATTCCCTGGAGCAAACCTCCCGCTGCCTCCCCACGCTCCCTTAGAAAAGCTTCCCTCTTCATGACATGTTCTGTTCAAGAGGCTTAAACATTAATTAAGCCAAACAGTCTTCAGAGATGTTAGCACAGCTATAAAAAGGTTTCTGAATTGAGTGGCTACTGAAGAAGCTGGCATCTGATCAAATTTTCAAGAGTTATGCTCCCTGCTTTATGAATAAATCAAGGAATTATCAGTTTTTGAAAGTCTCCAGCACTATTCCAGCTCTTGGTGCCTCATGTACATATTAACAGCCCTGGTTTATGGATTCAGCATCTAAGACATAATGAACCCAAGGGGATACTAGTAGCAAAACCATGAAAGAATCTAATCCTGTACCTTAGCCAGAAGATTATATAGTCCTTCAATTTTTATTACTATGTATATTTGGCAAGAAATTGAAAGCTGATTGAGATAGTAAAAGGTAATTCTATATTTTCTACAACACTGCAGTGTCTAAGTATTTTTAATCAGAAACAGCTTCTCAGTCGCAGGTTAGCCTGGAAGACCCATCATTTTGTTGTGGTTCATTTTAAGCACAGCTTTCTGAGACGCTCTATGAATGAAGCTCCTTTTTCTGCAGACTGCAGGATATTACCACTCATTAAAAGAATGAAAAATTCTAGCAGTAACTAATAAATTCACAATAGTTCAATATTTTCTGTATGGTCACGTCAGCCCAAAATCCTAAAGGAGCTCAGGGGGCTTTAGAAAGTCAACTGTAGCAGGGTCACTCCTGGACAGGAGCATCCAGTCCCTCCTCCCGTTAGAGGAGGATACTCTGGGCAGGAAAACTGGAGAAAAACTCCTCTCTGGGTCTTTCTACCTAATCTATACAGAGCATAAATGTGTACCTAAATCTAATATGACAAGAATGATGATCTTATACAGATTACCAGAGCTACCATGAATTTTACGCGTTTTACAATTTTAAGGCAGTTACTTCCATGGAGGGAAACCTTGAGGGGGAGCTGCACTGAACTCTTCTATCCACCCTTTTGTATCAAATAACCATATGGTCTTGTGATTTTTCTCTTCACTATACTGAAAAAAAAATGATCACTTTCCAAAATGTAACTACAGGAAAACAACACACCAAGTATTTGTATACAGACAAGGTACATCTGAGCTGCTCATTTCTAACATAGACAAATGTCAGTATCCTGTAACTTGAACAAAACAATCTCACTGAAATAAATAACCATAGAAATTATCTTGCAAACTTGAACACAGAAGCTTCAAATTTGAAATTATGCTGCATGCAGACACTGTTGAAAAAACAACCACATCTTTCCTTGGTCAAAACCAAACTTGTGGAGAGAGCACCACAGAGTACAAAGAGCTTACGGAGCAAACCTATACTGTGTTTAAACTGTCTATTAAAGCTAGACAAACAGGACAGAGGAACTGCTGGCTCCTCATCCTGCTCTAAGGAAGTACAGCAGCAAGGTTCAGCTCCAGGCTTCCCTTTTTCTACAGCACAGCAGGGACGAGCATCCCTCCCTCCTCCACTTACCACCAGGAGCCACCGATTGTGCCCAGCTTTGCAAAATTGGCTTCTTGTTAAAAACGCAACACTGCTGTTTCCCACCGAGAGCTGTCGCTTGCTCACTCTGCCGTAAGTGCGGGAAATGCCCATTTCTGCAATCCAGAGGAGGCATCAATTGGTGTGATTGGTAGTAAGAGAAGCACTTAAAGGACTTGCCCTTTCCCATGAAAACCTCCAGCAACGATGTAATTCCATCCCTCCTCAGCTATTTTACTGTGTGCCCAAGAAGATAAGGTATATGTTGCTCATCTAGTGCTTCTGAAGAAAAGAGCTGCCCTCCCACCAACACTACACCCAACACCAGTGACTGAGAAAGCGCAGCCAGTATGCTGCTGTTCATCTCCATATTGGCTACCAACACCTGGACAGGCAACCTTCCAAACCTGCAAGCTCCATATTAAAAAAGATTCATAAGACACAGCAAGAAGCAAATACCACACGTTATGGACAGCCAAGGGAGCAAATTCAGGGAATATTTCCCAAGCATGAGATGACCACAGCTTGTACTATACAATGGAGCTGGGTAGGGCATCACCACAGAGCCCTGCTCCTTAAGAGCCCAGCTGCTGCCCAAAGCTTTACCTTTCACCCTCGGCAAGCCAGCCCTCGCTTAACCAGGGAATAGAGCAAGCCTGATGGTCCTCTTGGACTTAAAAGTGAGTCTTGGCCATGACAGCACTCCACTGACACTCTGGGGCTTCTCTGGAGTATCCTGCATGCATCCAGGAAAGATCTGTGTGGGAATCCAGACCACCACATTGAAAGAAACAGGCACATCTGCTTCTGAAGCGGGAGTTTGGGTTTATTTGGGCAATGCTGAAGAACTGATTCTTGGACTCTGCAAGCCAGAGCTGTGTATCTTGCATGTTCAGCTTGCAGGAGAGCCCCTCCCTTAGATATCTTTTCAAACAGACTCTGTCCTCTCCTCCACCCTCGTCTCTCACTTTGCCTCTTCAGACAGCAGAATGTGGGGAGCTGTGTTCCAGATCAGGCATCCCCAGCATCTCCAGCCCAAGCAGCTCTTCAGTTGCAAGACTGCAGAGAAATGCCAGTTACAAGTGGACATCCCAGCCGGGCACAGTTCCACGACAGCTTTAACCCCACCCTCCTTATGCTTCTGCACACCCTAAAGTGGCCACACCGATCATGAAGCTTCACCATAACTTCAGCCCTTCAGAGGCACTGGTTGGGAGTGTGCTGACAGCTGCAGACTCATTCCTCCCGTATCTGAGATTTGCAGCTACGCTGAAACTCCACAGCAGCACAGACCATTGCCTGCTTCTGATCTGCTTCTGATAAGGGACTTGTGCTTGAATTGCTTGTGAGCAGCATATGGCTCAGGAGTCACTTTAACTCCTGGCGTTAAAGAGTGTAAAAAGAAAAAACCCAAAGATGGTGAAGGTCTCCCAGACCTATTAAGTACTCAAACTAGAGCCATTCCCTGGTGACAGCAGGGTGAGAATAAATTTCAAAGTTGCAACACATTTTCACAGTAGTGCTGAAGAACAGAGATGGAAGAAATCCCTCTTTATAAACATCTCGCTTGTGTCCTCATTACATAGGGAGAAACAGTAGCAGTGTGGAATCATTAA
The DNA here is from genome assembly GCA_013400335.1 of Eurystomus gularis. Classification (NCBI taxonomy): domain Eukaryota; kingdom Metazoa; phylum Chordata; class Aves; order Coraciiformes; family Coraciidae; genus Eurystomus; species Eurystomus gularis. The sequence continues at coordinate 127,905 of VZZY01012779.1, forward strand.
GGTCACCCAATATACTTTGGAGTCCTCAACACATTTATTGAGACTCCAGAAACTACCATCAACAGCTTGAGAGCCTGTAGCATCTGCTACTTCTAAGATGAGTCACAGCAGGAAACTCCCCTCTGTTTTCTAGGAGCCAGTTAAGCAGTCAATGGTTGAAAGCAGTGATCTGGCTATGGAGGTACCCACACAAATGAGAAGAGAGAACTTCTATCAATAAATGCACATTCTATTTAACATACTGACTGCAGATTTCAAATAAGAGATTACAATTCGGAAGACTATTTGGGGAAAACATTCCCCAGTTTAATTTGAATGTGACAAATTTTGTCAAGATACATTGAAGGGCAGAAAAGACTGGAAGAAAAGGAAACTAATTTAAATGAACTGAATCCATTTGAGGAGATTTTGAAGGAGAAAAATAAACAGACAACAGAACTTCAACACCCTACAGCACTTGCCTGCATTTTCAAGTGCTGCATCATTAACTATCATCTCTTACCTCATCAGTTCCTCCAAATTTTAAAGTAATTTCAGCTCCCTGCCCCCAGCTTCTGTTTTATCTGAAACTACCAAGGATCAGACTCATCCTCACCTTCCAATTTCTCTCCACTCCAAAACACTACACTAGAAATGTCTCAGTTCCACCAGGCACACTCCTTCCCCTGGCCCCAGGTGGCCCCTATCCCAGGGACACTTTGCATGGGCTCTGCTGACAGCTGGATCCTTCGCACTAAAGAGCCCGCTCATTCTGCTCCTCCTCTCAGATGCTTGACAACCCCATGAAAACCTCACATAGGAGACACCTGCATCAGCAGCAGCCTCAACATTGGCCTCAGGAGGAAATCATGACCTATCCTGAACTTAAAAGCATCCTGGTTAGCTTTGCCTCTCACTTTCGAAGCAGTCTGCCACATCTCCTATAAGAGGGGAACTGTGATGTGGAAAAGTGAAAATTTCCCTGAGTTCTAGGTTTGATGTTGGTCCATTGGGAAAATACGGATTTAAAAAGTCAGATCAAATTAGCAGACAACTTTCTAATGAAGTATGGCGACTTCAATGAGAATACAGAATTAGTTTTTACTTTAGCAGGTATCGAGGAGACAAGTCTTTGTTAGGCACAAATTCAAGACCAAAGCCAAACTTTTGTAAAGTTATTTTATATTGTTTTTACCAATTTCAACATTTTTACTGCATGGTCAGTAGAGCTGCAAGGAAACTGGGAAGATAAAGGATTTCTATGAAGATCGATACAGCCTTAGAGCATTGGTTGTATACTTCAAGCCATGATATTTTTGGTTTTGCCTTCTAATCTGATAATGAGCTCAAACATTTCTGTGCAAGTAGCAAACCAGGAACACTTCCAGATAAGCGCTTCGGCTCCTAGAATTACTTCAGAGTAGCAGTCTCACCTTCAGAGAGTACAGGATGGCCTTCTTGAATTACCAGAACTGTTGATAAAAATCCAGTAGGACAAAAGAGAAATTCCACCTCACTTTTGAATACCTCACAGTTACATCCTCATCTAGCAAGAGAGTGAACTTAAATCCACCACCAGCCAGCAACACCTTGTCCCATTAGGGTGAACTCGTTGGAAGGGCAGTTTCTTACACAAGACTGCTAACAGACAATAAGATTCACTGGTTTTCATCACGAAAGTGACTGCAGAGAGAGTTACAAGCCCTAGTATATATTTGCTATCCCAATAACAATCAATAAGAGGGAGTTTGGTCTTACTGAGACTTAGTTCCCAGTCAGAGGCTGCCTGTACAACCATAGACCAGTCATTAGCTCCCTGAAGTCAAGACACTTTCTGTACAATGAGACATCACCCCATTTATCTGTGCTATTCATACGGACAATTCCTCCAAGAGTGAACTTAAATATATATATTCCTACACAGCTCAGCTAAATGTGGCACTACATTTGAATCGTTTTTAATACCACTGTAATAAAGCAGCAGTCAATGAGAACAGAAATAACTGCTAATACTTAGTATTTGGCTGTTGACAAGAGCTTAATTACTACAGCAGCATTGTAATGAGAAGTATTAAGAGCAAGTTCAGAAGCGACTGGAAACTTTCATTCCATTGTAAAAGTTGCTTATTCTGAAATCAGTGGCATAAGCAAGTCTGTATCAGGGGACAAAGCTGACTCTAACATGTTTTCCCAGCACTCAGAACCCCCTTGCCAGCATCAGATGTAGCCTAAGATGATTTTATTATTTTTTCCGGCCATTGAATTTTCTCTAAAAGATTCCCAATCAGAGGATATTCAGATATCACCTGATGTAAAGTAGCTGGAATTGTCTTTGCAAATGCTTACAATAAATTAAGGGTTCGTTCCAAGGTCCCAGATCACTACCAGTAGCAACAAAGGAAGGCAGAGACCTGCACTGCCACCTTCTATAGCTGGTTTTAGTTCCAAAGGAGAATATCAATTTTATCAGTATTTCTTCTCTTTTCAGACATCACGCGACCCTTAATTGCAGAGCAGCATTCATTCAATCCCACAACAGAATCAAAAGATTCAATCAGATTAATATATCCATCGTCTTGTTTCTAGCTGCAATCAGTGCTATATAGATGAGATGACAATACAAAAATCCAAGTATTATAACCAAAACTTCTACATACGTAAATTCATTCAAATGCCAGGTCCCTCCTGCTTTCCAAAAAATGCAAATCCAAATTCCCTGAAGCAACAGAAAAGATACAACAGCATTAGATGAGGAGGCCTAAGCATACAATGGCAGAAGCCTGCCCTTACGTATTTCTGTTATGGTACAGGAAGCACTACAGAAACATGAAACAAAAACAAAGAAGATTTCTCAAACAGATCTCAGGGAGTCTGAAGAAAACCTCACATGCTCCAGGAAGCCTGCTCAGCAAAGTGGCCATCACACATTTGTCACATTTTGCCTTTCTAGTAAGGTGTCACCTGGATGTGTTAGAGTATATTAGTACAAGGAGTGTACATAATGCAAGCACAATTATGTATAGAAGCTGTGCTTGCACCACTCTGCCTTATTTCCCTCTCTATAGAGAATAAAACTGTGGCTTCTAAGTAGCTTAACTGTCTGATGGATGCAAGTACAGCAACGCTGCTCCCCTCACTCACAAGATCTACCCAAACTGATTTTCCAAAAGAGTGAAGGTTTGATTCTGCAGGATCTCCACACAGTGAGGACCGCTGGGCACACACCAACAGTCAGCACCAGGAGTTCCACCTGAAGAGCATCTGCCAAATCCATGCAGTGATCTAGTTACCCCAATTTACTTTTCAGCTGACAGTGCTCACAAAGCAGAGCATCCCCAAGGTGCCCTAACAGGATGCCAAACAAGCTCAGCACTAAACTGTTCCCACTACAACACTGAGCATCTGTAATTCTAGGCTAAGTTACACCAAAAGGCATCAGGAGTCTTACACTGCAGCTCTACATCCACCTAGTCTGGATGAAGGGAGGATCCAAAGATTTTACCTGTGCTGGTATTGGATCAATAAGTCGATTTAAACCGGCTTTTTCCACAGAGCACAATTCAGCTACTCAACTACACACATGTAAAACATGTACAGCTTCAAAACACTTCTTAGAAAGCCCCCTGAAGTACATCCGCATAAATTCCTCAATTTGAAGACCACCAACTCTCAGCATTGCATCACTTATACCTCTGGTCAAGAGCTGCATACAAGCTTTGGCATTTTAAGAGTGTTTTAAAAAAAAATTCATGTACGTTATTGCTGGATGAGAGTTCCTCAGGAAGACAGAGCCATTTCCATGGCATATCAGGACTAACACAGCAGGCATCACCCCTTTGCTTGCCATGGGTATATTTATTAACCAACCACTACACTGTAAATACGACCAGTGACATTTACCTCTGCAGAGTGTAAAATCATTTCCATACCTGCAACTGAAATATCAGTATCAAGCTTAAAAATTAATCCACAAGCTGAGCGGAGGAAGCCCCACCACTACGCAAGAGCAGAACTGTTCGAGTGTTTTGTCACCAGAGATGGGCCAATACCCCAGGAGCACTAAGGGAAGTACAAGCAGCAGGGCCATTTCATGGCTGAATAAGACATTTAACCATTTCTTTCATTTCTATCATCATGTTAATTTTACAGCCCTTTCTATCACACATTCAACACAAAGACCAAGGCAAAAAGGATCAAAGTGTGGACCCTGAAGCACAGCACTCCAAGTGAATCCTAATCCTCCCATCCCATCACCCACCTTCAGAAGGGACTGTATTACTGAAAGTGAGACAAATTAACAGTCAAAACAAACACAAAATGCTCTGTAAATCTCAAAGGGCAACACAAGACAAATGCTAAACAAACCTGGTAGACTTTAAAGGCTACACTGACACCAGTGTCCTTCAAAAGGCTCTATCTTCCAAAACAGGGACAGAGAGAGCACAAGCACTTTAAGGGTGAGGAACAAGATGACCAGCACAAAAAAAAGTGCATTGAATTAATCTGAAGGATATTTTGGACCGCCAATCAAAATATATATCATCACTGAAATTAATTACAGGTCAGCAAAGTGTTCTAATGCTCAGAAGCTATTAAAACATTTCACAGCAAAATCTGGGTTGTTTTCTGGCATGCAGTTGTCCTTGGGAGTTTCAGGGGACTGGGCTCTGGTTTTAAGTCAGTCCCAACCCAGAGAGCAGAGCTTCTTAACTACCTGTTCTAAGTTATACACTTCAGCAAGATTTGGCAGCTTTATATATGGGTTCAAGATTTCCATTATAACCACTGGTGGTCTCTTGATTCAATTCAGTAAATGCATCACTTGGCACGTGATTTAGGAGGGAGGATAAAATTTTAAAGCTGCTTCTGAAAACTGTGTAATATGCCCAGATTACTCTATATAAAGATTCTGGAAGAGCTACAAGGAATTCAGCTCCTGTTACATCTACTTCTGCCACTACTGGCCTAGAAATGCCTCTCAGCCCTCTGCTCCCTTCCAGAGCTCATTTATGCAACCAGCAATTGAAGGCATTCACCATCAGGTCTTTCTTACTTCATATCAGATGCTGTAGGTTTCAATGCAGCTTCTTCAGCAGAAAGAGCCACCACAAACATAGATCTGCAAAGGCAGGCAGAGCCTAACATGAGCTCAGTGAAAGAAATGGTCTTTGGGGAAAAAAAGACAGCAGAGCAGCAGATCTTCCAAGATCAACATGAAAACAGATGGTCTCATAATAGAGGGAAAAAATGGTATCTAAGATATCCTTTGTGCTGACAGAGAACCCTGCTATAGATCGGAACTCTTCAGACTTTCATGGCCAAACTGAGTCAGCATGAGACAGTTAAAAATTACTTTCAAACTACATTAAGAGTAAATGAGGTCAGAAACTACATGCCCTGGTGCCTCAATAGGGCAGCATTTCACTGTCATGGCAGTGCCACGTTGTTCATTAAAGGTTACCATGAGTAGTATCTACCTCTGCTCTTTCACTCCCAAAATTATAGCGGGGTATCTTCTCCTGCACATGGAAAGCTTCTAATCTCTTCTGATCATCACCAGTTTGAGAGCTGTGCTGCCAGGTCAGCACGTAGGGACAGCTCCAAATGCTGTTTACCAGCCTTTAACAGCATCTAATACAGGGGGGGGAAGAGGCAGGGAGCCAGGAAAACACTGCTGTATGCATTCAGAAAACTTGTTATTTTTAACAGTGCATTTTAAGATCAGCAACCCTGAAGCAAAATGGTTAGAACACTTTCTTCCAGTGTCCTGACAGCACACCAAGAGCTTTCAGAGAAAGGGATATTTCAGGCCAATGCAGCGAAACAGACTGATCCCAGGAAGGAAAGCTCACCCACTGTGGCAAAAATCAACACGGGAAGGATGAGTTTATTCATCCATTATACTGAAGAGCTTAAAATGGAAACATTCTATAGGTCTCTCTTCAGCCCAGGATGAACAACTGAACAAAAATGAATCACTACTACAGCAAGTGACTGGAAAACACACTGATGGAAATTGATGGTATCTTTTGCCTCTCCCTCCTACCCATGAAAAAGTCCTTGTGACCACACTGCTGCATGTTTTTGCAAGGAGGGAACAAAACCAGACCCACCATTTTGCCTTTTATCCTGTAATTAAGCTTCTGTGCTTCTCCAGCTACAGAGGCTGATCCTCAAGGTCTCACCTTTCCTTGCAATCTCTACATTCTTAGCTATGGATGCACAACAGCAAAAATCCACAGCAGATAGAGATACTTGTGGAAGGCATCACACTAGGCCCTGCAGTTTTCGAGGCTTAAAAAGACTTAAAGGTTTAATGGTTAAAATTGGGATGAAGAAGTCATCTGTTTAGTGCATTTGGGTATGAAAAAAAAAATCTTCAAAATAATAACTGACAGCTTCATTTACCAAACACTGATTAAAAAAGAAAAAATAAAAAATATTCACATTCACAATGAGGTAGTTAGAAGCTAAAAATAACCAGCCAGCTGCAATTCCCACCTTCTGCAGCCAGGCAGAAGCGCTTCACTCTCCCCCTCCCCAAGCACACACACACTCACTTCCTTCTTCATTGCAACATCAGAAGCTGAACTTGATGCTAACAAGCCACAAAGTCCTGCCCAGAATTTAAAGTCATGCCCCAGTAATTACATAAAATAAGCTCTTAGTCAAGTGGTTAAAAATAATAATAATAAAATCAATTTACTCATCTTCAATTTTGCTTTTAATTCCAAAATATGTTGACTGGTCATAAAACAGAAGGGCAATTTTCATTTCTGAGGTTTTCTCCCTTCACCCAGATGTCTCTAGAAACCAAATGTTTTACATCTCACTGGAGAACATCAGCACGTTCATTCACCCTGCCGCTGTGCCAATACAGCCATCAACCACCCTGAAGATGCAACCTGCTAAGGAGAACATTTGAGGTATATTTGATCTAAATTTTTGGTTCATAAAACAAAGCAAGATAATGATAGTGAGTGAAGGAGAAAAATAAAGGAAACCTAGGATAATGTAGAAGCAAAACTTGATTGAGCAGATGTGCCACTCAAAAGGTGGTCCTGGACATCACAGTAATATACTAAAGTAGCAAAGACTCTCCAAAATTGTTGGCAGCTTCCAGTAAGAAGGCAGCGTGTCCCCCTCTGACCTGTCCTCCCTAACAAAAGGGCGGCATGCACAAATTCATGACCAGAAAAACCCCTCTGCACCACAAACAGCTTTTCCTGAGAAGACAGAATAAACCACATGAGTTATTAAAAACCATTGTGCTCTACTGGTACCCTGACACTAAAAAAAAAAATAAAATAAATGAGTTAAAAACCCACTCAGATCAGGAGATGGCTACAGGTCATAGAGCTCGTATTAACCGACATCTGGAGAGGACACTACCTGCTGAGCACAGCTGCCTGGGCAGGGCGTGCCACACACCCAAATAGGAAACAAGATGTTCCCCATTGCATAGACATGCAGCTCCCTGGTCACCAGTTAACCACCAAAGTGCAAAAGCCTGGTTTTAAATACCCCCATTTTTAAAAACCAAAACAAACCAACCAGTGCAACTCCTCCAAGTTGCTGGCCCCAACCAGGACAGACCACTGGAGTCTGGAAGGACAACCACCATTTCACTGAGTCAGTCTAAGCCTTGCAACAGTTTTCTTAGACCAGTCCTCAGCTGGGGGAGGTAGATTCCACCCTACATCCCGTTCTACTAATAGTAGCAGCAAACACTTGTGGTTGTGCGATGTTAGCAGTCAGCATTAGGAAGTTCCCTCTGCCAGGCACCCAAGATGAGAGCAGTAGCTCTTCACGTACATGATCTTACCACCTCCTATACCGCCTTGCAGCTGCAGGAATACAAAAGCACAGGACAGAGTAGGAGCTTTATCCAGACACTCGGCGTTCAGCTGAACTTTGCAGGAATTCTTAATTTAAGAGTGATGACAAATGAAGCTGTCCTTTTTGTTTAAGGCAACCGGGAAGACAGAGCTCATAAATATGAAAGTTCTCTGACTTCCTCTCTATACACCCTTGAGAGTGTCACCCACAACCTCACTGACAACAGCTGCACATGCTCTCTGGATGGGGAGGCCCTGCCACCAGAAGCCAAATGTTCTTTAACCAACATGGTTTCTTCTTTACATATTCACAACACAGGCCCTGGATGGCTCTGGAAGCCAGGTGGGCTTAGCAGTGCTCAAAAAGATTGCTGCTGTGTTATACTGCTTGCTGAAGGAAAAAGACACTTTCCTCACTTGTATCAATGAAACGGTCTATTTAAAGAAAATTAATAGGCATTGGTGCTTCTTTTTCCAATTCTAGGTTCTTGGCTATATACTGCAAGTATAACCTCAAGAACAAATGGGACTTCATATTAAGAAATAACTTTTCACCTTCACAATTCCTTCATACAGTGCCATGAACTGACATTTCAAAAGCCACTGTACACCTTTGATATGAAATAAAACTTGGGTGTTTGGCAATAACCTGTTTGCTTACATGTCATCATCTTCGAGTCAATAGTCTCAGGGCCTATGAGACAAACATTCTGCTTGGAGTTTCCTCCCATGTTTTAACAGGGGTATTTTTCTATGTAGACTATAAAAACACTGAACTACTAACATATAGCAAAACACATCAGCATTTCAAAACAGCCTTTCCTTGTTTCTATCACATACCCAAACAGAAAACCATTTTTTTTACAAAAAAAGCTGGTGCAAGTAATATAAAGCATCAAATTTGGGTTTCCTAAAAAAACACTTCAGAAAAGGTAAGTCAGGGAAAGGAGGGTGTGTTCATTCTGATTCAAGTCCTCTCCTGCGCTTTGCAGCTCAAGACAATGCAAGAGCTGCTAGACTCAGGTAATGCACTAGAAACAGAAACTGAAACTCCCCAATTTACTCATTAACTCAAACTCAACAGTGCTAGGAGGGGGCTGTCTGGTGTATTTATTTTTAACAATAGATAACTCAGTGTGATTTAGCAGTACCCGCCCTACTTCCCAAGGGGGAAGTTTCTGCCTCCCAACCCCATCCTCATTCCCCACCTGCCTGTTCCTACCCCAGACCACTAGCTTTGCTACACATGGTTATTTTGCAGCTGGACCCCTTTCCTAATCTGTATCACACTCCGGTAGCACAACGGTTTGTGCCAGTGCAGCTCAGCGGGAGAAACGAGAGGCTGGAACAACAGCTGTTTTAATTCAGCAATAACATCAGCTTTAAATTAACGTTAATTTACAGACTCATGATTTAAAATTCACTATCAATGTCATGCTGCCAACCCCCCGCTTCCTACATCCTGAAGCTGTGTTTCAATAGGAATCAGTTTTTCTTTCAGTCAACACATTTCAGATCTGTCAAGACACACAAAACAGCTTGTGTATACAATCATGAAGAGATGAAACGCCAAAGACAAAAATGTCTGGCTTTAGACCTTAGTTGTGAAGGCCGTATCTTGACTTTCAAGGAAGTTACTTAAGATACTATTGCTAATGACTGACAAGACTATTTAGTTTTGAAAAAAAAATTACATCCAGTCTTTCCTAAAATAAGCTTTTCTCCTTTTCTTGCATAGTTGCTTATGACAGTGCTGGCTAGAAAGGATATAATTCTGATAGGTATTTTATAAACATACTATCAAATGAATTTTTAAAAACCACCACATGAGCATTCATACAAAAGTTTCACAGGTTGTCAAAAGACAACCTGAGCTTGAAGATCACCAAATCTTAAGAGGTTTCTAATATTTGATTTATACCTTTTAATATTAAATACTAAAATTCCTGTCGCCCAATAGATTTTTACACGTTTTGTTCAACTTACGAAGTGAAATCATGGCAGATTGAAAGAGGCAGATCCACAGGAAACAATTCAGCTGAATGTGTAAGTATTTCTTTTGGCAAGAAGGTGCTAAGGGCTCGCTAGTGGCAGAAGAAGTAACCATCACGATGTTAAACTGCCAAAGCTCACTTAGGCTACAGCATGACCCACATGCAAAACCAGCTATGAAACAGAAGTGACATGCTCAAGGTGGACTCAACCATCAATGCATATGCTCCAGTTGTGCTCCAGCACTGCCGCAGCCTGCCTCAACCGGAGCCAGGAACAGCTACCGCCATAGCTTCAGCCATTAAGACTCCTTAATGAATGGGCTAGCAATAGCCCAGGCTTAACCAGTTCTCTCATTGCGAGGGCTGTAACCATAATAAGCCCCTTGAACATTCCTATAGTGTTTTCCAAAGATCTCACAGCATGAGGCTACTAACTGTGCTCTCACAGCTTTGTGAGGCAGGTATTAGTCAACCTTTTTTCTTTTTTTTCCTCATTTAAATACAGATAAACTGAGGCAGAAAGCTAGGAAACGACTTCCCTGTGGATATGCAGCTGACTGGTGGCATGCAGAATCCAGATCTTCCAGATTCCAGCCCTGTCATCAGCCAAAAGGCCATCATTATGAAGAAAGAAATTAGTCTGGTCTTACAAATAGCATTTGAATATAAGCCTTCTCAAAATATTTGCAAGGAGTTGAACTTAAACACCAGCAGAGCTGCGCTGGTAGCCTGGGGCTTCAGTCACCAGCTCACAAGTCAGTAGATCGGGGTTCTTCTCATCCTTCTGTCTCTCTGAATGTGTCTAGAGCCTGGACCCAGTACAAACCCTGCAAAAGATCAAATAATGATCTCATCTACCACCTCTGGCTGGTTGGGGCTCAGCACATAAAAAAAGTAAGAACACTCAAAAATATAAACAATGTTCTAAAATACTCAGGTAGCAGAGCTAGCAAAAAGAAGACACACAGCAAGCCTTAGTCAGCAACTTTCTGCTACTTTAGTCTAAGGCACAAAAGGAGCATGGTCAGATTGGCAGAAATCTCACTGTAACAGGGCTGGAAACCTGAAATGTAGACAAGCTCCCTAACACACCTGAAATTTGGAGCACTTGTCCAAGTGAATATTCAGTCATTCTTTCAGATCTGAACTGCTCCTGTTGTATATCACATGTTTACTTGCAATTTCTGCAGCTCTCAAGTGCAGAAGTTCAGTATATTTTGATTCATGTCATGGTCACACCAAAGAACCAGGTCCTTTTCTGGATTACAGTTTCCAACACCTGTAGCACATCTAATTGCTGGACTATATTTCCTGCAGCAAAATACTAAGCCAAATACCGATTTTGTAACAAAAAACCCCCTCAAGTCTGCTTCTGTAAGAGTCTAACTTCATTTGAAATTATGTACTTTCCGGTAAGGCCATCCTAAAGTACAAAGTTGAAAATGGCAAGAACAGAATTAAAGTAAAAATAAGACTTTGTGTAGTAAAAGTAATTCCAGCAGTTACTCATTTATTCTGGTTTTAGATACCCGCGCTACCACCTCCCACCCACCTGGGCCACCACCAAGTGCTGAACACAACCTTTAAAACAGCAACCAGAACAGGAGCTTTTCGTCTACGGGAAGCTTTTAGTCTACAGAAGGAGCTAACATGGAAAATCTGTGGGGATCCTCCCCAGAGAAAGGCCACCACGCAGAAACACACACAAGAAATTCTGAGAAACAACTGCCTGAGTGGAACAAGTTGGAATGTTTATTTCTACTCCTCACTTTAGAAGCAAAATGTGGTCACAGGCAGAAGAGCCATAAAATCCTCCCACTTTTGGCTGTCTGCTTCCCAAATGACAGAAAACTCCTGACTATGAAAACACGGGTCTCTAACACCACAGCTAAAGGCTCACGTCTCCTGATGCAAAAGCAGCAGCGGAGTCAGAATCCACGGCATTCTCCACAGGATGACAAAACTCATGGCATTAGTATGCATTAAAGCACCGCCTGACTGTGGCAAAGCGGATGAGACCTGACTCTTAACAGAGACTGTTTCCATCCCAGCTCACATTTAGGTCTCAATTATCTTATCTGCTCTGCCACTCGCATACTTTCCAGATAAGAAAATGTTTTTCCTCTCTTTTGAAAGAAACTTTGAGTTAAAACTGAAGCCACAACCCATGTTAAGATTAAAAATACTACAAATTAAAATTCATTTGAGGCTAATGTTTAAAAAATATTCTATGTACAGGCTAAAACTGGGAACTAGAATTAATTGACATGCAATGGAAGTTTTAATAACAGTAGTACCTTCTGCACGTGGAAAGGGAGCATTTTCTTGACTTTGGCTTATTCACATGGTTCAGGTCAACGATCAGTTCATCTGAAGTTGAGAAACTGCCTAAGAGTTGGGAGGGGGAAAAAGCCTGTTTTCCTTTTCCAATCTATGACTAAGAATGAGGCAAGCAAAGGGAGGATCTAAGATCCTGAAGGCGATGGTAACAAGAGGTCATTAGTTAATTCCCTCAACGATAGATACTACTTCCTTTTGCTAAATAACAGCAGTTTTAAAATATGTCAATTTTTTCTTCTTAAGGATACAGCATACTTAAGCTTCAACTGAACCAGTCAAAATAAGCAAGAAGAAACACACAAGAAGCCCTGAATAGAAATGCAGATTGTCATAAACCAAGTAAATAACACCCCTCTGATCTCTATGCAAAAAATTTTCAAAGTTTACAGAGTATAATACATTCTTCCTTACAGATACATGTATCTTTGGCATAAAAAAAAGCAGGACCAAATTTGGTATAAAGTCTGTTTTAGCCAATATTTATTGTTTACAAATAAAAGTTTTTCCTTAGAAAAAAAGACAAACACCATTCTAAGACATAAATGAAGGTTCCTGCTTCTTGCTTAAATCATTTTTGAGAAAGCTTAATCAATGGACTTGTAAGACCAACTATTTATTACTAATATTACTACAGCACCTGCGAGCTTCAGTTCCACTTAGTAAGACCTGCAAAGCCACAGCAGAAGTGATGCGTGCTCTGAAGAGATTGTAATCATCTAACCGGTGACTAGTTAAGAAAGGCAGGAGAGCACAAGGAAATAGATGGCTGGAATTTATTATGTCTGTAACTGCACTTTAGTACACTTTCCCTGTGCGCTGGAAGGATCAAGGTGTATGCTTTCTTCCTCCATCCACCTCACCCAAAAAAACCCCTCCAGAAGTCATGTAAAGGCAATTAAAAAAAACCAAAACACAGAAGAAAGATGTTTTGGCGTGTAAGACTGGAAGAAAACTATATGTTTACACATTCTTAATACCTCTATTTCCCATATGAGAATGAAAGGATTTTAGTTTTTTAAGTTGTCATCCCACAGAGTGAGGCTGAACCACAAGAAAAACATCCTTCTGGCTGGCCAAAAGGCTGTCATGGCAGAGCTGCTTGGCAAGACATTCAAAGCTAGTTCAGATAGCTTTTTAAAAAAGAAAAAAAAATCCCATTTCCTTTAATGAAACATCCAGTGAGTTCATATATTCACTGCAACAGGCACATACATCAGTTTTGGAGGAATGCTGGTTTTGTTTAAGGGAATTCTTTGACAACATACCACTACACCACAGCAGCGCGTCCAATCCCAAGCAGCATCAGAGCTGTTTACAAAGCTTTCTGCTCGGCGTTAAACTAAAAATCCAAACACTTTTTGCTGTGTAATAAATCAGGGCTCTGCGTTTAACAATTTTCAGCAGTACCATATGCTACGTAGTCCCATATGTTCCATTACAAGGAAGAAAAACATCATCTCTACATGAATCATCAGTGACTATATTCTCGCAAATCTGGCTTAAATACTCACAACGTTCAAGGGCAACCCTAAATAAATCTGCTCAATTTGATGCCAGATTCTGCGCAACAGAATCACAGATCACTTAATTTAAGGGAAAAAAGAGCTCTAATGTAGGAAGCGAGCACAGTATTTGGATCCCTCTAGAAGCAGACTCATTATGCACAAAATCTGGCACGTGTTCATCAATTACTATCTAATAAAGACATCCTGCTCATAAAATGATGATAGTATCTGGTAGTCATAACACCTTTCATCCTCAACTGCTTAACCCATGTGAAAATACGTACACTACACACAGGATTCATTCCTCCCAGTTCTGAAAAGCAGTTAGTCTGGAACGTGGCATCTGCCACGTTCTGCATCACCATAATTCGGGAGATTAGTTTGTGAGAGAAGTAAAAAGCAAAATAAAACCAGAACAACCCCCTGTATGGATTTTAGGCCCCCAGAAAATGCAATGGGCAGCATATAGTTTCCTAAACACCTTCACTTGTAAAGTGATCATTTCCTAGATTAAGTGCAAACAGCTTTTTCCCCATCTCTTCCCAAACACAGCACAACTCACAGCATAAAGCTCCTTGTACTGAAGCAAAGTCACTAAGGCCTGAAAACACAGCACGCCAAGGTCACCACCTGCCCTTCTTTTGAGGAATTGCTTGTTCTCTCCAGTCATCCAGCATCATAATTAACAGAGTGATAGCAGAAGAGGGTGCAAATTGGGGAATTCACTAGCTGAGAGCTTTAAAGGCGACTTGATGAAGGCTGGTTCACCTGAAGAGGTGATGTTCTCCAGCTTCATTCAATGAACCCCCCCACCCCGATCCAACCATGCCTAGTTATGCTAATATTCAGAACAACATACTGAAATTAATACACTGGGCAAGCTAAGAAAGTCTTTATTTGAAAGGCTTTTGTAGCTAAGCAGGAAGGCATGCAACTGCGTGTTCCCACATAGCTATTGGTTTCATTACATCCAGAATAAACCAGAGTCCATTTTGACCTAATATTCAGGGTGGGGAAAAAAAAAAATAGTAATTACATCAACATCAAGCTATTACCTGTTGAAGGGCATAAGTGCTTACTTCATTAACAACTCGGACAAACTTGTTTTGTAAGCTCCCTCTATTAAATTTGAAATTTCCCTACCCTTACAAATTAAACTGACAATTTCTTACACAAAGGGAAAGTCCAGTAAGAGAACACATGGATGAGCATATAAACAAGAAAACTTCCACCCTGCTCAAACCAAGCACATTCTTCATCATCCTCAAAATGAATAAGCTCACTCAAGCCACCTGGACAACCTAATTTCAACAATTACTTTGAATTCACTTAACTTCTTCAAAAAAAATGCTAGCAGCACTCCGGGTTTCTTCAATGAGAGCAAAACCTTTACGAACATTTTTCATATTTCCAACAGGAAGTATGAATTAAACACTCATGATAAAGTTCTACAGAATAAGGCCAACCTGTCACGTTAGAAGCATTGCTCTGTAATGCTGTGAAGTGGAGCTTTATGAAGATTGAAGAGAAGCTGCCACAGTATCATAAATAACTAGGAGGGCACTCAGATTTCCAGCATCCTCAGTAGCTCAGGAGATGGACGACCACACCCAATTAATTTATTTTAATTTCTATTTCAACTTTCCTCCTCATTAATTAAGAGCTGCGGTTCACACAGATTACAGTTCCTGGCGTGCAATACCGATGAAGATTAAGTGGTGCACACTACATGATCGTGCTTCGTGCACTGTAAAACAGCCAGCAGATCAAAATGAAAAGTCAGAACGTGGCTATCTTTGTAAAAAGAGGAAGAGTTCCCTCATTTTACCCCAAACATCCAAGGAACCCCAGATTTACCAGACCGATAATTTCTAAAATATGTTTCACTCAGTAACACAAAACAAACCTACTACAGTGATTTCAAAGAGCGATAAGACAGTGTCGGGAAAACTCACTGAGCTACCCCTGAAAGAACTAATGAACAAGCAGGTGCAATGGCAATTGCATAATGTTTATTACACAGTGCTGAGCCAAAGGCAATCAAATCATTCTCGTTTAATCAATGGCCTTCAAATAAGGAAGTAGTTTGAAAATCATAAGCATAAAACAAAACACTCTTTTGGGTTTATTTCTTTAATTTTTTCTTCCTGTTGTAAAAGCACATATATTAAAAAAGCTGAGCATGTGCTGAAATATATTTTTCTAAAAGTCTGCTTCTTGAATATCTTTGGTACCAAAATTGCACTTTTATTCAGTTTGCTGTAAATGCTGGGACTGAACCACAGACACGTTCTGTTAAAAGAATCCAAACCTTGTCTTCAAACAAAAGAAATGGTTTCTATTTAAAAACATTAACCTTGCACACTAAGGTTTTGTTCCCGTAAAATCAACAAACAAATAGAATTGAAAGTTTTCCCCAAACACCTCCTCCTCTGTCACTTCTCATGAATGTTGCAGCATTTCCGGAGGCTGCAGAATAACCTGGAACACAAACCTGGAAGTGGAGATAACAGCTGGTCTATGTTTGTGGTCCAAACTGGGTGCCTCCACCCTTTGTGGGGCAAACCCCACCGACACTGTGACCTCTCTCCTCCCCAGCTGCAGCCCACGTCAGCCCAGCGAACTCCAGGCTAGCTGCCTACAAACAGGGATTTATTTCTCTTATAGGCATGACAGCAAATTAATCAGATGGGACAGAGCTTGGTTCTGTTGAAAGACCACCCCATCCTGCAAAACATTCTGAAAAATAAGTTTAACAGCAAAAGCCTGTTGATACAAGATCCATATTTAGAATGCACATCAGTAGAAATACCTCATCTTTCAAAGTTTTGACTTGCAAGGATCCTTTTTAACTGATAATGTAACAAAGCAAAAGGAAAGCATGTACAGAGAATCACTGTAACACACACTCAGAAGTAATTTGCACTCTGAAAACCCTCATATTGGGAAGATGGAAACAACCCAACTCAAGTTTTCCTCAAAAAAGATGCCAGAGGAAGTTATATGATGAGTTACAGGGTATGTAAGAAATCTTGATTTGATAAAACCTGAAAAAACCCCTATACATCAGTGCAGATATGAACAGTTCACAGCCTCACTGTAAGCACATATAAGAATTAAGTTGTCAGGTATTTGTATGAATTTCAATGTAAATGAGTCTGTGAGAGAGTATTTGCATTTAAAACACTCTCTATACTGTTACATTACTCCCTGAGAACTCAGAATTTGGGAGCTACCAGAAGTAATACAGTTTTAAAGACAGACAGGAACAAGCATGGTATATTATTTCTCTCCACAAACAACCCATTATCAATGTAGAAATACCAACACGTGTACTCTAATAAATCTAACACAAAATACATTAAACTAATGACCACTAGCAAAACAAGCTACATCACTCTAAGCATTGTAGCATTCCAAACATTTGTTGAAAATATGTAAGCAGACCTTGGGAGAGCAGATTGGAGCCCGCTTATCCTCACCCAAACACAAGCACCATGAACCGTGGTCAGTAGTGTCATACCCCAGCTGCACTCTTACCCAGTTAACTTTTAAACATGTCATGTACTGTGGAACAGCTTCCAGAGTGGTGAGGAGCATACCCCAGCAATCCATGACCCTGAGCTGGTTTAGATCACTGTCCTGTAAGGCGGGCAACGTGATTTGAAATCCTCTTGGACAGCAAGTAGAACTGAGCGTGGCCCTCCCACAGTAAGTTCTCCTGCTCAGAGGCTTCAGCACAGCAAGGAGGCCCTACCAGCACCACCTGTTTTGTTGTTTTTAAGCAAACATGGCAGCTGCCACTACACTCTGTGCTGAGCTCCACACAGCTACGAGACCAGTGTTCAACTGCTGGAGCACAGACCTGAGGAGATCACCCTGGTTGTAGGCAGCAAATCCAGAGCTGCTCCATTCTGCCCAGGCTGAGGAAGTGAGCAGGGAAAACTTGGATACTACCAGGGCTACTCAGTGGCTACTAAGTTTTAAAAGTGTCAAAGTTATAGGATTAAGGAGTTAACTCCATGTAAGTCCCTAGAACAACAACAAAAAAAAGACAAGCAGATATATAGAATACAAAATTCTACGGGCTCAGTACTCGCCTAGTGTCCTCCTTCCTTGTCCTTCCCATGCAACTATGAGTACTGCTAGATGACATCCAGCACCTACAGTAAATCGTGCCTTGCTGTCATTAAAAGGACAGATACATCTGCTAAGACTAGACCTACGTAATTACTTGCAGCTCGGTTTAAAGAAAGCTGACAGCAGCCGAGCTCCCCTTTTCACTTGAATTTCACCAGGCCAACACCAACGCCGTTCAAATTACTTGCTCACACTCAGATCGGAGGGGTGAACTTTACAGACGAACGCCCTGTATCCGAGCCGTGACAGTGCCCCTCGCTTGCAGGTGGCTTTGCTGTCGCCTTCCCGGCTCCCTTCGCCGCCGCTCCCCCACCGAGGCCGCTCCCCTCGGCGCCGGTTACCGGACCGCGCCGTGGCTGCTGTCCCACAGCTCCAACTTCCCCCAGAGCTCCTCGACCGCGGCCAGCAGCCTCGGGACCACTCGCCGCTCAAGGCGGCTGGTGTCACAAGTCCTCCAAAAACCAGCACGACCTGCTGGGAAGTTACCCGCCCCCTCCCCAGCCCCAGCCCCGGCCCCTCAGCG